>JAJSOF020000031.1:98412112-98757112 GCA_025594305.2 Periplaneta americana
AGTACTAATAATAATTATAATTATAATAATAATAATTATGATAATAATGAGTAATAATAATAATAAGTAATAATAATAATAATAATAATGAGTACTAATAATAATTATAATTATAATAATAATAATAATATGAGTAATAATAATAATAATGAGTATGAGTACTAATAATAATTATTATTATATAATAATATGAGTAATAATAATAATAATAATAATAATAATAATAATAATAATAATGAGTAATAATAATACTAATACTGGCTTTACTGGTAATAATACTTACTGGCTTTTAAGGAACCCGGAGGTTCATTGCCGCCCTCACATAAGCCCGCCATTGGTCCCTATCCTGAGCAAAATTAATCCATTCTCTATCATGATATCCCACCTCCATCAAATCCATTTTAATATTATCTTCCCATCTACGTCTCGGCCTCCCTAAAGGTCTTTTTCCCTCCGGTCTCCCAACTAACACTCTATATGCATTTCTGGATTCGCCCATACGTGCTACATGCCCTGCCCATCTCAAACGTCTGGATTTAATGTTCCTAATTATGTCAGGTGAAGAATACAATGCGTGCGGTTCTGTGTTGTGTAACTTTCTCCATTCTCCTGTAACTTCATCCCTCTTAGCCCCAAATTTTTTCCTAAGAATCTTATTCTCAAACACCCGTAGTCTCTGTTCCTCTCACAAAGTGAGAGTCGAAGTTTCACAACCATACAGAACAACCGGTAATATAACTGTTTTATAAATTCTAACTTTCAGATTTTTCGACAGCAGACTGGATGATAAAAGTTTCTCAACCGAATAATAACAGGCATTTCCCAGTGCATCTGGGATTCGAACCCAAGCCAGAGTGCAGTTCCGAATCGCTAGACAAAAGCGTCTACCGCGTGAGATAATCTGGTGACCTAGTGACTATAGGCAGAATATAACATGTGTTAAAATTACAGTAAATTGTGAGAACATTATTTAAGAATGTAGGCGTAATTGTAGCATTAATGACTGGGGGTGTGAAACTTCGCCTGTCTCTGCGACGAGGAGGGAGAATTGAGTCGGGGTGTGTAAACAAGGAGCTTAGGTAGGTATTGACATCAAAGAGGAGAGCGACTTGACAAGGGAATTGTAAAACTCATTTTAATGAACCTCACAGTTTGCGTTCAACACCAAAATTGCTCCATGATTAAATTAAGTGTGTTGTGATACATATCTCGAACTACAGAGGGAAAGAATCTTTTCATAGGCACTTAGAAGTAAAACATTTATTTCTCTTCTCATCTTATTCTTTTCATGAAATATGCCTTGCGGTCTAGAGGACAATTTTCTTGCTTTTCTGACAAAAACAACTGAAGGAATAATACCATCTCCTGCTATCTAGTAAATAAAACAAAAAAAAAAACTATTGGAGATAGGGGTACCACACTATTGAAGAATTGAATTACATAAAAAAACAACCGAAATCAGATTGAGAATGCGTTAAATTTGAGACAAATGAGATTGGAAAAATGAAGTGTACTAACAGAGTTTTAAAAATAGCATCATTGTGTCATGGCATTGAGTTAGGGCTTAAATTTTATGCATCTTGATTACACAACTTTTAACACTATATTGCTTCGGAAAACGTATTATTAGTCTTTCACGTATTAAATTTTAATTACCTTGTTTACATGTTTCGGCCTGTTACTGGCCTTCTTCATACTGCTTGCTGCTGGTCTTGGCGCCTTTTGTTTTTGTTTCCTGTGGGTGTGTCTTTTCTGAAATTGAGTTGAGTGTTGAGAATTTCATTTGAATGTGTTTTTGTGTGTTTGTATATTTCGTATTGTCCTAGTGTGTTTAGTTTCTGACTTTTTGGTAGGATGTGTAGAATTTCCCTGTCTATGTTTATGTCTCTGTAGGTGTGGTTAGCATTTGTGATGAGTTCTGCATATGTGGGAGTGTTTTGTAATTTTGTTATGGCTGTGATGTGTTCTTTGTAACGTGTTTGAAATGATCTACCTGTCTGTCCTATGTAGAAGTTGTTGCAGGTGTTACATTTTAGATTGTATTTGTTTGTTTGTGTTGTTTGTGTGTTGAGATGTTTTTGTAGAGTTTTATTTCTTCTGTATGCGATGTTGTAATTTAATTTCTTGAATGAGGTTGCAATATTGTGTGTGTTTTTGCTTTAGTATGTTAGTGTGATGTATTTTTTGTGTTCTTATGTTTGTGTTGTATTTTTATGTTTTTTTGTGATTATGTGTTGTCTTTCTTATTATGTTGTCTATTATGTTGGAGTTGTATCCGTTTTCTTGTGCTATGTATTTGATTGTGTTTAGCTCTTCTTTGTAATCGTGTTGGTTCATTGGTATGTTGATTGTCTGTCTGGGCTAAAGCAAGGAGATGCACTATCACCTTTACTTTTTAACTTTGCTCTAGAGTATGTCATTAGGAAAGTCCAGGATAACAGAGAGGGTTTGGAATTGAACGGGTTACATCAGCTGCTTGTCTATGCGGATGACGTGAATATGTTAGGAGAAAATCCACAAACGAATAGGAAAACACGGGAATTTTACTTGAAGCAAGTAAAGAGATAGGTTTGGAGGTAAATTCCGAAAAGATAAAGTATATGATTATGTCTCGTGACCAGAATATTGTACGAAATGGAAATATAAAAATTGTAAATTTATCTTTTGAAGAGGTGAAAAAATTAAAATACCTAGGAGTAACAGTAACAAGTATAAATGATACTCGGGAGGAAATTAAACACAGAATAAATATGGGAAATGCCTGTTATTATTCGGTTGAGAAGACTTTATCATCCAATCTGGTGTCAAAAAATCTGAACGTTAGAATTTATGAAACAGTTATATTTCCGGTTATTGTTTATGGTTGTGAAACTTGGACTCTCACTTTGAGAGAGGAACATAGGTTAAGAGTGTTTGAGAATAAGTTGCTTAGGAAATTATATGGGGCTAAGAGGGATGAAGTTACGGGAGAATGGAGAAAGTTACACAACACAGAACTGCACGCATTGTATTCTTCGCCTGACATAATTAGGAACATTATTAAATCTAGACGTTGAGATGGGCAGGGCATGTAGCATGTATGGGCGAATCCAGAAATGCATATAGAGTGTTAGTTGGGAGACCGGAGGGGAAAAAGATCTTTGGGGAGGCCGTGACGTAGATGGGAAGATAATATTAAAATGGATTTGAGGGAGGTGGGATATGATTTTAGAGAATGGATTAATCTTGCTCAGGATAGGGACCAATGGCGGGCTTATGTGAGGGCGGCAATGCACCTCCAGGTTCCTTAAAAGCCAGTAAGTAAGTAAGTCTGTGTACCATTGTTCAGAATTTAACACACGAAAGATTAATAATACGTTTTCTTAAATTTTATTTGTAATATATCTAGTCTGAAAATATTATTTTAAGGGAAAATGATTTTTAATATGAATTTTAGTCAAATTTCAGTATCTTCTTCTTTTAACCAGGAATGTAGTCAATAGTATAGTCCCTAGTAACTTAAACCGAATTTATTACTTTATGAAGTCAATCAAGTCTCTAATAGCCGATCTCATGTAGGCCTAATGTTTGGAAATGCAATACTGCATCTCTAACTAGTTAAATTCTGATATGATGAATTATGTTTGAAATAAATCTGTAAAATTAACACAACCTGCTCGATTTTGTTGGAATTCCGAAGTGATGTAGTCTGTGTTTGGCACTTCATTTCCCAAAGTAACATCATTCGCGAAAATATGTGCGTGCGTGTTTGTGTGACAACAAAGCCCCTGCAAATGACACTTCATGACATGAATGCGAGCTTCTCTTTTATTGTTGCCCCAATTAATTAGCCTGTTGTATGTTTAATGACTATTGTTACGTCATAGGTCGACAGTGAAATTAATTTTCAGTTGGATGGGCCGGGTCACGTGATGTCGTTAATTGGCTGCCGAACGGTGGGTTGCAATTCATTACGGTTGGTACAGTGGAAAAATAATCTCTGTAATGGACACGAAGTGCAGAAAGAAAATAACCAATTAAGCGGATCGGGCGAGGCCTAATTCGTGAATTAAATTTTAATTGTGGTTTGTAAGTGTCTTGTCTACTTAGTTGCAATTTTGGAGTAGTGAAGCTCTCATATTACCGAGTTTGTCAGGTTTTAATTGTTGCTGAAATGACAGTAGCGAATGAATCAGAGGTTGGTAGCAGTGAGGAGGGAAATTCTTTTTGTTCTGTCCACACTGGGGAACTCAGATAGCTATGTAAAAGAAGTAAAAGTAAGTAAACGGTTGTCATGCCAACACCTGCTCTACTTTGCAAACTGAAGGCTTCAGTTTTAACGTTTCAGAGAGGAATTAGATGCACAAAGCCTTTTCACGTTTGAAAATGAACATTCCGACGTTGAAATGTAAGTAAAAAGAAAGAACAGAGAAAATCAAATGAAGGGCAGAGAAAGGAGGGCTCAAATACATAGAGGAAATAGGAGAGAAAAAAATGTAAAAGAAATGCAGGATAGAAGTGGTGTATTTTTGCAGATTGAAGGAAATCAGGTCTGCTTATTCCGCTCTCGTGTACTCCTCCATTTCACTAGAACTGATCGACTGGACACTGCAACTTGTACACATACACTGCTGTCTACAGAATCAGCCAATTGACCAATGTTACCAACTCCCAATGTTATGTTGTAAATGTTAGTGGCGGATCCAGGTCCATTTGTCGCGAATTTCAAGCTCAAGAGAATTTTAGAAAATGGTAATTTTTTCTAAAGGAAAAAAAAAACACTCTGGATTATAATGCCTGTACGAACTGTCACAATTTTTTTAAAACAAAAATTAATAATTGCATAAGAAGTCTTTCAGATGTGTCTAACTCTATTCCAAAATTCACTGATAACAGGCAACCCTTTCTGGAGTGATTCATTTTTTTCCTACATAATATGTAATTTTTCAATAAGTTTCATAACAGACAAATGCTTATACAGGGTGCCTCCGGGCTAGTGTTACAAACTTTCAGGGATGATGGCGAAGGGCACATATATCAATTTGAGATAAGGAACCCTGGTCTGGAAATGACTGAGTCGAAAGTTACAAGCAAAAATAGTTGTGTGGAAATGAAATGATTTTATTCCTCTGTACACATTATTTAAGTGTATTTATTTGTACATATTACACATACTGTATTCATCTGACGTTGTTTACGTTGTCTACTTACAGTATTCCATTCAGGGCGCTGTCTGAGGGGTGGGGACAGGAAACTACACTAAAGCAATGCAGATAGCGTAATGTGTAACGGACATGGTCGGTCCTGATATGCACGTCTGTAGACAGCAGTGTATGTGCACAAGTTGCAGTGTCCAGTCTATCAGTCCTAGTGAAATGGAGGAGTACACGAGAGCGGAATGAGCAGACCTGATTTTCGAATACGCATGAGCCAATGAGAACAGTAGACAAGCTCACAGATTGTATCGGGACAAGTACCCACGTAGGGGACATCCAGCCCATACCATTTTTCCACGACTGTTCCAAAGGTTAAGGGAAGGAGGGCACGTGGTGCCAAATTACAATTCCATTTCCACACAACTATTTTTGCTTATAACTTTCGACTCAGTCATTTCCGGACCATGGTTCCTTATCTCAAATTGATACATGTACCCTTCGCCATCATCCCTGAAAGTTTGTAATACCAATTCGGAAACATTCTGTATAAAGAGACGACACCCGGCACAGCTGGGTAGTTTCTTTTAGGAAATATTGCAATGCACAGAACCTCTTTTAGAATGTAAAAACAAATGAGGATAGATTTACTAACACAATAAGCATAGGTTGCTCATTCTATTTGATCAGTGTTGTAGTTTAAGGAATTGCTGCAATGCACTTAACATCTTAAAATATAAAAACAAATGAGGATAGATTCGTTAAGACAATAAGCATAGCATTTTATCAGGTATGAAGTACAAGCATAACCTTGGCCATGAATTAACAAATGAAAGTTTTTTTAACTAACGAATGCTTTGCGAGTGGCATCTACGTAACTCCCATAAGAAGCAATGTTGAATTTTTTGTTACAATTCTTCTCGATTAGAGCACAGACAAGAAATGACACTCGGGAGGAAATTAAACGCAGAATTAATATGGGAAATGCCTGTTATTATTCGGTTGAGAAGCTTTTGTCATCTAGTCTGCTGTCAAAAAATCTGAAAGTTAGAATTTATAAAACAGTTATATTACCGGTTGTTCTGTATGGCTGTGAAACTTGGACTCTCACTTTGAGAGAGGAACAGATATTAAGGGTGTTTGAGAATAAGGTTCTTAGGAAAATATTTGGGGTTAAGAGGGATGAAGTTACAGGTGAATGGAGAAAGTTACACAACGCAGAGCTGCACGCATTGTATCCTTCACCTGACATAATTAGGAACATTAAATGCAGGCGTTTGAGATGGGCAGGGCATGTAGCACGTATGGACGAATCCATAAATGCATATAGTGTGTTAGTTGGGAGGCCGGAGGGAAAAATACCTTTGGGGAGGTCGAGACGTAGATGGGAGGATATGGGATATGATGGTAGAGACTGGATTAATCTTGCTCAGGATAGGGACCAATGGCGGGCTTATGTGAGGGCGGCAATGAACCTCCTGGTTCCTTAAAAGCCAGTAAGTAAGTAAGTGCACAGACAAAAATTTCCACGCTACTTACGGCAAAAGAAAATTCAAGGAAAATTGCGACACGAAGAAAGAAAAGATAGAAATAAAATATGTTAAGGTAGTGAGAAGAGAACGAATGCTTTTCTTTTTTCCGGGTTCAAATCCGTGAACCGTGCATCGAACAAACACCGAGTGTCCAGTTTTTATCAAGAGAGTAATCTTTTACATACATAGATGGTTTTTTTCTTAACTAAGAGGTAATTTTAAATGGCTTATCCTGGCAGTTTTTATATTCTCTTCAACATCCACGGCCTCTTAGCTTCGATATAAGCCTAAGCATTCAGTTGCCATGGCAACCAGTTCATATTTTGTTTGAATTAATCCCGTTGGAGGGTGCTTCACCAATTTTTGTTTGTGAAAAGAAATGGTTTTTATCTCTTCAACTCGTAATGGACTTTCTAAATATTATTATGAAGATAGACCAAGTGCTTTAGCGGTTTTCACACGGTTCCGTACCCTAATCGTTTAATATAGAACCGACCTTTTCAACGATCCATGAAGCACTGCTACGATAGTTCATGCCAAGTTGCCTGCTTTGCGGAGAGAGAAAATTAAACCGGTTTGTGCTATGAATTTTAAGATGCTGCGATATTAACAATTACACATAACATTGTAGGTTAAAGCCTATTTTGTTTCTGAAGAAATTACTTATTAGCCTAGAGTGAGGCGAGAAATGGCTAAAATTTTTTGAAGCCAAATCTCGTTCAATTTGCAAAGTTTATTTTGCCTCCATATTTCATCTAAATATTTTCCTGACTTAGCAAGCAATACTGATACTTCGTGATAGTTTAGATTCACGTGAATAAGAACAAATATTTTTTTAAATACATTCCGTTGCACTTAACTTAAGTAAACATACATACTTACTTACAAATGGCTTTTTAAGGAACCCACAGATTCGTTGCCGCCCACACATAAACCCACCATCGGTCCCTATTCTCTGCAAGATTAATCCATTCTCTATCATCATATCCCACCTCCCTCAAATCCATTTAATATTATTCCCCCATCTACGTCTCGGCCTCCCCAAAGATCTTTTTCCTCCGGCCTCCCAACTAACATTGCATATGCATTTCTGGATTCGCCCATACGTGCTACATGCCCTGCCCATCTCAAACGTCTGGATTTAACGTTTCTAATTATGTCAGGTGAAGAATACAATGCGTGCAGTTCTGTGTTGTGTAGCTTTCTCCATTCTCCTGTAATTTCGTCCCTCTTAGCCACAAATATTTTCCTAAGAACCTTATTCTCAAACACACTCAATCTCTGTTTCTCCCTCAAAGTAAGAGTCCAAGTTTCACAACTATACAGAACAACCGGTAATATAACTGTTTTATAAATTCTAACTTTCAGATTTTTTGACAGTAGACTAGATGAACAAAAGTTTTTCAACCGAATAATAACAGGCATTTCCTATATTTATTCTGCGTTTAATTTCCTCCCGAGTGTCATTTATATTTTTTATTGTTACTCCAAGATATTTGAATTTTCCACTCATTCAAAGAATAAATCTCCAATTTTGATATTTTCATTTCGTACAATATTCTGGTCACGAGACATAACCATATACTTTTTCTTTTCGTAATTTACTTCCAAACCTATCGCTTTACTTGCTTCAAGTAAAATGTCCGTGTTTTCCATAATCATTTGTGGATTTTCTCCTAACAAATTCAACTCAGATTATACATAATTCACAAAAATAAAAGTCTCTGTTTCTAAAATAAAATTTAAATTTCTTATACCGGCATCAGATCCTTAAGAGGAGTATATAGACATATAATTACATAATTCGCAAATATGAGTGCATATTTTTGTGTTGAAAGTTATTATATTTATGTTTCTAAATACAAAATAAATTTACTATTATTAACAAGACGTTTTTTGTTTTATTTTGTACATCATCTCGCGATCCCATTAGTTCACTACTCACACTTTTGAAACCACTGGCCTAACCATAATGTAAATAATGATTATGATGGATTTTGGTTTTTTAAAGGATAAAACATTTGCATGGATGACAGGAGGGTTCGGTGTAAAAGTGTAACAATTTATACATGGTATACAGTATAATGCGGGTAGAGGGTGGAACAAGGCCACGCAAATTGATACCACTCATACGGGTCCATTGTTTCACCTCAAACTTTGGACATGGGCGAGAAATGGTCAGCAAATTGGCCTGCATCATTCATGGATGTAGTTATTTCACTTGTCGTAAATCTACGACACGCGACCACCAGATCCAGAGGCAAGCACGGTATTCGTTACACCACTGAGAACAGCGTTGGTGTATCGATATCCCCAAAAAATTGGCAACATAATTTCGGAGACTATGTGGAAAAACTTAATTTTCCAGACCTTTGAGTTGTAAGTCGTTCTGTGTATCGTGTAACGTTTTGTTACTAAGGTTACCGTTAAATCATTACTAAAAAGTCTTTCTTCGTGATATTTTAAATACAATGCACAAACTCTGAACAACATACTCCAAACTGACGTAACATCCGGTTTAGTCCTTTGAAACAATGAAAACAATTAGAATTATAGCTATTTTAAATTACCATTTTTTAAGATCCTAAATATGAAGAAGGAAGTGATTTTTATATTACTGGCTGGATTTTCAGTGGCTGAAAGAAGACAAAAGTGGTATTGAATAGAAAGAGATGAACAAGAAATTAGGGAATAAGAAGTAAAGAGAAGAGGGGAAAAATAATAATTAATAATAATAATAATTTATTTATTTAATCTGGCAGAGCTAAGGCCAGTAGGCCTTCTCTTCCGCCCAGCCAGACTCTAATTCTAATTAAATACAATTGCTTACATAGTTATTACATTAATATCTAGACCATAAAACAACATGAAAGTAAATAATGAAAGTTGGATAAGTAATGTTAGTGTGACGGTAATAAACATTGGTAAGAAATAGTTATAATAATAATAATAATAATAATAATAATGAGATAATTTAGATATTTATCTGTGATATATATGGCGGCCGGGTAGCTCAGTTGGTAGAGCAGCTGGCTACGGACTGAAAGGTCCGGGGTTCGATCCTCGATGGTGACAGGATTTTTTCTCGTTGCCAAACTTTCAGAACGGCCCCAAGGTTCACTCAGCCTTCTATAAAATTGAGTACCGGGTCTCTCCCGGGGTAAAAGGCGGTCAGAGCGTGGTGCCGACCACACCACCTCATTCTAGTGCCGAGGTCATGGAAAGCATGGGGTTCTACCTCCATGCCCCAAAGTGCCTTCATGGCATGTTACGGGGATACCTTTACCTTTTACCTTTTATCTGTGATATATATATATAAAACCATTAAACATTGAGAAACCTGAAACAACTATTATTGTTAACAAGAATTGTTAGAAAAATATTTCGTTAGCCTTTTCTCAAATTGGTTTGATGTCTGACAGTCCCTGACATTACTCGGTAGGGAATTCCAAAGCCGAGGAACAGCCACAGTGAAAGAAGAAGAATATGAGGATGTTCGGTGGGAGGGAATGGATAATATTGAAGTGTTGTGATCGTGTGTCTAGGTTATGATGGGTGGATAAAGTTTGAAAACGAGACGCAAGATAGACAGGAGTGGAGAAATGCAATATGTGAAAGAGAAGGGAAAGACAGTGGATTTTCCTACGATCTTCTAGACGGAGCCAGGACAACATGTCATACGAAGGGACAAGGAATCAGGAGGACGGGGAAGAAAAGAATAAGAAAGAGAATCATAAGTGGAAGTAAATGAGGAACAGAAATTTCTTGTAAACAAATATAACATTTCAAAATTCCTTTGCAGATCGAAAAGCTGCGTTTGTTCGGGTCAAATTTCTGCACATTTCAAGAACAAAACTGAAATTATTTCAGTCATTTATTATCATAATACATTGCTCTCTTATTTTGACTGAGCATATTGGGAATTAAATCAATGGCTCTCTCAAAACAGACAGTGAAATGTTTGCTATAAAACAATTTTTATATCGAAAAGGAAGCAAAAACTAGCAACATTGTATTGACCTTTATTTTTCAAATACCTCAAGGAATAACCCTCTGAAATTAATGACATTACTTACGGCTCACTCCGTATAGGGTATCCTAGGAGGAAAGGTCCATGTTCTGGGAGATAATTTATTAGTCATTTTTAACAAATGATTCATTGAATATATGATCTATACTGAAAGGTTGTCGAGATAGAATGCAATGAAAATTTAATTAGAAATTTTCTTCTTTTCTACAGATTCATATTGCACTTGAGTGTTCAGATGCTGATTTCACTGTTACATTTGGGTATAAATTTTCGTGAATGGTTCATTACTTCAATCCCGAAAAGACAAAGTATATGATTACGCCTCGCGACGATAATAATGTACGAAATGGAAATATAAAAACTGGATATTTATCCTTTGAAGAGGTGGAAAAATTGAAATACTTGGGAGCAACAGTAACAAATATAAATGACACTCGGTAGGCCCTTTGCAGCACAAATTAATTTTTTATGTTTTTCATATCATGGGTCATAACAAAGCTTCGATCAATTTTTTTTCAACATTTTAACTCTGCACACAATTTTAAAACACAAATGACACCTCTATGTATACTAAAGAGGTGGCTCCTTGGTGCAATATCCGTGCCATAAAATTTATAAAGAAAGAAAACGGTGGTTCTTCTGAACAACCACTATGCTGCAAAGGGTTAAATATGGGAAATGCCTGTTACTATTCGGTTGAGAAACTTTTGTCTTCCAGTATGCTGTCAAAAAATCTGAAAGTTAGAATTTATAAAACAGTTATATTACCGGTTGTTCTTTATGGTTGTGAAACTTGGACTCTCACTTTGAGAGGAACATAGGTTAAGGGTGTTTGAGAATAAGGTTCTTAGGAAAATATTTGGGGCTAAGAGGGATGAAGTTACAGGAGAATGGAGAAAGTTACACAACACAGAACTACACGCATTGTATTCTTCAGCTGACATAATTAGGAAACTTTTGAGATGGGCAGGGCATGTAGCACGTATGGGTGAATCCAGAAATGCATATAGAGTGTTAGTTGGGAGGCCGGAGGGAAAAAGACGTAGATGGGAAGATGATATTAAAATGGATTTGGGGGATGTGGGATATGATGATAGAGACTGGATTAATCTTGCACAGGATAGGGACCAATGGCGGGCTTATGTGAGGGCGGCAAATGAACCTTCAGGTTCTTTAAAAGCCAGTTAGTAAGTAAGTATTGATAGCCTTTCACTTTTATTTATGAAACCCGAATTCAGTCTATATTTTCGCACTGCAGCTGTCATTCACAAGTAAGACTTGTTTACTCCAGTAGAGGGGTACCCTCCTAAGGAGCGCTGCCGTCATTTTTTTAAAGATAAAGTCCTAGAATGTCCGCTTGGGTCGCTGATAACCGGCGGATATTTGAGCGCTGCGGCCGTTCGTAGGCACCATTTTGTGCTGTTGACTGTTATCGGGCCGGACCAAATAAACAACTGAAAGGCGAAACAAGATAAATGGCGAGTGAGGAGTTGTCACAGCAACGCGCCAATACGACAGTAAATATTGAGGTCCGACATAAAAATCCACTCGACTCGCCCCGGCGTCGAGTCCTGGGCACTCGTCACCTGCACGCATTCACTTGACAGTCAAGTAATTATTGCAGCTCATAATCTACAACATCATACTTTCCTCGTAATCAGGTGGAACGACTTACCACCATATTTTTTTCGTTTTCGTTCCAAATTTTAACGTGAAACCTCTATGTGATTGACATTATAGAAATCTGGGTTGGTCTGTTCATTAATTTTCATTATTGAGTGTAATTAGTTACCACTGCCACCGGGTATTTACCCATTCGTAGTGTCAATAAATACATACACAGTGGACAAAAAAAAAAAAAGGCACAAAATTTAAATGGTTATATTAGAGTAGCTAATGATTTCAGTTGATAGTTTATGCTCGACCATGCCGAAATGTAGTAATTATACACCTGGTAGCAGCCCTTTAATGGACCTCATTAAAGTACACCTGATGAAGTTACAGGAGAATGGAGAAAGTTACACAACGCAGAACTGCAGGCATTGTATTCTTCACATGACATAATTAGGAACATTAAATCCAGACGTTTGAGATGGGCAGGGCATGTAGCACGTATGGGCGAATCCAGAAATGCATATAGAGTGTTAGTTGGGAGACCGGAGGGATAAAGACCTTTAGGGAGGCCGAGACGTAGATGGGAGGATAATATTAAAATGGATTTGAGGGAGGTGGGATATGATGATAGAGACTGGATTAATCTTGCACAGGATAGGGACCGATGGCGGGCTTATGTGAGGGCGGCAATGAACCTTCGGGTTCCTTAAGAGTGATTTGTAAGTAAGTAAGTAAAACCTTTATGTGATTGACATTCTAGAAATCTGGGCTGGTCTGTTTATTAATTTTCATTATTGAGTGTAATTAGTTACCACTGCCACCGGGTATTTACCCATTCGTAGTGTCAATAAATACATACACAGTGGACAAAAAAAAAAAAAAGGCACAAAATTTAAATGGTTATATTAGAGTAGCTAATGATTTCAGTTGATAGTTTATGCTCGACCATGCCGAAATGTAGTAATTATACACCTGGTAGCAGCCCTTTAATGGACCTCATTAAAGTACACCAATTAATTAAAGTTCAGGCGTTCCACCAATCAGAAAACACAATTGTAGCAATATGAAAGCGCAAGTATCGATTATTCTCGGATATGCAATCGAAGGACAACTAGCGAAACGTCACGGAGGCTGGAAATCCAATACTGTCGCAGAAGGTTATGTTCTGTTACTATAATAATTAGCGTTAATTGTAAATAATATTCAAATAAATTCAATTTGTCATCTCGTTTTTCAATATCTAAATCAATTTCAAGGTTATATCAAGATTAATATTTATTTTACTCTCTAGATTATATCAAGGTCAATGACAATTGTTTCTCGGAAAAAATCAATACTTTCGCGTCTGCGCACATCTCACAATTTACGAGATATTGCACAAGGTCAGTTTCGCTCCCCAGTCAGATAAGAATAACATGAATACTTATTAATAATTTCAAGTTAGAAATATGGTCGAGCATAAAAAGTCGTATGAAACTTGCCTATAATGGCAATTAAGACGCTCGTATGAAAATTATGAAACGAGCGCAAGCGAGTTTCATAAACATACTCGAGTCTTAATTGCTACCATAATAGGCTCGTTGCATAATGTACTATTATTTCACAGGCAAATTTCATAGTCCTTATAAACCGGGAAATTACTGTAATATTTAATTTTTTACCTTTTATTAAACATTATTTTTTATTTATTGTAAGGCAGTGCAAAATCGATCGTTTATGTCGACCTAAGCGTTATAGCCTTACGAGTTCAGCAGGCCAAGCCGTTTGTTGTGCTATCGTCATTTGTTTTCTTCCGTTTTGAGTTCTCATTTTGTCAATAATGGGTCGCTTAACGAACGAAGACAAGATTTTCATTAAACATTTGCAGCAATATGATAATTTATCCGCCCGTCAAATTGTAAGGAACTACGCCCAGCGAGAATGGTCTGTTTCAAGTGTACAACGATTGACTAGCAAAATACGGACATGATATCCCTGCTGAGAGATTATTGGGTAAAAGATTGCATTTCTCAGATTCTCTGATAGTTTCTGCTGGAGTTTCAAACGAGATCTTAATCTTATGAACTATTTTGTGTCGAGTCAACTACAAAAAGCAGTTTACTACAAAACAAGGATTCGTAATATTGAACATTTAAGACAACGCCTTCTTGAATATTGGGACCAGCTTGATCAAGGACAGATTTCCAATGCTATTGGACAATGGAGAAGACATCTACAAATGGTTGTGCGGGCAAATGGCGGTCACATAGAGCATCATTTTTAATTTTGATTATTTGAAATATCATTAATTATTATTAATTTTACCAACATTCAGTTTCTGCATTTTGGAGTAATAAATTGTCTTCAAAAACTACATTTTTCGCATCATTGTGTATTGACCTCCATAAGATTTTAATTGAGCCTCAAAAAATATAATAACAAGTTCTGCTCATCTTTAAAGTCTACTCTTTCCAACAGTTATAAATTAATGTTATGTATTTCCGAAAATAGAGTAGCCTACTATGTACATACATACATACATATACATACATTACATACATACATGCGTACATATACATACATACATACATACACACATACATACACATACATACAGACGTGGACAAATTATTAACAAAATTGACGATTTTTATGATAATTCTGTTTACAAAATTTGACTTTTCAATTTAGAATACAGTTGACAATTTTGCATAGTCCTATCATTACAGTAGACAGAAATATGCAAAAATGTCAACTGTAGTTTAAATTGAAGAGTCAAGTTTTGTAAAAAAATATATAGTCTAATAAAAATCTTCAATTTTGCTAATAATTTGTAAATTAGCAAAAATGTCAACTGCATTGAAGAGCCAAATTTTGTAAAAATATAAAACAAAAATCTTCAGTTTTGCTAATAATTTGGAAATATCCCAAATGTCAACTATAGTCCAAATCGAAGAATCGAATTTTGTAAAAATAGAAAATAAAAACCTTCAGTTTTGCTAATAATTTGTAAATATGCAAAAATATCAAATGTAGTCCAAATTGAAGAGTTACATTTTGAAAAATATGCAATACAAATCTTCAATTTGGCTAATTATTTGGAAATACACGAAAATGTCAACTGTAGTCTAAATTGAAGAATCATATTTTGTAAAAATATATAATAAAAATCTTCAATTTTGCTAATAATTTGTCCACGTCTGTACATACATACATACATACATACATACATACATACATACATACATACTGCCCATGAGCAGGTCTTTCACTGCAAACCCAGCATTCTCCAATCTTTCCTATTTTCTGCCTTTCTCTTAGTTCCGCATATGATCCACATATGTTAATGTCGTTTATCATCTGATATCTTTTTCTGCCCCGAACTATTCTCCTGTTCACCATTCCTTCCAGTGCATCCTTCAGTAGGCAGTTTCTTATCAGCTATTGACCCAGCTAATTCCTTTTATTCTTTCTGATCAGTTTCAGCACCATTCTTTCTTCACCCACTCTTTCCAACACAGCTTCATTTCTTATTCTTTCTGTCCAATTCACACGCTCCATTCTTCTCTTCTCCTTATCCACGTTTCAAATGCTTCTATTGGTTTCTCTTCACTTCGCCGTAATGCCCATGTTTCTGTCTGATACATGCCACACCCCACTCGCTTTGCTCATTTTTTCAAACTTTTCCTCGATTTTGTAAAAGGCACTTCTCAACCTTGTATCGTATTATAGTATTGGATACAAAAATTTACTATGAAACAACTATCGAAAAATATATTTAATGTACAGAAGTTGCAAACCAAACTTTAAAGCAATTACCTTCCCATCTCCACGGATATTCCAGTTATATTTTTCATAGAGAATTTTTCTAACAGAAATTTCATTTCAGCGACATATAATCTGATTGCAGGGAAATAACACAGTGTTTAAAACCACTGATCTCCATTTAAAAATATTCCTTTACTTCCCAACCATTTTTGTGTAGCTTCGTCTGTATAACTATTCAGTAAAGTACGAGGCCTTCATTTTCACAGTATTTTTTGCAAGTCTTACCGCTAACTTACCCGATATGTTCGTCTTCTACGAAATATAAAGAAACGTTAAATAAAGTAATTAACCACCACGGTATCCTGTCGAAACATCACTAACAGCTAGCTTTCGTTTCTAATTTGTTGCGTATAATAAACTTTAAACAGGTTTTTATATTATTAGCGCAATTTAGTTCATTTTAGAATAACTAGTTTAACTTCTTCGGCTTTAATGATCTTAATGAGGATACCAAAATCGATGATATGAAAAGTAATAATCGGTGTCATGTAAATTACACATTATTTTTCTTCATATGTTCCCATAGCGACAAGGAAGGTTGATATTTCACTGAAATGCATAATCACCATACAGTGAAACAATCCGTTGAATATCTACCAGTTACGGCCACTTATCACTATATTATTTACTTACTTGCAAATGTATTTCAGAGAACCCGGAGGTTCACTGCCATCCTCTCATAAGCCCGCCATCGGTCCCTATCCTGAACAAGATTAATCCAGTCTCTACCATCATATCCCACCTCTCTCAAA
Organism: Periplaneta americana; assembly: GCA_025594305.2. Classification (NCBI taxonomy): domain Eukaryota; kingdom Metazoa; phylum Arthropoda; class Insecta; order Blattodea; family Blattidae; genus Periplaneta; species Periplaneta americana. The sequence continues at coordinate 98,428,980 of JAJSOF020000031.1, forward strand.
TACATTTTAATATTATCCTCCCATCTACTTCTCGGTCTCCCCAAAGGTCTTTTTCCCTCCGGCCTTCCAACTAACACTCCGTATATATGCATTTCTGGATTCGCCCATACGTGCTACATGCCCTGCCCATCTCAAACGTCTGGATTTAATGTTTCTAATTATGTCAGATGAAGAACACAATGCGTGCAGTTCTGTGTTGTGTAACTTTCCCCATTCTCCTGTAACTTCATCTCTCTTAGCACAAATATTTTCGTAAGCATCACATTCTCGAACACCCTCAGTTCCTCTCTCAAAGTGATAGTCCAAGTTTCAAAACCATACAGAACTATCGGTAATATAACTTTTTTTTATAAATTCTGACTTCCAGTTTATTTGAAAGCAGACTAGATGACAAGAACTTCTCAACCGAATAATAACAGGCATTTCTCATATTTATTCTGCGTTTAATTTCATCCCAAATGTTATTTATATTTGTTACTGTTGCTCCAAGATATTTGAATTTTTCCGCCTTTTCGAAGGATAAATCTCTAATTTTTATATTTCCATTTCGTACAATATTCTGGTCACGAGACATAATCATATACTTTGTGTTTTCGGGATTTACTTCCAAACCTATCGCTTTACTTGCTTCAAGTAAAATTCCCGTATTTTCCCAAATCGTTTGTGGATTTTCTCCTAGCATATTCACGTCATCAGCATAAACAAGCATCTGATGTAACCCGTTCAATTCCAAACCCTCTCTGTTATCCTGGACTTTCCTAATGGCATACTCTAGAGCAAAGTTAAAAAGTAAAGGTGATAGTGCATCTCCTTGCTTTAGGCCGCAGTGAATTGGAAACGCATCTGACAAACTGAATAACAGGCATTTCCCATATTTATTCTGCGTTTAATTTCCTCCCGAGTGTTATTTATATTTGTTACTGTTGCGCCAAGACATTTGAATTTTACCACCTTTTCGGAGGATGAATCTCAAATTTTTGTTTCCTTTCGTACAATATTCTGGTCACGAGACATAATCATGTACTTCGTCTTTTCGGGATTTTTCCAAACCTAACGCTTTTAGCTTCAAGTAAAATTCCCGTGTTTTCCTTAATATTTCGTGGATTTTCTCCTAACATATTCGTCATCCTCATAAACAAGAAGCTGATGTAACGTTCAATTCCAAACTCTGTCTGTTATCCTGAACTTTCCTAATGGCGTATTCTAGATCAAAGTTAAAAGTAAAGGTGATAGTGCATCTCCCTTTCAGTGAATTGGAGAAACTGACTGCGGACTAAAGCATTATCCGGCATTAGTTATTCGAAATAGAATCCTCGTGCAACAGGGCAATGCAAGACCCCAAACCGCTCGAAGAATCATGAAAAAAAAAAAAAGAATTCAGGAATTGGAAGGAATCGAACTGCTAACTCACCTGAAATACAGCACTGATCTTGCACTTTCAGATTTCCGTCTGTTTCAACCATGATCCAATTCCTGCGTCGAAGCATTTTCCAAAACTTTTAAGTCGTTAAAATTAATATTATAGAATTCTTCACATCAAACACCAGCAAATTGGTAGGCCTACTTGCTTGTAACAACACACTTCAACTAAAATTTGTGTCCAAATCGATATTACCTACTGTATCTATAGATATCTATAGGCTATATTCCATACCTCTGTGTTTTGCTTATTAATTATTTATTTTTTCTTTTACAGGTAAGTCCTCAATTCTTGTTGAGTTATTACTCCAGTTCGAAGTTCGCCGACGCATGTGTGATCGATTGCTTAATCCTATTTTCCATTACAACGACATCTAAGATAAGGTACCGTACACTTCATATCACAGTCACATAGCCGCTTCTTGCTCTATACTACGTAGACGACTAGCAAAATTGTTCTGAATTAAACAAGTTAATAAATGATACTTGAAATTAACCTATGTTGACCAAGATTGAATAAGGAATGGAGGAGACAATATCATTACGAATCTGCGTTTTTTCCGTTTAATTTTTTCAGTCAAAATCGATGTAATAATTTAAGGTATATGTTGCTGTTTTCTGGAGATTTCTGGCTTTCAAATTTCTCTGTTATTTTTTAAATATTTAAAATTGCTTTTACGTCTTGGTGGAGTTTTTAAAGTTTCCTGATATTTTTAAAGACATCTCACATTACTGCAACATTTTCGGTATTATTTCAAGACACTCATTACAATTGTTTAAGGTCTCCTGGTTTTTTCTAACAATTGAAATATAATTTTGTAAGGTCTCTAGTGATTTTTCTAGGAATTACAGTATAATTTTTTAACATCTGCGGTGATTTTCCTAAGGGTTGCAGTATAATTGTTTAAAGGTATGTATGTATGTATTTTTATTAACACTGCAAGTGGGCAGCACCCGGTGGCAGTGGTATATACAATATAAACAATACACAATAAAATAATAAGCAATACACAATAAAATTTACACTACATAATACAATTTACAACACATATACAATTTACAACACTCCGGTGATTTTTCTCCAAGATTTGCAGTATAATTTTTTTAAGGCGTCCGATGATTTTCCTCAAAGATTTGCTATCTAATTTTTAAGGTCCCCGGTGATTTTTCTCCAAGATTTGCAGTATAATTTTTTTAAGGCGTCCGATGATTTTCCTCAAAGATTTGCTATCTAATTTTTAAGGTCCCCGGTGATTTGCTTCGAAGATTTGCAGTATAATTTTTTTAAGGCGTCCGATAATTTTTCTCCAAGATTTACAATCTAGTTTTAAGGTCCCCGGTGATTTGCCTTCAAGATTTGCAGGATAATTTTTTTAAGGTGTCCGGTGATTTTTCTCTAAGAATTGCAATCTAATTTTTAAGGTCTCCAGTGATTTGCCTCCAAGATTTGCAGTCGAATTTTTTAAAAGTGTCCGGTGATTTTTCTTCAAGATTTGCAATCTAATTTTTAAGGTCTCCGGTGATTTGCCTCCAAGATTTGTAGTATAATTTTTTTTAAGGTGTCCAGTGATTTTTCTCTAAGATTTGCTATATAATTTTTAAGGTCTCCGGTAATTTTTCTGATATTTGAAGTAATTTTTTAAGATATCTTGTAGGTTTTCAGACATATTGTGTATGTTTTTATGGTTTCCGATTTTGCGATTGACAGTAGAAATTTTTAAGATCCCGTGATTTTTCTTGCGGTTTAATTTTTATGTCCCCGGTCACTTATCTAAGGTTTCCAGTACAAATTTTAAGGAGATTTTTTGTAAAACTTTCATTGTAATTTTTAAGGCCTTGTGTGTTTTTAAAGTTTGCACTATAAATTTTACGGTTTCCGATGATATTTTTAAGATTTTCATTATAATTAACAAGGTCTTCGGTGATTGTTGAAGGATTTGCATATAATTTAAAAAACAGACAAAGGTATGCTCAAAACTACTAATTTTTCGATAGTATGGTTTGGCAAAAAATGAATAGTTCCCCGAAAACCTCCAGATATAATATTTTCAGCATCACACTTCTTTCTTTAGTGAGAAACTGAAATTTACAAAGGAAGAAAATCAAGCAATATACAGGAAATAATATCTTATTAAAAATATCATTATAGATTCCAAGTTCCCATTATAGGCAGTCAATATATTGAATTAGTACTTTTTGTGACCATTGTGATCTTATTTTCCTAATTGCATTTCTTTTACTCCCTTCTTCTTGCATTTTTGAATTTGTGTTTTTGTATTTGTATTTGCAATTTTTTTTTATTTCTTATGTACTTCTCTCTGCATATGTCTTTTGCATTCACCTATTTGTATTCTGATGGTGTGGTAGAGAAGGCCTGATGATCTTAATCGGATTAAATGAACGAATGAATGAATACATAAAACATTAAGAAGGGAATAAAAAAAAAAAATGTATATTTACTAAATAAATAAATAAATAAAAAATTTAATGCATGAATCAATAATTAAATGAATAAATGAGTAAATAAATAAATAAATTTAATGAATGAATGAATCAATAATTAAATAAATAAATAAATTTAATAAATGAATCAATCAATAATTAAATGACTGAATGAATGAATGAATCAATAATTAAATAAATAAATAAATTTAACGAATGAAACAATCAATAATTAAATGAATGGATAAATAAGTAAATAAATTTTATGAATGAACCAATCAATAATTAAATGAATGAATAAATAAATAAATTTAATGAATGAATCAATCAATAATTGAATGAATTCATAAATAAATAAATAAATAAATTTAATGAATGAATCAATCAATAATTGAATGAATGAATAAAAAATAAACAAATTTAAGGAATGAATGAATCAATAATTAAATGAATAAATAAATAAATACATAAATAAATAAATAAACAAATTTAATGAATGAATAAATCAATAATTAAATGAATAAATAAATAAATAGTTAAAAATAAATAAATAAATAAATAAATAGTTAAAAATAAATAAATAAATAAATAAATAAATTTAATGAATGAATCAATCAATAATTGAATGAATGAATAAAAATAAATAAATTGAATGAAATAAATAAATTTAATAAATGAATCAATCAATAATTAAATGACTGAATGAATGAATAAATAAATAAATAAGTAAATAAATTTAACGAATGAACCAATCAATAATTAAATGAATGGATAAATAAGTAAATAAATTTTATGAATGACCCAATCAATAATTAAATGAATGAATAAATAAATAAATTTAATGAATGAATCAATCAATAATTGAATGAATTGATAAATAAATAAATAAATAAATTTAATGAATGAATCAATCAATAATTAAATGAATAAATAAATAAATAGTTAAAAATAAATAAATAAATAAATTTAATGAATCAATCAATCAATAATTGAATGAATGAATAAAAAATAAACAAATTTAATGAATGAATGAATCAATAATTAAATGAATAAATAAATAAATAAATAAATAAATAAATAAATAAATAAATAAATAAATAAATAAATAAATTTAATGAATGAATAAATCAATAATTAAATGAATAAATAAATAAGTAGTTAAAAATAAATAAATTTAATGAATGAATAAAAAATAAACAAATTGAATGAATTAATGAATCAATAATTAAATGAATAAATAAATAAATTTAATAAATGAATCAATCAATAATTAAATGACTGAATGAATGAATAAATAAATAAATAAGTAAATAAATTTAACGAATGAACCAATCAATAATTAAATGAATGGATAAATAAGTAAATAAATTTTATGAATGAACCAATCAATAATTAAATGAATGAATAAATAAATAAATTTAATGAATGAATCAATCAATAATTGAATGAATTGATAAATAAATAAATAAATTTAATGAATGAATCAATCAATAATTAAATGAATAAATAAATAAATAGTTAAAAATAAATAAATAAATAAATTTAATGAATGAATCAATCAATAATTGAATGAATGAACAAAAAATAAACAAATTTAATGAATTAATGAATCAATAATTAAATGAATAAATAAATAAATAAATAAATAAATAAATACATAAATAAATAAATAAATAAATAAATAAATAAATTTAATGAATGAATCAATAATTAAATGAATAAATAAATAGTTAAAATAAATAAATAAATTTAATGAATGAATCAATCAATAATTGAATGAATGAATAAAAAATAAAAAAAAATTTAATGAATTAATGAATCAATAATTAAATGAATAAATAAATAAATTTAATGAATTAATGAATCAATAATTAAATAAATAAATAATCGTCCGGAAAGGTACTAGGTCTCTACTTGTCGTCAGTTAATAGTCCGTGTCACGTCTTCCGCTCAACGCTGTACTAGATGCCGCTCGTAACCATAAAACGCAGTGTTGCACATCCCTATGTTTGGAGATGTAAATAGCAGAAGCGAGTCTGGAGCAAAAAGTCTTGAATATTTTAATCCGCTAACGAGAGTGACACATGTTGTTGTGCGACCTCGGCATCAGGCAAGATGTTCGACACGGCTGCCAACTTCATCTCAACAAGTAGTAGACTGCGCATTGCGAGTGAAATGGGCCGAAACAGCTACAGCGCCGATAACGGCATCTGCGTGCGGGAGTGGCCTATGTCTCAACTTCAATTTCCTCTTCTGTTTTCTTATTGTTATAACGTGGCAGACAAGCGCAATAGAAAGTAGGTACACAATAATAAATAGACTGCTACTCCTTAAGGGAAATAATAATAACAATAATAATAATAATAATAATAATAATAATAATAATAATAATAATAAAAAAAAACAATCCGTGGCACCACATCCCTTGAAGGGCCCAGACCGACCAGCCGGCTGCCGGCTTCACGTTCACATACCAAAGCAGAAGTGGACGATCATCCAACCAGAATGGAGGTGTGGTTTGGTTAGCACGATGATCCTCCCCTAGCCGTTATAGCTGGCTTTTGCAACCGGATTTCGTTACCTATCGTAGCTTCCCAAGTGCATCACGATGCTGGGTGGTCACCGATCCCATACACTGGCCGAAATTTCATGAGAAAATTTCTTTCCCCATGAGGACTCGAACCAGCGCACTTTCCGTAACGCGGGTCCTAGGCAGAATGCCTTAGGCCACGACGCCACGGCGGATGGTGTAATTTGAATTTTTTTCCTAGTCGATGCAAATTTTTCATTTATTTCCATATATCTGTGATTATACGCCACTACTGACGTGAATACAGCGCTAATGAATTGCAGACTCTCTACACCTTCATTATCATCAATGTCTATCAATGTTCTATTCGTATTTCCCTTATTTTCCTTGCATTCATTTCGCTCTCCTTCTATTTTCCTTGTTCTCCTTGTAATCAGCTCTCCTATTCCCCTTATTCTCCTTGTATTTCGTTCTCCTCGTATTCCCCTTACTCTCTTTGCATTCTCTCCTTCTCCTCGTTTTCTCTTATTCTTATTCTCCTTGTATTCATTTCGTTCTATATTCCCTTATTCTCCTTGTATTCTTATTCTCGTTCATTTCTCTTATTGCTCTTTATTCGTTGTATTCTCGTATTCTCCGTATTCTTATATTCCTTGATTCCCCTTATTCCTCTTGTATTCCTCTTATTGTCGTTCAATTTCTCTTATTCTCCTTATCCCCTTATTCTCCTTGTATTCCTCTCGTTCTCCCGTATTCCCCTTATTCTCCCCGTATCCCCTTATTCTCGTTGTATTCTCTCGTTCTCCCCGTATTCCCATTATTCTCCTTGTATTCCTCTTATTGTCGTTCAATTTCTCTTATTTCCTCGTATCCCCTTATTCTCCTTGTATTCCTCTCGTTCTCCCCGTATTCCCCTTATTCTCCCGTATTCCCCTTATTCTCGTTGTATTCCTCTCGTTCTCCCCGTATTCCCCTTATTCTCCTTGTATTCCTCTTATTGTCGTTCAATTTCTCTTATTCTCCTCGTATCCCCTTATTCTCCTTGTATTCCTCTCGTTCTTCCTCGTATTTCCCTTATTCTCCTCGTATTCCCCTTATTCTCGTTGTATTCCCTCTTATTCTCCCGTATTCCCCTTATTCTCCTTGTATTCCTCTTATTGTCGTTCAATTTCTCTTATTCTCCTCGTATCCCCTTATTCTCCTTGTATTTCTCCTCGTATTCCCCTTATTCTCCTTGTATTCCTCTATTCTCGTTGTATTCCCCTTATTCTCCCCGTATTCCCCTTATTCTCCTTGTATTCCTCTCGTTATCCTCGTATTCCCTTATTCTCCTTGTATTCCCTTATTCTCCTTGTATTCCTCTCGTTCTCCCCGTATTCCCCTTATTCTCCTCGTATTCCTCTTATTCTCGTTTAATTTCTCTTATTCTCCTCGTATTCCCCTTATTCTCCTTGTATTCCTCTTATTCTCCTTGTATTTCCCTTATTCTCCTTGTATCCCTCTTATTCTCCTCGTATTTTCCTTATTCTCCTCGTATTCCCCTTATTCTCCTTGCATTCCTCTCGTTCTCCTCGTATCCCCCTTATTCTCTCGTATTTCCCTTTATTCTTTTCTTATTCTCCATATTCTCCTTGTATTCCCCTTATTCTCCTTGTATTCCTTTTATTCTCATTGAATTTCTCTTATTCTCCTCGTATTCCCCTTATTCTCCTTGTATTCCTCTTATTCTCGTTGAATTTCTCTTATTCTCCTCGTATTCCCCTTATTCTCGTTGTATTCCTCTCGTTCTCCTCGTATTCCCCTTATTCTCCTTGTATTCCTCTTATTCTCCTCGTATTCCCCTTATTCTCCTTATTCTCTATTTCTCTCGCTCTCATCGTATTTCCCTTATTCTCCTCGTATTTGCCTTATCTTCTTGTATTCCCTTTATTCTCGTTGAATTTCTCTTATTCTCCTTGTATTCCTCTCGCTCTCTTCGTATTGCCCTTGTTCTCCTCGTATTCCCTTATTTTCCTTATTCTCCTATTTCTCTATTCTCCTCGTATTCCCCTTATTCTCCTTGTATTCCTCTCGTTCTCCTCGTATTCCCCTTATTCTCCTTGTATTCCTCTCGTTCTCCCCGTATTCCCCTTATTCTCCTCGTATTCCCTTATTCTCCTCGTATTCCTCTTATTCTCCTTGTACCTCTCGCTCTCATCGTATTTCCTTTATTCTCCTCGTATTTCCCTTATTATCTTCGTATTCCCTTTATTCTCGTTGAATTTCTCTTATTCTCCTCGTATTCCCCTTATTCTCCTCGTATTCCCCTTATTATCCTTGTATTCCTCTCGCTCTCCTCGTATTGCCCTTGTTCTCCTTGCATTATCTCGTTACATATCTCTTAAAATGGACGCGAAACATCATGCCTGTCCTTCATAATTACACATATTTGGTAAGTTTTCAGCGTTACAGACCCGATTCTACTCACATATTAAACAATTGACAACAATATGGTTGTTCGCATCGTAATTGTGAGTTTTGAGGTGAATAAATTGTAAGTGTATGCTGAGTTTAATGCAGGCATTTGAACCCTGCAGAGGGCACGCCGCTGACAGATGCTTCCGGTCTATTATGAAATCGCAGGGCGGTATCGGGCGTTGCCGGGATTCCGAAGTCACAGATGAGGGAATGAGGTCGTTTGATGGAGCCATGTGCCAGGGTCACGATGAGCTTCGAAAATTTCGTTCAGGATGCAAAATACCGAGTTCTGCACCTTGTAGAGTCAACTGGTTGCTGTGGCTGACACATCAGAGCCCAGCCACAGCTGATGGATTCTGATCAAAACAGAATGCCGTTAGATAGTGAATAGTTCTGTTGGATTTAGGATAAACAAGACAGTCGTGAGCAGTTTTATTTCATTTTTTGACGTCGATATGTCTATAAAATCGGTACCTTCTAGAAAATGTTTGGCGAGCAAATAAAGAGGTATAGAACATTAGCTAAATCAAACAAATAGTCCACACCTGTGGAGTAACGGTCAGCGCGTCTGGCCGCGAAACCAGGTGGCCCGGGTACGAATCCCGGTCGGGGAAAGTTACCTGGTTGAGGTGTTTTCCGGGGTTTTCCCTCAACCCAATACGAGCAAATGCTGGGTAACTTTCGGTGCTGGACCCCGGACTCATTTCACCGGCATTATCACCTTCAATTCATTCAGACGCTAAATAATCTAGATGTTGATACAGCGTCGTAAAATAACCCAATAAAAATATCAAACAAATATACAGAATGAATTACAAGTAGTGGCATTAATTTCTGGGGGTTATTCCTTGAGATATTTCAAATAAAAATGTTTAATATAATTTTTTCTCGTTTTTGCTTCCTTTTCGAAATAAAAATTGTTCCATTTTTCATTATTACGGTGTACAGAAGTACGTATGATAATTCCGTGCAGGAATTTTACGTTATCACTTAATGATTTAAGACGGCGCTCATTCCGTCGGATCCCGGCCACTTAATCACTCGTAATGAGTGCACCTCTGTACATTAGTGTGTTGGATATTGTGCCACTGTCACACATCTGTGACACAGTGCATGAGGGTTGGCCACTAAAGGGAAAGTAAGAGGTGGAACTTAAACTGAGAGGATTAAATCCGGCATCGGAATTGGAATCCGGTGTGGCTTAGTGGATAGAGCGTCAGGACGTAGAGCTGAAAACCCGGATTCGAATCCCGGTGCCGGAGAGAATTTTTCTCCGCTCCACCGGTCCTTCATCATTCCATAGCGTCTCATTTTTGTTTTGGTTTTCCGATAAGCTCACAATAATATAATGTATAATAAGTTTTAATTAAACCATCTTTGCTTATCTTATGTTACAATAGTGAATTTTTACATTTATTAATTTTTCACATTAACGTTTTCGGTACGTAGGTGTACCATCTTCAGATGTATATATATGATACTAATTAGAAACCTTGCCAATTGGCGTGTGTGTCGTGAACTTCAGTCTTTTGTGTGTGTGGTTGATGCACTTATCCATGTTATTTATTATGATCATTACCTTATGATTGCCTTGCGACACTTGATATGCTAATAAATAGTAAAAACTAAACTTTTAATTTTAAAAACTAAGTTTGTTTGAATCAATGTTTAAAACCAATATTTAAAAACACAATCCATGTATGGTGGGTCCCTATCACCACGGCATGGCGCGTCCTCAGGTTGCGGATAGAGGAGACGGCCTCCAGATATGGAGGGTAGCTGCGAATATATTGAATAAGCAGTCGTGGACAACCGATAAGGGGTGGTCCTCCAGCTTGGGGGTTGGGCGAATGGCTAACAACCCATCACCGTAAAAAACAGCTTGTTACGAATCCCTACAATAACGAAATGGAAATATAAAAATTGGAGATTTATCCTTCGAAGAGGTGGAAAAATTCAAATACCTTGGAGCAACAGTAACAAATATAAATGATACTCGGGAGGAAGTTAAACGCAGAATAAATATGGGAAATGCCTGTTATTATTCGGTTGAGAAGCTCTTATCATCCAGTCTGCTGTCCAAAAATCTGAAAGTTGGAATTTATAAAACAGTTATATTACCTGTTCTTCTGTATGGTTGTGAAACTTGGACTCTCACTCTGAGAGAGGAACATAGGTTAAGGGTGTTTGTGAATAAGGTGCTTAGGAAAATATTTGGGGCTAAGCGGGATGAAGCTACAGGAGAATGGAGAAAGTTACACAACACAGAACTGCACGCATTGTATTCTTCACCTAACATAATTAGGAACTTAAAATCCAGACGTTTGAGATGGGCAGGCATGTAGCACGTATGGGCGAATCCAGAAATGCATATAGAGTGTTAGTTGGGAGACCGGAGGAAAAAGACCTTTAGGGAGGCCGAGACGTAGATGGGAGGATAATATTGAAATGGATTTGAGGGAGGTGGGGGTGTGATGATAGAGACTGGATTAATCTTGCACAGGATAGGAACCGATGGCGGGCTTATGTGAGGGCGGCAATGAACCTTCGGGTTCCTTAAAAGCCATTTGTAAGTAAGTATTTAAAAACACAATTATTTAAACAAATATTTAAAAGGCACATTGGTCGTTGCTATTCCTTCGTAGTCTTGCTTTCATTATTGTGGTATATTATGATGTTGAATAGGGCAATAATTTTGAGATTTAAATATCACTATGTCTTACTTTTTAGTTGCACTATGTATTACTTTTACCTGAAAATCCTTGTCTTCTATGTCTATCACTTGCTGTTCGTATTTTCCACACGCTAAAGTAATTAAGTAACTTCAACTTTCAGTCAATTCCCAAGTAACCCCCCCCCCTCCATACCTAGTGAGGAGCTAGACTTAGGTCTACGTGAAAACCGTCAGGAAGCTTCGTTTTCTCCGCCAGAAATACAATTTCATCGTCATCGGGACTCGAACTCTGGTCCATCTCTACCTTCTATCTGATTTTCGCCTTACAGTTATTGGAAAAAACCAACCAGATACTCAGCTCAAGTGGGACTCGAACCGACGTCCGATCACAGCCTCGGATCAATAGACTTCAACGTTTACTACGACTGATGTTAGAACACAATTATTTACGTTAAATTCGTAATAGGAATTGAGTATAATTTTTGTCAGTCAGGATTCGAACGCATATAATCATTATCTTTGAAATATTTTAGCAGCGCTCTTTGATCTGAAGTCTAAGCTCGTAGCTTGACAGAGATTGGCCATGTTGTTCTTTGTCTAGCCCTCCGTACTGTCTCCCATATGATTGCAATGACCCACGTGTCCTGTAATATAGAGTCTCGTAACCAGTACTGTTACGAGCTTTTCACGAACATTCTGAGGGGTGCGGAGTCCCCATGAGAGGTTTGCCTCTCGTCTTCTCAACAGCTGACTTGACGGCGCGGCGAAGCGAGCTCCGTATTTACAGTCCTGCCAACATTCTTATCGACCTGCTGGACAGGAATGGGAGGTCTTTCGACCAGCTGAGTAACCAGTGCGTCAATCCGGTTTTGAAGGCAACAGAGGTAAAGCCCTTGAAAATGAATACTTTTTATTGTAGGAAGCCTGATAGGTGAGTGTATGAACACTAATAATAATAATTATTATTATTTATTTGTTTATTTATTTATTTATTTATTTATTTAATGCTGTACAACAGCCAGAGGCCAATTACAGTTCAGCACAAACAATATAACAAAACCATTAGCAATAATTTACAATAAAAGTACAAAGAAATAATTAAATTAATGGCAATTAATTAAAATGATAATTACAAATGAAATAATGGAATCATAAATGAAGAATGGAATCATATAAAATAGTATTACAAAGATATACAAGATTATAATACAACGACAATAATGACAATGAATGGACGGGATAAAATGGATGACTAAACTACATAGCATAATGAGATAAAAGTAATTGTATTTGAAAATGAAAGGATGGAATCAAGTAAATTAATAAATAACAAAATGATATAAACGTTAGCGAGAATAATATTAAAATACATATTTAAACAAAAGATATAAATGAAAACTGATATAAAACTTCAAAATATATACTACACACTAAATGGATCCAAGCTTGATCCATGCAAATTCGCATATTTTATACATCTGCAGACCGGAGAGAGATTTAGAATTTCTATTGTAAAACATTTTATGATATCTTAAACCCTTAGCAGGAATGAAGACTGATATTGCTTAGGAAAGATCCACAATCAATATCACCCTTAAGAACTTTACAAAAAAATAAGTAATCAAGATCTTGACGTCTGGCAAATAAACTACAGCTGTTAAAATATTTGCAGTTAATCTCATATTTATAATTATCAGAATTAGGTAAAAATCTATAAGAACAAAGGGAAATAAATTTTCTTTGAATATTCTCAAGCTTAGCATAACGCCAACGGCACGTGGTGTTCCCAAGCGGTCACCCATCCAAGTACTGACCACGCCCAATGTTGCTTGACTTCGGTGATCGGACGAGAACCGGTAATAATAATAATAATAAATAATAATAATAATAATAATAAGAATAATAATAATAATAATAAGAATAGATTTGATTAAAATATTTGACATAGGTAGTATAGACACCGACTTAATGTATTCCACACCTCCAATACAGGATGTTTGAAAATAACAGTGATATGTTTAATTATATCGTAGATGATATCGATACAAATGTTTTGAAGCAGGCAATGTGTGCAGAAGGACAATAAATTTGAGATGTTTCCTGGAAAATCTACTTCTCAGAATCTGACCTTCTTTTGTCAACCACGTAATTTCTTTTCTTGCTGTTATGAAGTAGTACGCTGAACACGATGACATCGTGTTTAGCACGACTGTTTAAGGTATGTATTAACGTTTGAAATGGCGTTTTTTTTTACTAAAATTTTCTTTGTAATAATGTTAGCTGCAAAATCCTAGTACAGAGCATTGTACGCATAAACAGCAATAACTCAGTGAAAGAAATTTCAAAATTGAGTAATTTTTTTGAAGAAAAAGAATAATTTTTAATTAATTATTTTTTTAAGGAATCAAAAAGTGAAATTGAAGTTTCTGATATATGGTTATATTAGTCTACTTTCATATGTTGTCTGATAAATATCTTAAAAAGGTTGGTTAAAAAATGTAGATTTTCCTCCAAAACGTTAATACATACCTTAATTCGGAAGGAATGGTTTCGACTCCAAGCACGCTGTGTCATCAGTTGGATTTATCGTGGTTTTTGTAGGCTCTTCTGGCAAATTCAGGAATAGTATCACTCATGGAGATCCATAAACATCTTAAATTCTAAAACCGTTAATCGTCACACTCCATGTGTCATAAGCTGTCTTCTGTGACGAATCAATCATCTGTTCGGTAAATAGTAATGCTATCGATCGATCAAAATATTTAATCGATTAAAGATTTGAATTTAATCGATTAATCGAACTTTGATCGATTTGCAAACAGTTTTAATGTACTGTAATTCATATTTATTGTTAAATTTAAATTTAATTTGTGTTTGGTGATAAGCATAAGTATAAAATGTAGTATAGGCCTATATGTATATACTGTACCGTTATATCACAAAACAATACTATTTTAGTTATTTACTAATATATTTATTACTAGCCGTACCCGTGCGCTCCGCTGCACCCGTTAGAAATAAATATAAAGTAATTACATAATTAAAATAGGACATTTGATCCAGGGAAGATTTGTGTTTGATAGAAGGATAAATCGTTTAATATGTTACTTAATTTAAATTGCATCCAAATAATTAAAATGCGATCATTTTGGTACAGAGACACTCATTTGGTGCAATGACAATTCCTTCAACATGTTTCTTAATTTTTATTACATGCATCCATACTTTAATGAAGACTGACATATAATTTAGATTTAATGTGTATGCTTTATTTTACTTGCTATATGTTTCCATTGAATTATGATAATAACTTAATTTTAACCCTTGTTTTCTACGTATTCAGTAAATGGCGCTTGGGCCACTATGGTTCTGAACCCTTCAAATAACTTAAATAACTTAAATTAAATTAAATTAAATTAAATTATATTATATTATATTATATTATATTATATTATATTATATTATATTATATTATATTATATTATATTATATTATATTATATTATATTATATAAAAAATCTGTTGATAACGGATGTACACCGATAAGTAAGTTTTAATTTGTTATGGGGGCTCTTGAATCTCAGGATGAACAAATTTTATTTTACAACAGCGCAACATAATCTGCTTGGCTCATTACCCAAATTGTTTTGCATTGCATTTAATACATAGGTATGTATTTTATGTATTTTAACACGATTCAATTGAGTATAGTTAAAATTTGGATTATAAAATAATGAAATGCTAAGCTAACATACTATTACTGCATACTAAATAAATACACTCTTGTGGTTCGTTAATTCTCTGAGATAAACATTATTTTAAGAAATACAGGAAACGAATATACAGAATAGCCTATTAAGTTTTCTGTGCATAAGAAGCTATTTTAATCTTACCTGTCCTCAATTCACTCAGAAGTTACTGTAATAACATTATAGCATTATGTCCATATAGAGAAACTACACTTTCCAATGGTGAAATAATAATTAATTACACAAATCGGTTAATTTAGCTTCCGATATTACTTCATACAAACACAGAAACATTCTCTGTAGGCTATGATTCATAGCTTTCGATTGTTGTTGACCAAGGCCCCTTATAGACCAAGTCATTTGTTTATTTCATTACACGGCCTTAGATGGCAGTTATTTTAATTTTGAAACTCATTTATCTCATTAAATATCAGTCCTATCAAAATTTTTCAAAGAATAAAACTTATCGGAAATGATTTTGAAAGAAATTTGTGTTATGTAGAATGTTTCACAAAAATCAATAATAAGCGAGATATTTCGATTTATTTAATTCAGAACCCCTTATAACCCCCTTTTAAATAATGTATTTTGAATGCCATATAGCCTAAAATCTAAGTTACAACGAACATAATTTATATTCCAATTTTCATCGAAATCAGTTCAGCCATTATCGCGTGAAAAGGTAACAAACATACAGACAGACAAACAAAAATTTCAAAAAAGCGATTTTCGGTTTCAGGGTGGTTAATTATATATGTTAGGACCAATTATTTTTGGAAAATCGAAAATTACCAGAAAAATTTCGACTACAGATTTATTATTAATATAGATGTAGGCTTATAATTTATTGTGTTAATTTCTCCTGGAATTTTTTAGACAAACACAAATAAAAAAGTATGAAGACTCACTAGTTAATACTGCTTCATCCATGATTTTAAACATGTGAGTGCATTCACATGCTACGAATTAAGTGCCGCTCTACGTGTAGTAACAATGTTTCCTGCATCACTAAACAGGAATTTCTTTTTTCTGTCAAGCACTTCTCCACGATCATTCAATTTAAATCCATACGCTTTCACCGAGTTTACCTGTTAGATTATCATATGACATAATGGAGTTTTCATTTTTTTCACAGGCCACAAAAATCTGATTTTTTTCTTTAGCAAACTAAACACCCAAGCTTTATCTAGAAACTCAGTAAAGAAACTGCAACAGAACAGCAGGCTGGCCCCTATATTGTAATCGTGTTACAAAATTTTAGAAAGAGAAGAAGATAGTTGCTGTCTCACTTGTACACAGTGTAGCCATGGCTAAGGGATGAGGGGGGCGAATTCCAGAAAAGTATGTATTTCATATGCTGGGAAGACGAGCTGACAAAGTTAAGAGGGTTTCGCATTGTGTTTCAACTTTCAATAGGGGTAGAACAGGTCACTGTCCTCATATCAGAATCTCTTTATGAAGTGTTTGTGCAAAGATTTGCCCTATGCTACCTAATGCCTCCTTTACAGTTATAAAATAACGGTACTGTCGTGTTTGAAGTAAACAATTTCTGAGGGACAAAATATTGTTGGAATTTTTACTCTGACTTTGTATTAACAATAGTAATATACGTTACAAGAGCGGTATGTTGACGTTTTCATGGTCGAGGAAAGGATTGAAAAAGCGAAACGTAATTGAGCTTTTTTAATTTCCGAGAACATGAAAACAAACATACCGCTCGTGTATCGTACATTATTTTGTGCGAAGATCGTTTATTACATACCTGAAAGACGAATTTCTAATTAGTTGCAATGAAATCTCCATCTTGGTCTCTGTTTAATGACGGCAACTTCGGAAAACCAAAATATCTTTCTTCAACATTGTTGCTTTAAAATGTTTTCTGTGTTTACTATACTCCAGCAGGCCGTGATATACGTCTGTCTTTTTTTCCCCCCAGTCTATAAATGCAAACTTAAAACAAACGGTAAGGTTATGTAACGATTTATTTTTCATTTTAATATTTTAACAATATTATTTATATAACATATTGCAGTAATAACATCGGCATCTGGAATCTTGTTGATTTTTCACGGATTCCTTAATGTTACTTGTATCAGGAATGCAATAAGTTTCGTGGAGTAGTAGACTTTACTTAATTTTTCAAATATTTAAAAACAATGATTAACATTGCAATTTAGGTGAAATTGTAGTGGTAAGTTTCCAATTTATAATTATTACTATGTTAAACGTCTCTAAAAATAATATGTTAATAGCCTAAAGCAGTAAAATGAATGTGGCGCTTAAGCGGTAAGAAGAGGGAAATTGTTATGTGTGTTACGTTGGGAATACTGAATGTGGTATTTCACACTTACCGCGTATTGGTTCTGTGCGGAAAACAAGCAAATACGCACGATCTCGCACAAAATAATAATAATAAATATCAAGTACAACTGATTAACTTTAATCGACTTGATTATTCCATTAAATATTTTTGATCGATTAATCTTACAACAGAAATTGATCGATTAATCGATTAAATCCCACAATACTAGTAAATAGGGTGAATTGGCCGAAGATATAAGTAGCCCTCTGTCGTAAGAAATAAGAGTTAGATATGGGTAGCTGTACGGGATTCAGGCAAAAATGAAGTAGCGACATGCACTGATAATAATTTGTCGTGATTTCATGTAAAAATACGTATCCTGGTAGATTGAATTTATAAACAGGTTTTAACATAACAGCATACGTTCAACTTGTGACCTTGTAACAGCAGGAAAACAATCACACTGTTTGACGATGACAATCCCCGACAATAAAACCTGTTATATCGAAAAATAATTAATAACTATTTATCTAGAAAATGAAGCGTATCACATACTCCACGACGTATCTCAACTTTATCACCAAAAATTCAGAAAACTTGAAAATCTTTGTGTAGGCGTCAAATATTACATGCTAATAAAATATTTTGGTGTTATTCTGATCGTCCTGTACTAATTCTGTGCTATAAATAGTATTTACTGAAGATTTTACAGTATATACTTACACAGTTGTTTTATTTTATATACTCGTGGGTAACCCTATAATAGTAGAAAAACAAATTTATTGTTTTTTCGTTCTTTTTTTATTTATAGAATACAGGTCCACAGCGGAAATTTAAATTTAATTGTATTGTCATAAGAGATTTAAAATGGATGTTGCAAAAAAATTAATGTCCAATCTAGTTGGAATGTTGAAGTTAAAAGGAAATTTTTGTACAAACGTGTCTCTCTTACTAAAAATGGGAGACAAACAAAAGCACGTGATAGTTATTTATTCCTCCGCAAGGCGCCGCTTTGTATTGAGCTGTTGTACTTAATTTTCCTGTTTCGTGGAACTGTTTTCGAGTCAAAAAATTTCTGTAACTGAAACACAAATAAATTCAGTAGTTCTCCTACGCGCCGCCTCCGAACTCCCCCTACAGCCTACATACTCTTTACACATTTCCGCGTAGGCCAGCCGTGGCGAAAATGTGATCGTGGTCCGAGCCACTATGTCACCTGCAACGTGCATAGCACCTATGGAGGGAGGCGGACACCCGAAGAGGAAGTGAAGCAACTGTCTGACTTATTAACGGATTTTCATTTTCCTTACGTCAAGCACTTAAATATAATTTTATACAGTACAAGGCTACAAACTAATGTTTAGTACGTGTAACGAAGAAATAAATGAACAATAAATGAACAATATCACAACCTAAAATTAACTGTCTTCAGAATGTCTCTGCGACAGAGTTTCAAAATCAGGAATTATGTCACTTACTGCCAGTCGTAGTTGATCACGAAGGTATTTGTCTGTCAATCGTGATCTAAATTTGGTTTTTACTATTTTCATTGTTGAAAATAATTTTTCACAAACGTAAGTTGTAGAGAACATGACTTCAACGGAGCAAGCGAAAGAACGAAGCTTCGGATATTTATTTTTTGGCGAAAATTTGAAAAGTTTAACATTTGTCAAGTCCTTAATATCACATTGTAAAGCTGTGAGCTAACCTCATTATTCGTACATCTGCTGAAAAAGAATCGAAGTACAGAGATAATAATAATAATAATAATAATAATAATAATAATAATGATAATAATAATAATAATAATAATAATAATAATAATAATAATAATAATTGTGGTTTTAGGCGTAATAGATCAACTATTGACCAGATATTTTGTATTCGACAGATAATGGAGAAAAAATGGGAGTATAAGGGTACAGTGCATCAGTTATTCATAGATTTCAAAAAGGCATATCACTCGGTTAAGAGAGAAGTTTTATATGATATTCTTATTGAATTTGGTATTCCCAAGAAACTAGTTCGATTAATTAAAATGTGTCTCAGTGAAACATACAGCAGAGTCGTATAGGTCAGTTTCTGTCAGATGCGTTTCCAATTCACTGTGGGCTAAAGCAAGGAGATGCACTATCACTTTTACTTTTTAACTTTGCTCTAGAGTATGCCATTAGGAAAGTCCAGGATTGTATTCTTCACCTGACTTAATTAGGAACATTAAATCCAGACGTTTGAGTTGGGCAGGGCATGTAGCACGTATGGGCGAATCCAGAAATGCATATAGAGTGTTAGTTGGGAGGCCGGAGGGAAAAAGACCTTTAGGGAGGCCGAGACGTGGCTGGGAGGATAATATTAAAATGGATTTGAGAGAGGTGGGATATGATGATAGAGAAAGGATTAATCTTGCTCAGGATAGGGACCAATGGCAGGCTTATGTGAGGGCGGCAATGAAGCTCTGGGTTCCTTAAAAGTGAGTGACATGTAGTATAATGCCGTTTTATGTTATACAACCGTTTTTTTCGTAAAACGTGTGAACAAATCATACATCATCATATTGTCAGCAAAAAATGCGTCCTCCTATCCTACTTGAAACTTTCGTTTTTGTAGAGGTATATGGTTTCGAGAGAGACATTACGACGATACGCTACTCCAGGTCAGAGACAAATACAAATGGAACGGAGTTTGACTCCAGTAAGTGAGAGGGTGGGGGTTGGGGAAGGTTAGAAGCAAGAGAAATGCATAGCTCTCACTGCGAGCCA
This sequence comes from Periplaneta americana, assembly GCA_025594305.2. Taxonomy (NCBI): domain Eukaryota; kingdom Metazoa; phylum Arthropoda; class Insecta; order Blattodea; family Blattidae; genus Periplaneta; species Periplaneta americana. Next base: position 98,449,312 of record JAJSOF020000031.1, read on the forward strand.
CAATGTCCTCGCGAGTCACATTTTCGCCACGGCTGCTGAAAAGTGTTCATTATTTGACGAAACCTGGAGGAAAAAACTTTTTGCCCTGTAAGAGGAGTTGTAGCGGATAGGAAAGTTGAGTGACTGGGAATTCTCTTTATCGAGGCCTTGCGAATAAAGGGCCCGCGTTTCGACGACCAAAATGCCTATGGCGTGTCTTGGGGTTCGCGGACCTCTGTGTGAGCACGGAGAGTAATAATCGCCTAATGGTTTTTGCAGACCGGTTGTTCGCCTTCATAAACACTAGAGCTCATGCGGGCCAATTAGAAACAACGTATTTCGCCAGCTGCTGCTTCATTGTTATCTTTCCGATACCGCTGCTTTGTACAACTCACGTTTTTTCTGCAGGTTTTTAATTTTCGCTCGTATTAAATAAACACAACGCACAAAACACTGACAAGGAAGAACATGGAACTGGAGATTGAGGTCGAGCTCCAGGCTTGGAATATTAACCAATCAAACAGCGACGAATGAATACAATCACCGCCTGCACAGGATCATCGTGATGATCGGCAATGTCATTGGTTCTCGAACTTATTATTAGGGAAAGGAAGTTCATGCATTTGCATATTTGTTCTCTATCATTGTGTCAATATGCTGAAAGATTATCTACACGAATCACACATTTCTGAATACAATGATATTACTTTTATTGTGCATAAAAGTGCATATTTTGCCTTTATTTATAAAAGCATCATATTTTAACATTTATGCACGGAAACTGCATATTATGTATGTTTATTTGTCTTTCTCTCATTTTTAAAAGTGTGTAACCTCGTAAACACGACTAATTTATGTTCATGAATTTTGAACGTAACGATGACGCCCTCATAGGGAGCCTCTCAAGTTAGCAATTGGTATTCCTTTACTGCAGTCTTTAGCAGATTTCGATAGAACAATATCCAGTTTAACATCAGTTCCAGGAAATGTAGGAGATAAAGTGAACGAGAAAACAGCTTAATATTCTTTCCAAAAATCCTGGCTATTACCAACTTAAAGAAATTCAAGATTTTTTTTTTTCAGTAGGTTCTTTTACGACGCTTTATCAACAGCTTAGGTTATTTAGCGTCTGAATGAGATGAAGGTGATAATGCCGGTGAAATGAATCCGGGGACCAGCACCGAAAGTTACCCAGCATTTGGTCATATTGGGTTGAGGGAAAACCCCTCAAAAAACCTCACCCGGGTAACTTGCCCCGACCAGGAATCGAACCCGGGCCACCTGGTTTCACGGCCAGAGGCGCTAACCGTTACTTCACAGGTGTGGACGATATTTTTGTTATATTTTCCAAAATTGAATCGATATTAACTATAAATCTGAATTAAACACAACGTAAATACACTAGAGCCGCGTTTAATCGAATTTGATGGAACCAACGGTGATTCGCATTTGCGTGTTAAATTTTATCGTACCAGGTTGACTAGTTTCAGCCTGTTATGGGCCATCTTCAGAACTGGTTGGTGCTGGTCTTGGCACCTTTTGTTTACGTTTCATGTGGGTGCGTGTTTGTGTAGTGTAATGTGGAGTCAAAGAGTGTGTGTGTTCTGAAATTGAGTTGTGTGTAGAGAATTTCTTTTGGATGTGTTTTTGTGTGTCTGTGTATTTCGTATTGTTCTAGTGTGTTTAGTTTCTGGCATTTTGGTTGGATGTGTAGAATTTCCATGTCTGTGTTGATTTTTTTATTGGGTTATTTTACGACGCTGTATCAACATCTAGGTTATTTAGCGTCTGAATGAGATGAAGGTGATAATGAGTCCGGGATCCAGCACCGAAAGTTACCCAGCATTCGCTCGTATTGGGTTGAGGAAAACCCCGGAAAAAACCTCAACAAGGTAACTTGCCCCGACCGGGATTCGAACCCGGGCCACCTGGTTTTGCGGCCAGACGCGCTGACCGTTACACCACAGGTGTAGACTGTCTGTGTTGATGTCTCTGTAGGTGTGGTTAGCATTTGTGATGTGTTCTGCATGTGTGGAAGTGTTTTGTGATTTTGTTATGGCTGTGATGTGTTACAAAGAACCAGAAACTAAACACACTAGAAAAATACGAAATATACAGACACACAAAACACATCGAAATGAAATTCTCAACACACAACTCAATTTCAGAATACACACACTCTTTGACTCCACATTACGCTATATAAATACACTCCCACAGGAAACAAAACAAAAGGGACCAAGACCAGCAACAACCAGTTCTGAAGAAGGCCAATAACAGGCCGAAAATGTTAACCAGGTACAGTAAAATTTTACACGGAAAAGATTATTCTAAATTATTATGTGCTCTTTGAATTGTTGTTCTGTGGTTACTAGGAAACCATAATCATAAAATGACAATCGGTAGAGAGAGAGAGAGAGAAACTCATCCGGTCTTAATTAAGGATGACCATGAGGATCCGGAAATTAATAGCAAATAAATATAATTAATTAAATATGAATATTGTTATAAAAATAAAATGTAATAATGAAGCACCATTGATTATCAATTATAAAATAAAATCTTAGAAGATGACTATAAAACTATACTGATAAATAAAATATTTTATTTAAAATTAGCATATCCTTAATTAAGGCCTTCTGAGTGGTATAAATGAAACTGTATAATCTGCAGGGAATCTTTGAGAATTTGCGAGATGATTTTTTGAATTTCAAAAGATGATATGTAAATTTTGGTAAAGAACTCCGAGCACCAAAAAATAAACCAGTCACTGATCAATTGAAGAGAGGGATGTTATACTTGGCATTAAGGTAGGGAATACAAGGTTCATAAATGGCCCTCTTTTCATGATCAACCTGATGAGCTTGGTTTAGATCTCTCTCCATGCGTATAGTTGGATCTATGATAATAGCCTTTTGTTGTTGCCTGTTTGTTGCTATTATATCCGCTCTTCTGTGAGAGTCGTCTTCAGAAATGCAGTGGACCTCTTCATGAACAGCTGTTAGAGAGACGACCATATTTTCTCTGCATACACCGCTTAAACAAGAATTTTCGTGTGTATACAGCAAAGCTGCTTATACATCCATCGCTTATGCATGGTTTATTAGTAACGTTGTGCGAGATCGTGCGTATTTGCTTGGTTTCCGCACAAAACCAAGCCGCGGTAAGTCTAAAATTCCACATTCAGTATTCCCAACCTAACACACATAACAATTTCCCTCTTCTTACCGCTTAAGTGACGTATTGATTATACTGCTTTAGGCTTTTAACATATTATTTTAGAGACGTTCAATATAGTAATAATTATAAATTGAAACTTACCACTGCAATTTCACCTAAATTACACTGTTAATTATTGTTTTTAAATATTTTCAAAAATTAAGTAAACTCTACAACTCCACTAAAGTTACTACATTCGTGATGCAAGTAACATTAAGGAAGCCGTGAAAAAATTAACAAGATTCCAGATGCCGATGTTATTACTGCAATATGTTATATAAATAATATTGTTAAAATAATAAAATGAAAAATAAATCATTACATAACCTTACGGTTTGTTTTAAGTTCGCATTTATAGACTGGGGGAAAAAAAAAGACAGAATATCACGGCCTGCTGGAGTATAGTAAACACAGAAAACATTTTAAAGCAACAATGTTGAAGATAGATATTTTTGTTTTGCAAATTTGCCGTCATTGAACAGAAACCAAGATGGAGATTTCATTGCAACTAAATAGAAATTCCTCTTTCAGGTATGTAATAAACGATCTTCGCACAAAATAATGTACGATACACGAGCGGTATGTTTTCTTTCAATTCTCGGAAAATAAAAAAGCTCAACTACGTTTCACTTTTTGAAACTTTTCCTCGAACACGAAAACTTCAACATACCGCTCTTGTAACGCATATTACTATATCTGTTCCAACCCTGTATAAATCTCGTATAAAAATTATACCCTCTTTATTAGTAAGAATGTTGTAATAAGTTATGTTATCTTTTTTATCGCGACTCCATTCTCTGATCCTCGAGCCGTGACTGATTTAAACTCTGCAGTAACCAGAGGAGGATTCGGCACCGCAGACAGGCCTGAGTATCACGTTCGTCTCCACTCTTGTTCGAGTCTTCATCCGGCGACAGAGCCTGGGATCGATTTTTGTCTGTGGAAGGGTCCTGCCACTCGCTACCTTGTTAGGAACTTGATGAGGATCCCAGCATCATCCGAGAAGGGCACTTGAGAGTGTTCCCTGACCTTTCTGAATAACTCGCTACTGTCGTGGGGGGGGGGTGTAAGGAGGGGGAGTATTTCGTTTCTCTTTGTGGCAGTTCGTCAACTCGGGCAAGACTGACGTAGACATCAATACACGAGCCAACTCTGTTGATGAAGGAGATCGCCCCAATTAAAAATTATCCTAATTCTCAGGTTCTGAATTTCAGTCATTGCAATCCAGTCTAAGATTGTTTAAACAAACGAGGTTTTTCAGCAAAATAATCCAGGTTCGAATCTCTTCTATTGTTATACAAGGCGTTTCATAATTACGGGTACGAACTGCTGGAGTGAGTATAAGACAATGAAAACAAAATTTTAATATTCATTTTGTTGTCCAATTAGTTATAATTCAATCAATCATTCCGGTGTCATAACAGCTGTTACCCATCTATTGACCTGCTCTAATCCTCTAGCATCCATAGCTGCTAATACGCCCTCCATCCGAGTCTTCTTTGGTCGTCCTTTTCTCCTTCTTTCTGACGGGATCCATTCCATAATTATTTTTGGTAATCGTTGTTCTGGCATTCCTCTGATATGGTCATACCACTGTAACCTTTTCCTTTCTATTACATCTATAATACCTGTCTCATCTTTCACTTCCATTATTTTTTTTATTCGTCTATTTCTTATTTTTTTCCATTTTAGATTTCCCGGCTGATCGACTTAGGACATCCATTTCTGTACTTAAACTTCTTTTTGTTTCCCTAGTTGGAATTTACCAAACTTCAGCTCCAAATTTATTTATTTTATTTATTCAATTTATTTAATTTATTTATTTAATTTGTTTAATTTATTTATTTAATTTATTTAATTAATTAATTAATTTTATTTATTCAATTTATTTAATTAATTTATTTAATTTGTTTAATTAATTAATTTAATTTATTTTATTAATTTATTTATTTATTTATTCAATTTATTTCATTAATTTGTTTAATTTATTTATTCAATTAATTTAATTAATTAATTTAATTTATTCAATTTATTTAATTTATTTATTTAATTTGTTTAATTTATTTATTTAATTTATTTAATTAATTTATTTAATTTATTTATTTAATTTATTTATTTATTTATTTATTTAATTAATTTATTTATTTTATTTATTCAATTTATTTAATTTATTTATTTAATTTGTTTAATATATTTATTTAATTTATTTAATTAATTAATTTATTTTATTTATTCAATTTATTTAATTTATTTATTTAATTTGTTTAATTTATTTATTTAATTTATTTAATTAATTTATTTTTAATTTATTTAATTTGTTTAATTTATTTATTTTATTTATTTAATTAATTTATTTATTTTATTTATTCAATTTATTTAATTTATTTATTTAATTTGTTTAATTTATTTATTTAATTTGTTTAATTAATTTATTTAATTTATTTAATTTATTTATTTATTTACTTATTTATTTATTTCTTAATTTATTCAATTTATTTAATTTATCTGATTTATTTTTTAATTTATTTTATTTATTTTAATAATTTATTTAATTAATTTATTTATTTTTTATTTATTTACTTAATTTACTTATTTATTTATTTAATTTATTTAATTTATTCAATTTATTTAATTTATTTATTTTATTTATTTATTTACTTATTTATTTATTTTATTTATTTAATTTATTCAATTTATTCAATTTATTTAATTAATTTATTTTATTTATTTATTTACTTATTTATTTATTTACTTATTTATTTATTTAATTTATTTAATTTATTCAATTTATTCAATTTATTTAATTTATTTATTTTATTTATTTATTTACTTATTTATTTATTTACTTATTTATTTATTTACTTATTTATTTATTTAATTTATTTAATTTAACCAATTAATTTAATTAATTTATTTTATTTTTATTTTATTTATTCATTTAATTTATTCAATTTATTTATTTAATTTATTTTATTTTTTATTTATTTATTTACTTATTTATTTATTTAATTTATTTTATTCATTTAATTTATTTAATATATTCAATTTATTTAATTTATTTAATTTAGTTATTTAATTTATTTAATTTATTTAATTAATTAATTAATTAATTAATTTATTTATTTATTTCATACTTTGGAGTATGGTTTTATATATTTGTAATTTTCTATTTTTTGTCATATTTTTGCTCTACCAAATATAATTTAGAGCATTTATTGCTTGTTTTGTTCATCTAATTCTGTTTTCAATTTCCACTGTATTATCTCCTGAATGGTCTATCTTCATGCCTAAATAAGTGCATTCAATAGATGGTTCTAATTCTTCTCCGTTATCAAACTTTAAATTTCATTTTCTTCTCCTATACATAAATATTTAGTTTTCCCTATATTTATGGAAAATCCTCATTTTTCATATTTTTCTTTTGTTTTCTTGCCAAATATTCCATATCATGATGATCATGGGCGAATAATATCTGCAAAATTAATTGAGAATATGTGTGTGTTTTGAACTGGTATATCCATTTGTTGGCATTTCCTTCTCCAGTCCCTTAAGCCCACTGTAATCTGATTTTCAATTTTTATCTTCGAAACTGATCCTTTGTATAATGATTTTACGGCTTCTATTAACATTGTATTGATGTTTGAACTATCTAAAGTTTTCCATAATTCACAGTTTTATTTTACACTTGTGTGTTTATTTTATAAATTTCGTCCAATAACTTATAATTAGGGCTTGGGTTTCTATGACCTAAAAAAATCTGACAGTATACATGCATTTATATCCTAAAAAGCAGAGAAGTAGGACATAAAAACTTTATTACTCAGGAAAAAAACGTTTTGTTCATAATTTTAGAAAATTGTGTTTATAAATATTTACTCCTTCTATGGCCTACCTTTGTGGCGTAAGAGTTAGCATGTCTAACCGTGAATCGAAGGAATGGTGAACGGGAAAAAAGTTCCGGGCAGAAGAAGATATCAGATGATAAAGAACATTAAGGGCCGAATTCTTAGTCAACACTTATCGTAAGGAAACACTTAAGCAGTTGCTTATATTTATTTCCAATTCATAAATCCCACTGAAGTGAACACTTATTCAAATAAGGTAGCTTGTCAGCTTACTCAAGCGTTTCCTTATATGCATTGTAATCAGCAGATTCGGTATACAATAGATGATGATTATGATTTAATTTAATTTATTGAGTTCTGTAATTAAAATGAAAATGAGTTTCGGCAACCAAAAGATATATCAGAGATATGGAAAACCCTTTAGAGATGTATAATGATCAACAATTTAAGAGGAGATACCGTTTCGACAAGAACACTGTTGTGAATATTCTGATGTCTCTCATTTAAATTCACAATGCAACCATGAGGCTTACCGATTTCGCCACTGCTGAAAGTACTGGTTGCTTTGAGATTTTATGATACAGCAGCATTTCAGGTAGATTTGAGTGGCATTTTTTTCCGAAAAGTATTCACGTCCCAACAAAGTGTTATTTGCATTTTTGTTTGTATTCTACCCAAGGAATAAGCTGTTAAAATTTGCGTAATTATATCATTTCCACTTTTTTAGCATAAAAATAACTGAAAAATAAATTACAATGATTTACTTACAGGAATATTTCCGGAGTTTGCATTAAACTCAACTGCAATTTTGTTCCATGTTAATTTCTTCTTTTGGAGAGAACAATTATCTTTTTTTTTTACTTTCGACGATATCTCCATATTTCATAACTAGTTATCTTAGGCAGGGTTTGGAATTGAACGGGTTACATCAGCTTCTTGTCTATGCAGATGACGTGAATATGTTAGGAGAAAATACACAAACGATTAGGGAAAACACGGAAATTTTACTTGAAGCAAGTAAAGCGATCGGTTTGGAAGTAAATCCCGAAAAGACAAAGTATATGATTATGTCTCGTGACCAGAATATTGTACGAAATGGAAATATAAAGATTGGATAGTTATCCTTCGAAGAGGTGGAAAAATTAAAATATCTTGGAGCAACAGTAACAAATATAAATGACACTCGGGAGGAAATTAAACGCAGAATAAATATGGGAAATGCGTGTTATTATTCGGTTGAGAAGCTCTTATCATCCAATCTGCTGTCCAAAAATCTGAAAGTTAGAATTTATAAAACAGTTATATTACCGGTTCTTCTGTATGGTTGTGAAACTTGGACTCTCACTCTGAGAGAGGAACATAGGTTCAGGGTTTGAGAATAAGGTGCTTAGGAAAATATTTGGGGCTAAGCGGGATGAAGTTACAGGAGAATGGAGAAAGTTACACAACACAGAACTGCACGCATTGTATTCTTCACCTGACATAATTAGGAACTTAAAATCCAGACGTTTGAGATGGGCAGGGCATGTAGCACGTATGGGCGAATCCAGAAATTCATATAGAGTGTTAATTGGGAGACCGGAGGAAAAAGACCTTTAGGGAGGCCGAGACGTAGATGGGAGGATAATATTAAAATGGATTTGAGGGAGGTGGGGTGTGATGATAGAGACTGGATTCATCTTGCACAGGATAGGGACCGATGGCGGGCTTATGTGAGGGCGGCAATGAACCTTCGGGTTCCTTAAAAGTCATTTGTAAGTAAGTAAGTAAGTTATCTTAGCTCACTTCTTTCTTTTCTGTAAAATGCTTTCTGGACATCTTGTATAATTTTTAGCTCTATAATATTTACTTCTGTATTTGTGTATGACAATAATGCCGATTTAACAATTTGAAGGCGCTGGAAAACAATTGAATGTAGGAAAGCGCTCACGTCTAGCCATGTTGCCATATTTCTTTCGATGTCAAGGGAATGCTCAGGGCATATGAATGAGTAGCGTCTCTGCAATACGATCTGAAATAAGTGCTAAGGAAACGCTCATTACTTAAGCGTTTCCTCATTTTATAAGTGACGACTATGAATTCGACCCTAAGATATATGGATCATATGCGGAGACAATAAGGACGCCGAAAAGAGGGAAGATTGGAGAATGCTGGGTTTGCAGTAAAGATCTGCCCTTGGCCAGAAAACTACGTATGTGTGTGTCACTTGTAGCAAATTGAATGTTATGTGATCACTCTCCTATTATAGATTAAACTAGTGGCTTGTGCAGCAAATGCTGCTGCAAACTAAGTTCGTTAGACGTTCAAATAAGCATTTTTCAGATTTATTTTCAATGAAGAATACTTGTCTTTTTGATAGTCATTTGCTTCCATGATAATGAAACATACTCCCTCTGAATGGATTTTTTTAGGCCAAATACTTTTTCTTGAACCTATCCAACTTCAGTTTTTGAGTTTCAACGCGAAAACGCAAGTATCAATGTCAGGACGAAAGCAGTAGCTATTTCAGTCATTGTGGATTGTAGGCAAAAGTTAAAAATAATGTCAAGTTTGCTAAGCTTTCGAACAATAGCATTTTCGTATAGGCTAGCTGCTGCATGTAGAACTTGAAATGTAGAGCGTAAAATCATTTTATCCTACTAAGAGATCTTGCTGAAATGATCTGGAGACTACAAAATTTTCTAGGCCTTTTATTTTATCAGTAAGTAATATCTTTTTATCTTTCCTTAGGAACTGTAATTTTTGCGCTCTCTCGAGCCAATACTGAAGACAATGACACATATCAATATCTACACTACACCGCCATTAAGTATATGAAAAAGACCCAACCCGACTGGGTTAATAAGTATAAAAATATTTTATTTTTAATAACAATATTATTATCTTACTTAAGTTTTGTAGTTATATATAGCAGCCACTCAGTAAATTATAGAAATGAAGACCTAAATTAAGATATTCTCTACATTTACTTACATAACCTCAAAACGTTTCACTTTCATGTCATCAATATAGCATCAATATTATGTACAATTAATGAAAAATAGATGCATCATGATATTAACTATAATAATATTTAATTTGTAATGCTAATAATGTCATCAAATCACCTCAATTTTCGTAGATTTGAATATCCAATACACAGCTGTACTCAGAAAATTATACACTGCAGAATCAGTTTTTAATAACAAATTGAATTTATGATTATTTATATTTATTTACACTGCAAGTGGGCAAGCACCCGGTGGTAGTGGTATATACAATATTAACAATACACAATAAAATGATAAGCAATACACAATAAAATTTACAATACATAATACAATTTACAACACATATACAATTTTATACACAATACAATTTAACACAATAATAATAAAACATAAAATAAAACACCTAATTTTACAACACAACCTACATAATTATGTATAGATCCTACATAAGTTTCAATAGTCTACATAAGTTTCAATAGTCATAATAGTCAAAGTTGAGCTTTAAATATGTCAGCAATCCTGCAGGTCATGGCCTTCGTGTAATAGCCTATTGTTTATTGTAGTGTGTGTTTTGTTCTGAAATTCAATCAAGTCGGCCGTGATTCAATAAAATTAGTTCTCAAAACTGACAACAGATGGATTTTGGACAATAGGAAAACTGAAAACTACTACTTTTCCGAAAAACTTTTTGTTCCAAGCTTCAAAATGAGGGGCCATTTATTGAAATCCGTTCAGCCGTTTTCCCGTAATTTCCATTACTAGTTCAAATTATATATATATAGATTTAAGTGCCACTATTGAATACATTTAGACAAGCCACTTCTGAGGTTGTTCTCTCTTTTCTTGACACATTTCAGTGAATATTTCTCTTTATTGGATGCAGCATACAGTATTAATTTCAATTCATAAGCTTCTAAGTATTGAACTGTTTTTAATTAATTCTTAAATTTGTAATTATTAATACTCAAACATTATTTAATTTTCCCTAAAAGTTAAAACGCAAATATAGAAGGTAGATGAAACAGATGTACCTATGTAAAATGTAACAAACCTCCTACATCTATATTAAGTATTAAATTACATAATACTGATTGTTGTCTTATACAGTGTAAATGCCCGATTATTAAAGAGTCCTCTGAAGTTAAGTATTTAGGCATAATTTTCGATAATCATTTAAAATGAAACCAACACATTAATTACCTTTGTAATAAATTACGTATAATAGTATATTATTTTGTTTTATTGAGGAATTACTTGTCAATAAGTTTATTACGTACAATATATTTAACTTTATTTCAATTGGTAATTATGTATGGAATTATAGGATGGGGTAGCTCATTTAAATCCAATTTTAATCCACTTTATTTATTACAAAAGAAAATAATTAAAATATGTCTTCATAAACCTATTGATTTTCCATCTCAAAATTTGTTTCTAGACTTTAATGTACTTAACGTAAGACAAATTTATTACATTGTATTAATAAAATTCATACATAAAAATCGAAATAATTTTGAATTGTATTCTCATAGTTATGAAACAAAAGGTATGAATTCTTTAAGATTGTTTGAACCAAAATGCAACACTGTTACAGTATTTAATCATAGTAGTAATTTAGGGCCAAGAATATATAACAAATTTATATTTAAATATCCTAATCTTGTCAAATCTAATAGTTCTAGTATTTAATTTAAAAAGTTATGTATGGATTTTATAAAAATTGAAAAATTGTAAATTTAAATTTATATACTATAATTGCACAATAGACATAAGACAAATTGTATTGTATAATTATTAATTTTAATTCAGGAATCCGTCCCTGAGCACGAGTTCTCCTCTTTCAGGGGCGAGCTAAAGTGTTTCTGTATATAGTATATTTTATGTTACAATTATTAGCAAAATAATAAATAAATAAATGTTATGAACTTAATACCGATCTTCATTTTTCAGTTAATGTGCAGTTTTAATATTTTCTTTGCATATATCATCTTCATATGACCTATACGTTTTGTCATATATAAACAAAATTAGTCTATTAATCTCTCGTCAAGACACGCCATTTTACTGAATGCCATTTTACTGAATGCTGGCTTCTTCATACCCTTTCCGATAGTGTTTTTGCTTTCTCTCTCTATTCAGTAATGTTGATGATAAAGCTTGTAGTTTGTGAAGTTGCGCGTTTATAGTTTCGCTTGCATCTCGCGCTTTACTCTCATGAAAATCATTGTAGAGAGGTTGCCATGAATGCTCTTTTATCTCGTTCTTTTAAAAACGAATGTTGTAGAACAAAAATCACGCCACTCTTGTAAATTTTTGAAGACAGTACATTAGGGTGCATAATTAAACTGTAAAGAATCTAGTTCCAAAATTCGTAGGATTTCTAAAAATTCTTTGTGGTAAGTGTGTAAGAATGATGAAATTTTTAGTTAAAAATTAAAAAACAAAATCTGCACAAAGCAATTAACAACATATTTTTAACTTCAGAACACTGACCAATTAAGGAAATGGCACTTCTGAAGAGTTCATTCTCTATTTGTAATATTTTTTTTACCCTTAAAACTGAAGAAAAAAGGTATTTTACTAACAACTTCAAATTAGTGTAACTCTCAGCGTATTCCGAATCTCACCGGTCCGGTGGCATCAATGACGTCACGTTGCAGCGAAATAAGGAACAAAACTGCTGGAAGGATCGATGGCTGTCATGGCGACTGTACAACTTGTTGTCTGTGCTACGGTAGCAAAATTTTGCGAAATTTTCGTACTGCCATCTCGTTCAAAGAAAAGATAGCATAAACAATTTATTTCTTGAACCAGTAGTAATAACTGGTCCGTTGACATGTTCGCTCATAAGCCATTAACATATTGTTTTTACGTTGTGCTCATTACAAACAATACAGCAGAACACACCGCCATGACACAACAGTGCACGATGTCATTCGTCTGCTAATTCCCGCCCTATACAAGAACCAATCAGATTCACTGATGGCGGCTGATGGAGACTGCCACCACCTCTGCAAGTTGATGGCACCGGTGCGACACCGGTGGAGCATCAATGACGTCATCGGTGGAATTCGGAACACCGTGATGCCATCGGATTGCTCACCGGTGAGATTCGGAATACGCTCTCTGAAAATAATGACATTAGGATCAATGTTTATATGACATTTCTTGCTCAGAATGTCTTCAGAAATAAGCTCCGTAAGTGACGGTAAATCCTCGTAAATCACCCTGTATGTAAGTGCTATTTTAAGAGAAAGTAATATATAGCACAATTAGAAAACTCAAATTTGAACGTTTTATACAGTAAAGCTTTAGAAGTTACGTTATAGTAAGTGTTGACCACAAAAGAGATACCATTTTTCTGCTCAAAATATTTATCCAGGATCTGCCAGTCAAACGCGTTGTGATATGTATCTCATCCGACATGGCAGCATCAAACTCACGTCAGCGCACCAAGTGGTGCGTCTGCGGCTAGGCTTCGGGTTGTTTTTCTTGCCAGCAAGTGCGGACTAACTTTCCAAAGCAAATGTTTCTTCCTGGCAGCGCCGAATACGAAACTTTGCGAGAAAGTTGTGAGAGAGGCTGGGAAGAATGGGGTGCAAGTTTTGTATTAACGATCATTTTTCACTAAACTTGCTTCCTCCAGGATACACATCCTCACGAGTAATTCTGAAGTAATCTGGGATTCCTTTCTTTGCATCGCTAAGACGCGGACATCTCCAATTCAGTCTCTGATTAATAGCTACGCGGAGTTTTATTCAGTCTTCGAATTGTAGTTCCCCGCTGTGGCGGAACCTGAAACTTCACCAGCAATGGAATAAAAAACCGATAAGTGAACTTCAGTACCTACTCGTCTGTCCGAATGCTTAATCAACCGACCCACAACTCAATTAAATAATCTTTGTCTTGTGATCTTGTATCCTAGACAATATACTTATCGACCAGCCCCAAGAAACATCTATCTATCTATCTATCTATCTATCTATCTATCTATCTATCTATCTATCTATCTATCTATCTATCTATCTATCTATCTATCTATCTATCTATCTATCTATCTATCTATCTATCTATCTATCTATCTATCTATCTATCTCTCTGTCTGTCTGTCTGTCTGTCTGTCTGTCTGTCTGTCTGTCTGTCTGTCCGTCCGTCCGTCGATCCTTCCATCTCTGTCTGTCTGCCTGATCATATATCCCATCTTATCCTATCCTATCTCATCCCATAATTCCTATCTTATCCTATTCATAATTCTTATCTTATGCTATCCTGTATTCCATCTTGCCATATCCTGTATCCTATCTTGTCCTATATCTTGTCTTATTCTGTCCTTCATCCTACCTTATAGTTTTCTATCCTATATCATATCTTATTCTATCTTATATCCTATATCCTATCTTATACCCTATCCTGTATCCTATCTTATCCTATTCTATACCCTGTCTTGTACTACCTTACCTCATACCTTGTCCTACCCTACATCCTATCCTATCCTATCCTATCCTATCCTATATCCCATCTTATTCTATCCTATATTCTATCTTATCCTATCCTGTCTTAAATCCTATCTTGTCATATATATCTGTCGTCGATTTGCAAAAGGCGACACGTCCAAAATGACAAAGTGTTGGGAAAACACACAAAAAAACATAATAGACTTAAAAAATTAAAATATTCATTAATCCTGAATGTATATAATCCATAGTGATCTAATTAGAAAAAATATATGTACATTTTAATTTGTTAACTTAGTTATAGTTTTTAAGATTTTCCAACACTTTGTTATTTTGGACATGCCCTCTTTTGCAAATCGACGACAAATATATCCTATCTTGTAACCTATCCTATATCCTACCCTAAATTCTATCTTATATCCTATCTTATCCTATCCTATATGCTATCTTATCCTATCCTAGACCCTATCTTATCCTATCTTATATCCTGTCTTATCCTATCTTGTCCTATCCTATATTTTGTCTTATTCTATCTTATGCTATCCTATCCTATATCTTATCTTGTCCTATGCTGGCTTATCCTATCTTATATCCTATCTTGTCCTATCCTATATTTTGTCTTAATCCTATCTTATGCTATCCTATCCTATATCTTATCTTGTCCTATGCTGGCTTATCCTATCTTATATCCTATCTTGTCCTACCCTACATCATATCTTTTCCTATCCTATATCTTATCCTATTCTATATCCTACATTATCTTATTCTATATTCTCTCTTATCCTATACACTATCTTGTCGTATCCTATATTCTATGTCCTATCTTATCTTATCCTATCATATATGCCATACCATCTTAGTTCTACACTATCCTGATCTTATCCTATCCAATCTGCCTGTCTAATCTGTCTGCCTGCCTGCCCATCCTACTCATCCATTCATCTTCTCAACTTCCACCCACCTATCTACCGATCTGTGTACCTATATCTATCTACCTACTTAATATCTAACAACCAATTTTCTACCAGCCCATACCTACTAACATACCCTCTACCTACCAATCTTCACACTGCTATTAACAATCTACAGCCTTTCCAACCTACAAGTCTGAATCTCTACCTACCAACCAACCAACCAACCAACCAACCAACCAACCAACCAACCAACCAACCAACCAACCAACCAACCAACCAACCAACCAACCAACCAACCAACCAACCAACCAACCAACCAACCGAACTTCACCTGTAGCTAGTTGCCGAATCCGTAACTAACAACCTGTACCCCTATCTACCTACCTATATTTCTATACATCAAACTGCACTTCAAATACTATAGATTGACAAATCGAACTGAAACCCTGACCGAGTTACTACGTGAGCGCTGGCTGTCTTGGGGAGGAGCAAGTGAGAAAGCACGGGGAGAAGGGAGAGCGCACTATGCACTATGTACTTGCAGGTCCACTCACAGTTTGCCAAACCTGCTAACAAAAGCATTAAAAGGTTGACTAGTTGCCTGCAATAGCATAATGGAACCTTCCTAGCCGACAGTCGAGGCAAAAATGAAGAATCCGTTATTGTGGTAATACTGGAGAATGGTTCTTCTATTGGTCGCGATGAGCGTATTCCGAATCTCACCGGTGAGCAATCCGATGGCATCACGGTGTTCCGAATTCCACCGATGACGTCATTGATGCTCCACCGGTGTCGCACCGGTGCCATCAGCTTGCAGAGGTAGTGGCAGTCTCCATCAGCCGCCATCAGTGAATCTGATTGGTTCTTGTATAGGGCGGGAATTAGCAGACGAATGACATCGTGCACTGTTGTGTCATGGCGGTGTGTTCTGCTTTAGTTCTGCTGTATTGTTTGTAATGAGCACAACGTAAAAACAATATGTTAATGATGAAAGAGTGATGGAACGGAGAAAAATTGTCCGGCGCCGGGATGGAACCGGGTTTTCAGCTCTACGTGCTGATGCTTTATCCACTAAGCCACGCCGGATACAACCCCGACGCCGGTTAGAATCGTCTCAGATTAAGCTCCATCTCTTGGGTTCCCTCTACTCTTTCATCATATGATGACGCAGAATATCTGTATGGAAATATCATATGTACTTCGGTACATCAAAATATATATGATATGCGTAATAAATCACTTCGTGATTTAAGACGGCGCCTATACCGTCGAATCCCGGCCAACCAGTCACTCATTCGAGTGCACCTCAACACATGTATGGACTTCGGTCCTGCGTTCATAGACATCTATGACGTAGTGCAGAGGGCGGCCACTAGAGGGAACCCAAGAGATGGAGCTTAATCTGAGACGATTCTAACCGGCGTCGGGGTTGTATCCGGCGTGGCTTAGTGGATAAAGCATCAGCACGTAGAGCTGAAAACCCGGGTTCAAATCCCGGCGCCGGAGAGAAATTTCTCCGTTCCATTACTCTTTCATCATAATATGTTAATAGCTTAAGAGCGAACATGTCAACGGACCAGCTATTACTACCGGTTCTAGAAATAAATTGTTTATGATCCCTTTTCATTGAATGAGATGGCAGTACGGAAATTTCGCAAAATTTTGCTAGCGTAGCACAGACAACAACTTATACAGTCGCCATGACAGCCATCGATCCTTCCAGCAGTTTTGTTCCTAATTCGCTGCAGCGTGACGTCATTGTTGTCCACCGGTCCGGTGAGATTCGAATACGCTGGATGCCCACACACACCCTCTCAGATATTTACGTGGTGATTGGTGACTGAATGGCGAGGAGCGAGGGGAGAGAAGAAAGAAAAAGAGAGAGAGAGATTCCAGAAGGTGGCGTGTTTTACGGGGTTTCACTTGAAGTTGTCAAACTTTATAAATCTATATACATAAAAGTCTGCCTGGGTGGCGCAGTCGGTAGAATGCTGGCCTTCTGACCGAGGTTGCAGGTTCGATCCCTGCCCAGGTCGACGGCATTTAAGTGTGCAATATAAGATTACGCGCAAAATTTAAATATAGCGAACTTAAGGAATTACATAAAAACTTTGGATGTTTAACGAAAACGGATTTAATTTTCGCAGAGAGCATGAAAAAGTCATTAAAATGATCCTTCGTCATTTAAACGCCAAAACTTGGCAACCTTGTGTTATACAGGGATATCATTTTATTGTTACTTCAATTTTTATTGTACCTGAGTTTTTTAATATACCCACTCCCACCCCTTCTACTAATGAAGTTCAACCGTCCTCCACACAGATCCAAGACCGCATATACAGTCATAGTAGCAATACGGTCAGAATAGACAGTACGTTCTAAAATTATGTTCGCGTTTTCCAGTGACGAAAGAGCTTTCAATATTGAATCATTTTACAGGTACTGCCGTCCATTTGCCGTGATTTCCCTCCTTTCTACGACCCTACGACATAACCACTTGGACGGACAGTATATAGCATGTCTGAGTAATTTTGCCTTTTCGGATCGGGTAGAAGTGAAGATTGAATTTACAGTACGTAAGGTACTCTTTTAAAGAGTAGGTACAGAATTATTTCAACATGAGTTACTAGTACGAAGGACGAAACTGGTAATTGGGATTAGGTACAATAGTCTATAGTGCGATAATACGTACATAGAACTGAAGCCTGTATCGAAATGAACGGTCACCATTTTCAAAAATTTGTTTAAATATCCATATTAGTATTATTTTTCAATTTAACTTCATTCTCTATATTGTACGCTAATGTGCTGTAGACAGTATAATATACACTGCATAATGAATATGTCTGAATGGATAGCTCAGTTCGTGAGTAAAAACACACATTGTTAATACTGTACTGTATTTTGATTAAACAAAAATCTAATGGAAATTATCAAACTCAAAAGCGTAATATTTCCTAGTTTATGTAAATGGATTAACTACTTTTCTTCCTCCTATACCTAGTAAAGTGATTTGTTTCTATATTACGCCAGTATCATCGAACTCCAGTCGTGGAAAGGGGTAGCAAACGGCGTTGATCCAGAGGTATAGGCAAGTTAATATAGAAAATGTTAGTAAAAATAAAATGATGTCCCTGTATGTATATCTGCATATGAGTGAACAAGAAAGCAATTACTATAGAAGTCAAATAGTGGCAACTAAGCTTATATTGATACAGTGACAATACAGCCTGGCAGGTGAAGATGTCGATTACGTCGACGTATTTTAGTTGGGCGAGAAGCAACGCATGTGAATGGCGTAATGGGAAGGCGGGCTTTGTCTAGATTGATAGCACAGTAACAAAGCCAGGCCAATATTCTGCAGCATACACACACTCCCTCTGTCCACAAACAAAAACACATCAATGTGCGTTATATTGTTTTTGGTGCAGCAGCAAGACACAAAACAAAAGCCTATGCATGCTCGCAGCGCTCTAATCGGAACAACGGAAGTCATAATCAAATCTACTTCCGGCTTCCATTACAGCATGCATGGGATTCGTATACGCCGCTTTATTGTCTTCCCTAGGGATGTTCCACGACGCTTTATCGACTGTGCAAGTTGTGTTACGCGTTGAGTTTTAGCAATAAGTTCGGACGTATTAGATTACAGAGAATTCAGTTTTTATGCCTTTAGAAATACATTGTGTATGGCATATTTCATTAAGACTGTTTAATAGGTTTGACGGCATTATGAAAAGATTGAATATGACTATTCATTCATTAATAATAATAATAATAATAATAATAATTAATTTATTTATACTGGCAGAGTTAAGGCCATAGGGCCTTCTCCTACACTCTACCAGGTCACAAAGTATACAAGCAGTTAAAATTTAACAAAAAGTTAAAGAACAGAATACTAAAATATTACAAAGAGAAATAATAATAGCATAATAAATCGACAGTAAACAACATGAAAATAATACTATAATAAAAAAAGAAAGTAAAATACATTGAATATAGTGAAAGCAACTCATTTAGTACAAATGGTTAATATGGAAAAACGTAAGGAAGAATATATCTAAATGGAATGTAATAAAATAATAAAAAAGAAAAGAAATACGAAAATTAAATAAAATTTACAATAAAAAGGCTATGATAATAAATTCATCGGCTGATAAAGAGAACAAAAAGGGGAAAGGAAGGAAAGAAATATATAGCCTATATTTTTACAAAACTATCGCAGAGAAAAGGGCTTATAACTGAAAGGAATCTAATTCAAAAAGTGCAATTTTAATTTATTTTTGAAATTAGACAATGTCCGACAGTCTCTAACATTCATTCATTCATTCATTTATTCATTCATTCATTCATTCATTCATTCATTCATTCATTCATTCATTCATTCACTCATTCATTCATTTATTTTATTCCATAGATCTTACATGAGCAAAGAAGCTTTAAGATGTGGAACAAGTCAAAATTTTACAATATTACAATTACAATTTTTACAAATTTTTACTGTTTTACAACTTAGTAATTTTCTACAATTTTTACAATTTTGTGCAATTTTTTACAATATTTTGGCGAGATGTAGTGAGATGAGGTGAGGTCCGAGGATTCGCCAAAAGATTACCTGGCATTTGCCTTTGGTTGGGGAAAACCTCGGAAAAACCCAACCAGGTAATCAAATCAAAGGGGTTGTTGCCGAGGACTCGCCATAGACCATCCAGGTTCAGTCCCACGGCTGTGGAAAACCTCGGAAAAACCATTCAATAAGACCAAAGGGGGATCCAACCCAAGCCCGAACGCAGCTCCGGATCAGCAGCCCAGCGAGTCTGCCGACTGAGCTACATCAATGGCTCAAGTATACAGTACATAGCCAATCAGATTATTAAATTTACAAACGCAAAGGATCATTCATCAGTTGAGCTATATGTATAATACAAAACAAGTAAGTTAATTAAATTTAAGGCATAAACAATTCAATCAGTTGTAATATACAGAAATTGATAATACATATCATGCAAACTACTTCAAATTACAAACACAAACAATTTATCAATAGAGCTATACAGATTACTATTCAATTTAAAGCATATACAATCCATCGGCCAAAACTATACAAATATATACAATACAAAGTAAGCATTAATTATGAAGTTTGGTTAATTGCTTATCCATTTTATATCATAAATGAATATGTTACTTTTAATTGAAAATTATAAAGTATATTTTTAAAATTTTTAAATTTATATATTTAAATTGTAACAAAACTAACATAATTCAATTTCAGTCCTGCCTAAATTCAATTCAATTCCCTAATAGAAAGAACAACAACAAAATTTCTTGACTTATAAATAGATAAAGTATTAAATTGGAAAAATAATATTAAAGAAATTACCCCCAAACTAAATTCAGCATGTTTTCTATTAGATCTATGCAAGAGATAGTAAATATCAATACTAATGAGTATTGATAATGAGTTTTGGAATAATATTGTGGGGAAATTCTACAGATGGTGTCAGTATATTCCTACTACAAAAAATAGTAATTAGAATAATAGTAGGTGCCAAATCTAGGAAATCTTGTAGGACCATTTAAAAAAACTATAAATAATGCCCATGACTTGTCAGTATGTTTTAAATAAATTTCCTCGTATATAATCGTGGAAACTTGCAACTAATTCAACAGTTCACAGCATAAATAGTAGTCAAAAAATGACTTTCATACTCCATCGGGAAGTCTATCGTGTTGTCAAAAAGAAGTGCATTATATGATAGAAAAAATGTTTAATAGCCTTCCTAGGATATAAAAAAATCAAACTGAAAACATAAGATTATTCAGGGCCAAATTAAAGAAGTACCTAATTTCTCATGCCTTTTATTCTGTTGGGATTTTATGACATTCAACAACACTGCATGAATATTTCTGTGTTGTATTAAGTATCGATACTAACCTCTTGTGTTGTATAGTGTATTGTAAAACTCTTCTGTGTATATTTCAACTAGACTGTGACTAATGAAGGTTTTGTAGTACTATTAATAATTTTATGCTCGACCATGCCGAAATGTAGTAATTATACACCTGGTAGCAGACCTTTAATGCATGTCATTAAAGTACACCTACTCATTAAATGTCAGGTCTTTCAGCCAATGACGACTCAGGTTACAACTGTTCAGCCAATGAAAGGTAAGCTTTCTACCGTTATAAAACCGCAAGTATCGATTATTCTCGGATATGCAATCGAAAGAGAATTAGCGAAAAGTCACGGAGGCTGGAAATCCAATACTGTCGCAGAAGGTTATGTTCTGTTACTATAATAATTAGCGTTAATTGTAAATAATATTCAAATAAATTCAATTTGTCATCTCGTTTTTCAATGTCTAATTTAATTTCAATGTTATCTCTGTAGGTTCTTATGGCCTAGCAAGGTCAATGTGGATATCTGTTCCTCGGAAAAAATCAATACTTTCGCGTCTGCGCACATCTCACAACATACGGGACATTGCTAAAAAATTAATAATATCAAGTTAGAAATATGGTCGAGCATAAAAAGTCGTATGAAACTCGCCTATAATGGTAATTAAGAAGCTCGTATGAAAATTGTGAAACTCGCTTGCGCTCGTTTCATAAATATCCATACTCACTTCTTAATTACCTTCATTATAGGCTCGTTGCATAATGTACTATTTTGTCATGTTGCATATTCTAGCTGTGAAGCGATGTACGAATGATATGAAATGTAAATAAATACAATACAATATAATACATCTCTTGGAGCAACAGTAACAAATATAAATTACACTCGGGAGGAAATTAAACGCAGAATAAATATGGGAAATATCTGTTATTATTCGGTTGAGAAGCTTTTGTCATCCAGTCTGCTCTGAAAAAGCTGAAAGTTAGAATTTATAAAACAGTTATATTACCGGTTGTTCTGTATGGTTGTGAAACTTGGACTCTCAGTTTGAGAGAGGAACAGAGGTTAAAGATGTTTGAGAATAAGGTGCTTAGGGAAATATTTGGAGCTAAGAGAGATGAAGTTACAGGAGAATGGAGAAAGTTACACAACGCAGAACTGCACGCATTGTATTCTTCACCTGACATAATTAGGAACATTAAATCCAGACATTTGAGATGGGCAGGGCATGTAGCACGTATGGGCGAATCCAGAAATGCATACAGAGTGTTAGTTAGGAGGCCGGAGGGGTAAAACCTTTGGGGAGGGCGAGACGTATATGGGAGAATGATATGAAAATGGATTTGAGAGAGGTGGGATATGATTATAGAGACTGGATTAATCTTGCTCAGGATAGGGACCGATGGCGGGCTTATGTGAGGAAGGCAATGAACCTTCCGGTTCCTTAAAGACCATAAGTAATAATAATAATAATAATAATAATAATAATAATAATATAATAATAATAATAATAGTAATAGTAATAATAATAATAATTCTTTATTTATACTGGCAGAGTTAAGGCCATAGGTCCTTCTCTTACACTCTACCATGTCACAAAGTATACAAGCAGTTAAAATGTAACGAAAAGTTAAAGAACATAATACTAACATATTACAAAAAAATAATAATAATAGCATAATAAAATCGACACTAAACAACATGAAAATAATACCATAATATTAAAAAGAAAGTAAAATACATTGGAATATAGCAAAAGCAACTCATTTAGTACAAATGGTTAATATGGAACACGTAAGGAAGAATATAACAAAATGGAATGTAATAAAATAATAATAAAAATAAAAAAATAAAATAAAATTCACAATAAAAGGCTATGATAATAAATTCATCAGCTGATAAAGAGAACAAAAAGGGGAAAGAAAGGAAAATAAATATATAGCCTATATTTTCACAAAACTATCGCAGTGAAAAGGGCTTATAACTGAAAGGAATCTAATTCAAAAAGTGCAATTTTAATTTATTTTTGAAACTAGACAATATAAGTAGGCCAAAGAATACAATACACCTGTCCCTTATCGTTGTAATACCAGGAAATCATTCGCTCCTTTCCCAAACCTATAGAAACCGATGGGATAAAAAAAGGACGGAGATGGGAGTGCACATTCAGACAGTTTTCCCAATAAATCCCTAGAAACAACAACAAAATACATATGTGTTCGCGTAGGCTTCCGCATCTGGTGTACATGGTGTGTGGATAAGCTTCAGGGCTTCTACCGCGTTGTCTTGGTGTTATTGGCTGACGTTTCGACCTCTGTGTTGTGGTCATCTTCAGAGCAGTTGTTGGATAAGGAAATAGTCTCAGATGCCAGAAGGAGAACCTACGACCTATCACAGCAAGTACTCTCCCCATCGAGACTACTATATATATACAGGGACATCATTTTATTTTTACTTGCATTTTTATTGTACAGGGACATCATTTTATTTTTACTTGCATTTTTATTGTACCTCACCCATTCACCCCTTCACTAATGTCCTTGCTCCCTTCAGACACACAAACTTACGGCCGCTGTTGCATTCGAAGTCTTCAAGCAGTGAAGTAAACACTGCAGTGTATAGTGTGTTTCATAAATATGATTGTGTTTTCTATAGAAGAAAGAACCTATATTAATAATATCGTACTAAAAAATTATATTCAAGAAACGATAAATTAAATTTCAGAGAATATGCTTCAAAATGTTTTTAATATGCGTACTGAATTGAAGCCTGCATTGTAATGAACGGCAACAATTTTCAGCAACTTGTTTAAAAATTCAGATTAGCTTTTTTTGAATTGAGGTGGCTAGAAGCAAAGGAATGCTAGTGACATTTGTAATATCATGAGTTAAGTGCATCCAGTGTAAGCTAAAGTATCTAAAATTTTAGTGGCAAAGGGATATTTTAATCGCATCACACATTAAAATTTAAATAAAAAATTTCACCGATTTTACGAAAGCTTAAATATTTAAACCCCATTTTCTCAAAAGTAACAAGTGCACTTACAGCCCTCTACTTATGACCCCCTCAATTTAAATGCACTCTCTATATTGTATGATAACATCAATAATTAATATGCTAAATAAAGTAGACATTACATAACGAACATAGCCGCCTGAAAAGTTGAGTTTTGAAAAAAAAAAAAAAAATGTTACTACTCTACTGTATTTTGATAAATTCCGTAAAAGTGATGATCAAACTGAAAATCGTAATATCGAATTTCCCTACAACATAAATGGATACACTACTTTTCTCTCCTCCTATACCTAGTAAAATGATTTGTTTACATATTGCACTAGTAACATCAAACTCCTGTAATGGAAGGGGGAAACAGTGTTTCCGAGTATAGCCAGGTTAATGTTAAAAATGTTGGTAAAAATAAAGTGATGTCCCTGTATAAGAGCTGGCAGATTATTTCCTTATCCAACAACTGCTCTGAAGATGGCCACAACACAGCGGTCGAAACGTCAGCCAATAACACCAAGACAACGCGGTAGAAGCCCTGAAGCTTATCCACACACCAAAATACATATGTATTTGTAGGATTGTTACAAACAGCCCTGTAAAATCTGTACATGCAGATATATTAACTTGAAAACAGAAACACAGATAAGTAAAAGATTATGGCGTCATAGAAATCCTGGCTTTACGTACAGTGAAGTCTTTTTCTTCAGAGACGGAGCAAATAAAGTTGGGAGTAGCCAGCGAAAGATTTGGTTTGATTTTGCATTTACGTCGCTGAAGTCAAAGACGCGGAACGTTGGAGAGAGAGAGCTCGCAAGCTTTAAAGAGCCGGGCTGGATTGCAAGAAATCCCAACGACTATTCGAATTCTGACGATTCTGTGCGGCGCCCTGACAGCGATCTACATTCATCGTCCCTTGTAAACAAAGTTCAAGAGCTTTCCAGCAGAGCACATTAAGCTCCAATTAGCTCTTAGAAGTCAGTATTATGCGTTAAGAGGAAAAAAACAGAGAATGCTAGAGAGAAAGTAATTACGACTCCAATGTTTATGTCTGCTACTCTACATTGTTATCGTTCTCGGTGGTCCAGTGCATACAATGAAGGTCTTGTGTTCGAACTTGATGGGATTGATCTGAAAGAACAACTTGGACACCAAGAGGAATAATAATAATAATAATAATAGTTTTATTTTCCCTCGCAGAGTTAAGGCCATCAGGCCTTCTCTTCCACTCAACCAGGATCAAATCACATACAGAAAAATACATACCGGTATACAAATATTAACTTAAAAATAATAATAAACATAATAAATTAAAAAAAGAGATTGAATACATATACACAATCAGTATTAACTTTAAAATAACAATAATAAAACATATAATAAAAAAAGAGACTAAATACATAATCACAAACAGGAAAATTATTCTAGTATACAGTATTAACTTAAAAAAGAATTTATTTATTTATTTATTTATTTATTTATTTATTTATTATTTTGCTAATAATTGTAACATAAAATATAAAATATACAGAGAAACTTTAGCTCGCCCCTGAAAGAGTAGAACTCGTGCTCAGGGCGGATTCCTGAATTGAAATTAATAATTATACAATACAATTATAATTAATAATTATACAATTTGCAATTATAGTATATAAATTTAAATTTACAATTTTTCAATTTTTATAAAATCCATACATAACTTTTTAAATTTAATACTGGAACTATTAGAATTGACAAGATTAGGATATTTAAATATAAATTTGTTATATATTCTTGGGCCTAAATTACTACTATGATTAAATACTCTAACAGTGTTGCATTTTGGTTCAAACAATCTTAAAGAATTCATACCTTTTGTTTCATAACTATGAGAATACAATTCAAAATTATTTCGATTTTTATGTATGAATTTTATTAATACAATATAATAAATTTGTCTTACGTTAAGTACATTAAAGTCTATAAACAAATTTTGAGATGGAAAATCAATAGGTTTAATACTTATGAATATAATCTCACAACTAAAGGAATAGTACAATTAGTATGATCAGCACAGCACGTGTTACATTGAGACAATGACAATTACCTAGATATTAGTGTTAATGGAAAAATAAAGTAATGACTGTGTAAAATAATAAAATAATAATAATAATAATAATAATAATAGTTTTATTTTGCCTGGCACAGTTAAGGCCATCAGGCCTTCTCTTCCACTCAACCAGGATCAAATCACATACAGAAAAATACATACCGGTATACAAATATTAACTTAAAAATAATAATAAACATAATAAAGTAAAAAAGGAAATTGAATACATATACACAATCAGTATTAACTTTAAAATAACAATAATAAAACATATATAAAAAAAGAACTGAAATAATCAAAACAGGAAAAATATATAATACAATATTAACTTAAAAAAAAGAATTAATACATATGAATATAATCTCACAACTAAAGGAATAGTAGAATTAGTATGATCAGCACAGCACTTGTTACATTGAGATAATGACAATTACCTAGATATAAGTGTTAATGGAAAATAAAGTAATGACTGTGTAAAATAATAATAATAATAATAATAATAATAATAATAATAATAATAATAATAATAAATAAAAATTATACCTAAAAACTAATTCTTTGCATTTAAAATATTTCTGAACAACCTAATTTTAAACAACTGAGGACTAAGACTACCCCTGATTTCCAGCGGCAGCGAATTCTATGAGCGGACCATGGTTATTGAGAAAGAACTTGAGTACAGAGATGTCTGATGACGTGGTATTGATAGCAACAGATTATGCTGTGAACGTGTATTTCGATTATGAAGTTCACACACTATATCATTTTAGTTATGATGATGATGATGATGATGATGATGATGATGATGATGATGATGATGATGATGATGATTAATAATCTTTGTTTCACCTGAATCCACCATTTACTTAGCTCACATACTTGTACTAGCTCGCACAAGGCTATCGTTCAAAATAATTATGTTTGCGTTAGTTAAGGAATCATGTCTCACGATAAGCCAGAGAAGTACGTGATCGAGAACGAATAAGATCGATACATTAATCTACATCAATATCTGCACATTATTCTACATCAACATCTGTATATTCATCTACATCAACATGTGCACATTTAACTATGGGTACATCAACATCTGAACATTTATCTACATCAACACCTGCACATTTAGCTATGGGTACATTAACATCTGCAAATTTATCTGCATCAACATCTGTATATTCATCTACATCAGCATCTGTATACTCATCTAAATCAACATTTGTATATGCATCTACATCAACACCTGCACATTTAATCTACATCAACATCTGAAGATTCATCTATATCAAACCTGCACACATTTAGCATCTGTAGGTATATGAACACCTGCACATTTAGCTATGGGTATATCAACATCTCCATATTTATCTACATCAACATCTGTATATTCATCTACAACAACTCCTGCACATTTATCTACATCAATATTTGTATATGTATTTACATCAACACCTGCACATTTAACTATTGGTACATCGACCTGCAAATTTATTGCATCAGCATCTGGTATATTCATATGCCCAAGGGTGCGGGTTTTATCTACATCGATGGCATTTATATGTATTTAATCAACAGGCACATTTCAGTAGATTTACTGGCATGCAAATTTATCTCCTGCGGGACAATATTCATCTACATCCGGCGATCTGATATAACATCAACATTTGTATATGCGTCGTTAAATAAAACGATAACATAACATTTTATCTACATCAACATCTCTAGATTCATCTACATCAGCATCTGCTATTCATCTATATCAACACCTGCACATTTATCTACATCAAGATTTGTATCTGCATCAACACAAGAACATTTTACGATGGGTACATCGGCATTACATATTCACCTACATCAACACCTGCACATTTATCTGTATCAACATCTTTAGATTCATGTACATCAACACCTGCACATTTAGCTATGGGTACATCAACATCTGCACATTTATCTACATCAACATCTGTATATTCTTTCTTCTCGTTTCTCTTATCTATACTCTAACCACGACGTAAATACCAGATCACTTATCTGTGGCACGCTAAGTATACCTCTTCGTAGAACATCTTGTTATTCATCATCTTTTACAATATCCACCTCGCGTCAATGGAATTCCTTGTCACAAAGTATTAGGGGCTGCAAGACAACAAACATCTTTAAGAACAGCTTAAAAGATAACCTTATTAGCATTTCACTCCAATCATACTGATTTAAACTATCACTGACTACATTGTTACTTTTTTCTTTAGACATCATCCTGATTGTGCTGTATTTTCAAAATTGTCTGATAATAATATCTTTCTATTATCTAATATAATTTGAAATATATTAACATTCTATGTATTTTAGTTTAATTCTGCTACACAGTTTATTTCAGTGTTTAATTAATAGTTCATAGTATTTTGTTGTTTAATTCGTAAATAACTCTTGTATACATGTAACTCTCATCTAAATCAAATTGTTGAATTCTTTGTAAGTTCATGCATATGTATATACACTTTTTGCTGGTTGAGTGGAAGGAAGACCTTACGGCCTTAACTCTGCCAGCTGAAATAAATCATTATTATTATTATTATTAAAATAAATTATATATTTATTATTATTATTATTATTATTATTATTATTATTATTATTATTATTATTCATGCATCAAAATCTGTAAATGTACTTCATTTTCTGCACGTTCGTCTACATCAGCACCTGTACATTGATATACTTCAACATACGTGTATTTACATCAATATCTGTACATTCCTGTATATCATCATTTGCACACTCATCTATATAAAAATCTCCAGACCGCTTGGGTACATATTAATGATTTCCTCTATATCTCTTTTGAATTTTATTTCAGGATAATAAGTTATAAGTTTTATCAACATTTGGAACATTGTGAACAAAGTCAGTTGCTATGAAAACTTAAAGGGTACGACAAAGTATGTTTCATTTACTCCAGTTTTTAAGTTTCTGGAATTAGGCCTAGGGTAAGCATATGTAAACGTGGTATCAATTATTTTAACTTTTATTATGGCCATCATCATCATCATCATCATCATCATCATCATCATCATCATCATCATCATCATCATCATCATCATCGTTAAGTTTCCTTTTTCAATTAACTTCTTTTGCAGTTGGTATTAGTTGCGTATTGGTCATTAGCATTGCTGCATCGGGAATATGTGCCGCAGATAAAAACCGGATGGCTGGACAAATTGATGCAACACGATGAAACGTTTCCGGTGAGTAAACATAAAATGTTGCTATATCAACCATACAAGCAGCAGCAGATCATTTCCGGAAATGAAACACAATGGATCGGGGATGTGGGGACCGACTAGCAACGTGGAACCTAGTCTTGCATAAAGAGGGAATAAGGTTGGTTAGCCTCCTTTAGAGTGTAGTGCGAGGACATTCCGATGTATAAATTAATTTTACCAATTTTATACCAGTAGCGGACCGTTGGGTCAGCGAAAGCTACAGTGAGACTTTAATACTATCTAGGCTACTTTGTGAAAGCCCCGACTTTCTGTTCTTACACAACTTATATTAAAGTATCATACCCTTCTTCCACATTTTCCTTTCTCTTGTTGAATATCCCCTTCTCATCTCTTTTCTCTGCTTATCCTAGTAATAAGAAATCTTCTCCTTTTTATCTTATCCGGATTATGTGTACTTTTTCTTGTCTTTTTTCTTCTTCTAGTACTAGTCTACCTTCTTTTCTTCTTGTTTTTCTTTCTCCTCTTCTCTTTTCTCTCCTTTTTGTTCTCCGTTCTCTTCTTCTTGTCCTCCTCTCCATCTCCATGCCTTTCTTTATCTTTTTCTTGTCCTTTCCTTCTTCTTCTTGTCCTCCTCTCCATCTCCATGCCTTTCTTTATTTTTCTTGTCCTTATCCTTTCCTTCTTCTTGTCCTCCTTTTCATCTCCATGCTTTTCTTTCTCTTTTTTCTTGTCCTTTTCTTCTTTTTCTTGTCCTCCTTTTCATCTCCATTCCTTTTTTCTCTTTTTCTTGTCCTCCTTTCCTTCTTCTTCTTGTCTTTTTCTTCTTCTTGTCTTTCTCTTCTTCTTGTCCTCCTTTCCTTCTTCTTCTTGTCTTTCTCTTCTTCTTGTCCTCCTTTCCTTCTTCTTCTTGTCTTTCTCTTCTCTTGTCCTCTTCTCCAACTCCATGCCTTTCTTTCTCTTTTTCTTGTCCTCCTTTCCTTCTTCTTCTTGTCTTTTTCTTCTTCTCCAACTCCATGCCTTTCTTTCTCTTCTTCTTGTCCTCCTTTCCTTCTTCTTCTTGTCTTTTCTTCTCTTGTCCTCTTCTCCAACTCCATGCCTTTTTTTTTCTCTTTTTCTTGTCCTCCTTTCCTTCTTCTTCTTGTCTTTCTCTTCTCTTGTCCTCTTCTCCAACTCCATGCCTTTCTTTCTCTTCTTCTTGTCCTCCTTTCCTTCTTCTTCTTGTCTTTCTCTTCTCTTGTCCTCTTCTCCAACTCCATGCCTTTCTTTTCTCTTTTTTTTATCCTCCTTTCCTTCTTCTTCTTGTCTTTCTCTTTTCTCTTGTTCTCTTCTCCAACTCCATGCCTTTCTTTCTCTTTTTCTTGTCCTCCTTTCCTTCTTCTTCTTGTCTTTCTCTTCTCTTGTCCTCTTCTCCAACTCCATGCCTTTCTTTCTCTTCTTCTTGTCCTCCTTTCCTTCTTCTTCTTGTCTTTCTCTTCTCTTGTCCTCTTCTCCAACTCCATGCCTTTCTTTCTCTTTTTCTTGTCCTCCTTTCCTTCTTCTTGTCTTTCTCTTCTTCTTGTCCTCCTTTCCTTCTTCTTCTTGACTTTTTCTTCTTCTTGTCTTTTCTTCAGAAAAGTCTTGTCCTCCTTTCCTTCTTCTTCTTGTCTTTCTCTTATTCTTGTCCTCCTTTATCTTTTCTTCTTGTCCTCCTTTTTCACTCCCATGCCTTTCTTTCTCTTTTTGTTGTCCTCCTTTCCTTCTTTTTGTCTTTCTTTCTTCTTCTTGTCCTGCTTTTCATCTCCATACCTTTCTTTCCCTTTTTTCTTGTGCTCCTTTCCCTCTTCTTTTTGTCTTTCTCTTTTCTTGTCCTACTTTTTCATCCCCATGCCTTTCTTTCTTTTTTCCTCCTCTCCTTCTTCTTGTCCTTCTTTCTTCTTTTTGTCTTCCTTTCTCTTCTTGTCTTCATTTCTCTTCTTATCTTCCTTTCACTTCTTCTTGTCTTTCTTTCCCGTCTTCTTGTCATTCTCTTCTTCATGTCCTTCTTTCTCTTATCCTCCTCCTCCCCTTCTTGTTCTCGTTTCTCTTCTTCTTGCCTTCCTTTATTTCCTTAATGCTCTTCACTCTTTTCTTGTCCTTTTTTCTCTTCTTGCCTTCCTTTATTTCCATCTTAGCCTTTCTCTTATTGTCGTCCTTCATCTCCTTGTCCCTTTCCTTCTTGCCTTCCTTTATTTCTTTCTTGTCCTTTCTGTCGTTTTTGTCCATCTTTCTCTTTTTCTTGTCATTCTTTCTCTTCTTGTCCTCCTCTTCTTCTTATCCTTTTTCGCTTCTTCTTGTCCTTCACCTTGTATTCCTTATACTTCCCCTTCGTTTTCGATCTGTTCTCTCACACTCCTGCTAGGCCAAGTGTCTGTAGTGTAGATTCCTCAGACTGTTTGTCTTCCCTGTCGTCTCTGTGCTTCCATTGCTGCATTATATCCCATGTTATCCTTTACATTATTTTAAGGGACTATAATATAAATATCTTATACGATTTATGCATCAATTAATATCATTAGTTATTCCAAATGACCCCAGAGACAGAAAATTACGTGTAGGACCCGGAAGATGTTCAGTAATTCCTGTTCCGGATGTTTCTGTAGGTCAAGGCTCTCCGGCGCTAATGAGGAAACTGAAAGCGTTCATTTGTCCTCGTACCATATTCAGAACTGCACAAAAACAAGTGAAGATAGAATAACCGCACGAAAATGCGCCGTATCCAGGCAACACTTGGATCTGGAAACATCTGAACTCCCGTACGTTATATTGTAGAGGTAGACTATACAAGAGCCAGTCACTGATATAAATGCTTCTGTTGAGTGGAGCGCTTTCCAAGCGTTTGGAAACTGCATAAGGCATTCAGATTTGTTCTTGTTTTATTTCACGTGTTCGCAAGACAGTACTGCAGTCAGATATGTCAGGCCATAATAATCAAGGCCATCGAATCAGATATTATCGACTCAATATGTCGTTCCATTGACCCCTGTTCGTCTCCGAACAGATACTGAAAGAATTATGATTGACGAGGGGGACAAAAGCACTTCTCTCAGAGTGATGAGCTTCCTTCATAATTTTATTTCACCATAGCTCCATTACTGCTTACTGAAGGATGCGCTCGAAAGAACGATGAACGGAAAAATTTGAGGGTAGAAGAAGATATCAGATCAAATACCTTACTATAATAATACCGGACAGCTAGCAGTTTTACGTGCGAACGACGATGGTGCTGCTACCTACCTGCCGGGATGGAGATACTCGCGAAACAAGCTGTAATCAACTGCAATGTATATTGTTGCTGGGCTAGTTAATTTGTTAATAGTTTTATGAATTAGTACTAGTGTTAAAATGTCAGGGTGTGTATGTGCTGTTTATAATTGTGACAATTGCAGTATTACAAATTGCTCCAAATCGCACTTTCGATTTCCGACAGTTCATAAAATGTAAGTCAACAACATTCTTTAGTGAGCCTAATTCCTTCGTCTTTGTGTTGATAGAAAAATACAAATTAGTTTTTTTATTTAGACCTAATAAATAAATAGAAGTTAAAATGTATTGGAAATTTAAGGTTTTATCAAATTAAGTTTTATTGTTGTCCACATGCCTTTACTAATTATTACAAGCACCAGATTACTATCAATTTTATCTTTGCAGTTGTCAGCAATGCGTATATAAAACATTACTGTAAATTCATTCCTAATATCAGATTGATTTTGTCTCGGTAAACCAAAGAAAAAATATGCAACAATTAATTACGGAAAGTAATATGAAGTATGCAATATTTCTCATAATATGCAGCTTTGATGTAAGATAATAATTTTACATTAAATACTATTCAACATTTCTTAAGTGTTTCATATATAATTCCACATTAGTAACTCACGTTTTAAACAATAGTCTGAATCTCGCTATGTTAATATTTGTATTTGTGGACGTAACTCCATCCCTCTGCGCTATATGTCAGGTCCGCGATTTTTCGAACTCACTCCAATGCTGCTAGTATAACCTACAGCTGTCCGGTATTATTATAGTAAGGTATTTGATCAGATGACAGACAACATTAAGATATGTGAATCGTATGCAGAGACTAAAAGGAAGGTGGAAAAGAGGCAAGACTGAAAAATAGTGACTTTGCAATAGTACCTGCCCTTAGACAGATAACTTGTATTCCCTTGTTCTTTTTGCCTTCCCCTTTTTCTCTATTTCCTTTGCTCTCCCTGTATTCTCTTTCTTCTCTTTGTATTCACCTTGTTCTCTTTATATTCCCTTATTAATCTTTGTATTCCCTTTCTTATCCTTTCTTTCCCCTTGTTCTTCTTGTCTAAACTTTTTTTCTCCTCCCTTTGTTCTCCTTGTCTTCCCATTTTCTCCTTGAATTTCCCTTTTTCTTCTTGTATTTCTCTCTGCTCTTTTTTCTCTGTCAGTTCTCCCCTTTTCCTCCTCACCTTTCCTTCGTTCTCCTTGTGTACTCTTGTTCTCCTTATCTCCAACTTTCTCTCCTTCTCTTTCCCTCATTCTCATTCTCGTTGTCTTTCCGCCGTTCTCCTACTATCCCCTTCTTCTCTCTTTCCCCTTTTCGTCTTTGTATTCCACTTGTTCTACTTCTTTGTCCCTGGTTGCTTCTGTCCTTCCCTTTTCCTCCTTGTCTACGTCCTGGTCTCGAACTCACCTTTTTCTCCTTTCGTCCCTTTGTGCTCCTTGTATTATACTTCTACTTCCTTTGAGATATTTTATTAACATTGTTCTCCGTGTTTTACCCTTGTTCTCCTTGTTTCTCGTCTTGATTATACACTTCGATTACACACTTTGAATCACTTCAGAATATTGTTATAATGACAACTTTCATATGTTTAAATTAAAAAATATATATATATTGCTTGTAATTTACATAGTCGTATTCGCTATCTACAATATTAGTGCGGTCCTTCCTAGGTCCCCAAGTTAATGACGTCGGTAGTTCTGAAAATGGCTGTCGCGAAGTTGGAACAAGTCAGCAATATAATTTAGAACTTAGTTTTTCCTTTTAACACATGAAAGTTATCATTATCGCCTTATTCCTAAGTAAGCCTTCATTTACATTCCCCTTATAACTTGACTCATAGGTAGTGAATATGAACAAAATCCGTCCAGTAGTTCAGTAGCAATCGCTGTACACAGACAGACTAGTACTAAAATTATTATATCTCATGTACATCATTCCCTGATAAATTGACTCGTACATACTGAATATGAAAAAATCCGTCCAATAGTTTAGTAGAAATCGCTGTACACAGACAGACTAGTACTAAAATTATTATATTTCATGTACATCATTCCCTGATAAATTGACTCGTAGATACTGAATATGAACAAAATCAGACCAATAGTTTAGTACAAATCGCTGTACACAGACAGACTAGTACTAAAATTATTATATTTCATGTACATCATTCCTTGAAAAATTGACTCGTAGATACTGAATATGAACAAAATCCGTCCAATAGTTTAATAGAAATCGCTGTACACAGACAGACTAGTAGTAAAATTATTATATTTTACGTACATCATTCCCTGATAAATTGACTCGTAGATACTGAATATGAACAAAATCCGTCCAATAGTTTAGTAGAAATCGTTGTACACAGACAGACTAGTACTAAAATTATTATATTTCATGTACATCATTCCCTGATAGATTGACTCGTAGATACTGAATATGAACAAAATCCGTCCAATAGTTTAGTAGAAATCGCTGTACACAGACAGACTAGTAGTAAAATTATTATATTTTACGTACATCATTCCCTGGTAAATTGACTTGTAGATACTGAATATGAACAAAATCCGTCCAATAGTTTAGTAGAAATCGTTGTACACAGACAGACTAGTACTAAAATTATTATATTTCATGTACATCATTCCCTGATAAATTGACTCGTAGATACTGAATATGAACAAAATCCGTCCAATAGTTTAGTAGAAATCGCTGTACACAGACAGACTAGTACTAAAATTATTATATTTCATGTACATCATTCCCTGATAAATTGACTCGTAGATACTGAATATGAACAAAATCCGTCCAATAGTTTAGTAGAAATCGCTGTACACAGACAGACTAGTACTAAAATTATTATATTTCATGTACATCCCTGTCATTCCCTGATAAATTGACTCGTAGATACTGAATATGAACAAAATCCGTCCAATAGTTTAGTAGAAATCGCTGTACACAGACAGACTAGTACTAAAATTATTATATTTCTTGTACATCATTCCCTGATAAATTGACTCGTAGATACTGAATATGAACAAAATCCGTCCAATAGTTTAGTTGAAATCGCTGTACACAGACAGACTAGTACTAAAATTATTATATTTCTTGTACATCATTCCCTGATAAATTGACTCGTAGATACTGAATATGAACAAAATCCGTCCAATAGTTTAGTAGAAATCGCTGTACACAGACAGACTAGTACTAAAATTATTATATTTCATGTACATCATTCCCTGATAAATTGACTCGTAGATACTGAATATGAACAAAATCCGTCCAATAGTTTAGTAGAAATCGCTGTACACAGACAGACTAGTACTAAAATTATTATATTTCATGTACATCATTCCCTGATAAACTGACTCGTAGATACTGAATATGAACAAAATCCGTCCAATAGTTTAGTAGAAATCGCTGTACACAGACAGACTAGTACTAAAATTATTATATTTCTTGTACATCATTCCCTGATAAATTGACTCGTAGATACTGAATATGAACAAAATCCGTCCAATAGTTTAGTAGAAATCGCTGTACACAGACAGACTAGTACTAAAATTATTATATTTCATGTACATCATTCCCTGATAAACTTCGTAGATACTGAATATGAACAAAATCCGTCCAATAGTTTAGTAGAAATCGCTGTACACAGACAGACTAGTACTAAAATTATTATATTTCTTGTACATCATTCCCTGATAAATTGACTCGTAGATACTGAATATGAACAAAATCCGTCCAATAGTTTAGTAGAAATCGCTGTACACAGACAGACTAGTACTAAAATTATTATATTTCATGTACATCATTCCCTGATAAATTGACTCGTAGATACTGAATATAAACAAAATCCGTCCAATAGTTTAGTAGAAATCGCTGTACACGGACAGACTAGTACTAAAATTATTATATTTCATGTACATCATTCCCTGATAAATTGACTCGTAGATACTGAATATGAACAAAATCCGTTCAATAGTTTAGTAGAAATCGTTGTACACAGACAGACTAGTACTAAAATTATTATATTTCGTGTACATCATTCCCTGATAAATTGACTCGTAGATACTGAATATGAACAAAATCCGTCCAATAGTTTAGTAGAAATCACTGTACACAGACAGACTAGTACTAAAATTATGATATTTCATGTACATCATTCCCTGATAAATTGACTCGTAGATACTGAATATGAACAAAATCCGTCCAATAGTTTAGTAGAAATCGCTGTACACAGACAGACTAGTACTAAAGTTATTATATTTCATGTACATCATTCCCTGATAAATTGACTCGTAGATACTGAATATGAACAAAATCCGTCCAATAGTTTAGTATAAATCGCTGTACACAGACAGACTAGTACTAAAATTATTATATTTCATGTACATCATTCCCTGATAAATTGACTCGTAGATACTGAATATGAACAAAATCCGTCCAATAGTTTAGTAGAAATCGCTGTACACAGACAGACTAGTACTAAAATTATTATATTTCATGTACATCATTCCCTGATAAATTGACTCGTAGATACTGAATATGAACAAAATCCGTCCAATAGTTTAGTAGAAATCGCTGTACACAGACAGACTAGTACTAAAATTATTATATTTCATGTACATCATTCCCTGATAGATTGACTCGTACATACTGAATATGAACAAAATCTGTCATATTATATTTACACAGTTTGTTATTATTATTATTGTTATTAGTATTGTTATTATTGTTGTTATTATTATTGTTATTATTATTATTGTTATTAGTATTGTTATTGTTATTTTTGTTATTGTTATTATTATTATTGTTATTATTATTATTATTGTTGTTGTTATTGTTATTGTTATTATTATTGTTATTATTATTGTTGATTATTATTATTGTTGTTATTGTTATTATTGTTATTATTATTGTTATTGTTATTATTATTATTATTGTTATTATTATTGTTATTATTATTATTATTATTATTATTATTATTATTATTATTATTGTTATTATTATTATTATTATTGTTATTATTATTATTATTGTTATTATTATTATTATTATTATTATTGTTATTATTATTGTTATTATTATTATTATTATTTATTTATTATTATTATTGTTATTATTATTGTTATTGTTATTATTATTATTTGTTATTATTATTATTATTATTATTATTGTTATTATTGTTATTATTATTATCATTGTTATTTGTCACAGTAGCGTCATAGTTTCCCGGCCCACAGGCAATGTCCGCGCGCCTTTATGGTTCGATAGAAGCGCTCGATGAGTATAAAAACTATTTGTAGGGAAAATGGAAAGCGCGGGCCTTGTGGCTTGTGGGGGTGGAGGTAGGTTACATAATTGCAGCGACGTGGTGTTCCCGTATAGGTAATGTTATCACAAGGAGGGGCCCCGCTCCCCTCCGTCAATCAATGTCCGTGTCCCCTCTCCCCGTCACTTTTGTTCCTTGCGGCAGGTGCGACGGCTAGTGCAACAACGGTATAAGGTACATCTCGCCGCCGCGTTTGATATTCTTACCGCTACGTCACTGGCAGATTCCTGACTGACGTGACGGCCACGCAGGGTAAAGGAGGCTTCAGCGTGAAGCTTTCCTTTTGTCCGAGACCACGGTTCGAGTTAGTAATTGATTCATTTCTGCCCAAAACATGTCATTCACTGCAAACCCAGCAATTCTCCAATTTCCTTATTCTCCCCTTCCACTTAGTCTTTACATACGATCCATGTATCTTAAATTTGTGGCCACCGGCTTAGCTCTGTCGGTTAAGGCGCTTGCCTCCCGATCCGGAGTTGCATACTGGCGCGGGTTCGATTTCCGCTTGGGCTATTTACTTGGTTGGGTGTTTTCCGAGGTTTTCCCCAGCCATAAGGCAAATGTCAGGTAATCTATGGCTAATCTTCGGCCTCATATGGCCAAATACTATCTCGCTATCACCAATCCCATCGACGCTAAATAACATCGTAGTTGATACAACGTCGTTAAATAACCAAGCAAAATAAAATAAATCTTAATGTTGTCTACCATCTGATGTCTCCTGCCACGAACTTTTCTCCCGTTTACAATTCCTTTCAGAGTATCCTTCACCAAACAATTTCTTCTCAGCTAGTAACCCAACCAATTTCTTTTTCTCTTCCTGATTACTTTCAGCATTATTCTTTCTTCACCCACTCTTTCCAACACAGCTTCATTTCTTATTGTCTGTCCATTTCACACGCTCCATTCGTCTCCATATCCACTTTTGAAATATTTCTATTCGCTTCTCTTCATTCCGTCGTAATGTCCATGTTTCTGCCTCCATCATTGCCCCACTCCACATAAAGCACTTCACTACTCTCTTCATTACTTCTTTTTCCAGAGGTCAGTACAAGATGCTCCTTTTTCTATTAAAAGTTTCCTTGGCCATTGCTAACTCTGCTGGGGGTCGCTTATGTCTTCGCGTTGAATGAATTTAGATAAATCTCCCTGGTCGAAAACCACTCCGACGCTGGGAAAGCTTGGTGGTGGGATTGCCACCTCTCCGTCCCCAAACTTGCGGGATATTTGTATCAGGTTTCTTTCCTTTAGATATATATATATATATATATATATATATATATATATATAGAGAGAGAGAGAGAGAGAGAGAGAGAGAGAGAGACATAGAGAGAGAGACTTTAGGTAACCAAACGCAGAAGATTGTGTAGAAAATACAATCAATTAAATTTAGTTCTTATTCTTTAAACTCCTATATTTTTTATATATCAAAATATATATTTAAAAAAACGAAATTGAAAAAAATAAATAAATAAAGACGTGGGAAAATGCAATCGAAGTTAAAAGTCATATAAGAACTCTATCAACCAGAGCTTTGTAAATGGCGCCATAGCAGTTGAAAACGGCATACATTTTTATTAATTTTTTTTTGTTTTGTTATTTAACGACGCTGTATCAACTGCTGGGTTATTTACCGTCGTGAGGCTGGTGATGACGAGATGAGGTCATGAATTCGCTATAGATTACCTGACATTCTACTTAAGTTTGAGGAAAACCTCGGAAAAACCCAACCAGGTAATCAACCCAGACGAGAATCGAACCCACGCCCGAGCAGAACTCCGGATTGACAGGTAAGCTCCTCAGTCGAATGAGCTACGCCGGTGGCTTTCATTAAATGTTAAGTAATGTATTTGTATAATATGTCAAAGTATATTTTAAAGCAAACAAATGCAAAATTTACTGTTTATTTTTGAGTATATTTAACCGTTCTTTCTCCTTAAAATATCTAATACGGATAATTGAACCAGATACAGAGTTCAGCCTTCCCTTTAGCTTTTTGTGCGGAGAAATCTTGCAGATTATAAGAGCAAAATGTAAGGAAGACGGAGGAACAGGTGTGGGGACAATATTAAAATGCATGTGGCACTGTCTTTGAAGAGAACTAGTGTGGGCGGAAGGTGACGAACTTGGAAGCTGAAAATCTGTTGCAATTAACAAGACGCGCATGCTCCTTGGCCTCGAGGTGACTTCCGCAACCTTTCTGCAGACTCGGATGCATTTCTTCTCTCTCTAAGACTTCTTGTTTCCATTACTTAATGGACTCCTTATTTTTTGTCAAAGAGAAACTCTGTAGACGGGTTAAGTAAACGACAAGACTTTGTCAACGGGAAAACTCAGGTCTTAAGACATTTCCACTGCGATCTTTGAGGTAGACCTGAGGAAAATCTACTGTTTATAGGATATCCAAAGTATTTGACTGTATAAATCATAAAATGCTGCTAGACAATTATATTATTATGGAATTAAAGGCGTTACACACCATTGTTTTCACTCATATCTCATAGATAGGAAACAGAATGTCGAAATCATTGCCACTGTGAAATCTGCCTTGACATGAGGGACTGTTAATAAAGGAATTCCTCAAGGGTCAATATTAGGTCCCTACTTTTTCTAATGCTCATAAACGATCTTGCCCCCCTGATAAAAATGTAGGTCATCCCATATTATTTGGAGATAACATAAGTGTAATAATTAAAGGCACTAACTCTAATACAATCCAATCTTCAACAGAGACAATTCCCCTCAAAATATGTGATTGGTTCTGAGCCAATAAATTAGTATTAAATTGTAACAAAACTAACATTATCCAATTTAAATCATGTCCAAATTCAACCTCTCAAATTTGAAGCACAATAATTAATAAGAAGTCCCTAATAGAATCAACAACAACAAAAACAACCAAATTCCATGGCTTGCAAATCGATAATGTGTTAAATTGAAAAAAATCATCTGAAAGAAATTACCCCCCAAACTAAATTCAGCCTGTTTTGATATTAAACCTATGCAACAGATAGTAAATATCAATACCTTATAAATAGTGCTATTGATCGATCAAAATTAGTCGATTAACTATTTGAATTTAATCGATTAATCGATAGATTAATCTAGTTTTGATCGATTTGAAAAAATAAATGTTTTAATATAAGTACTGTAATACACAAAATTATTGTTAAATTTAACTTGTGTTCGGTGATAAGCGTAAATATTAAATGTTGTATATCTGTATATATTGTATCGTTATATTACAAAACTACAATTTTAATTATTTACTAACATATTTATTATGAGGCTTATAATTTATTGTGTCAATTTCTCTGGGAATGTTTGAGACAAACATAAATAACAAAAGTATGAAGACTCACCCAGTTAATACTGCTTCATCCATGATTTTAAACATGTGAGTGCATTCACATGCTCCGAATTAAGTGCCGCTCTACGTTTAGTAACAATGTTTCCTTCATCACTAAATGCGAAAAACCTTTTTTTTTCTGTCAAGCACTTCTCCACGATCGTTCAATTTAAATCCAAACGTTTCACCGAGTTTACCTCTCAAATTCTCATATGACATAATGGAGTTTACACTTTTCACAAACCACAGAAGACTGATTTTTTTTCTTTATCAGACTAAATACACAACCTTCATATACAAACTCAGTACAGAAACTGCAACTGCAAAACTACAGCGGTCGAAACAGAAGACTGGCCCCTATTGTAATCGAATTACCAGATTTTAGAACGAGAAGAAGATAGTTACGCTCTCACTTGCACACAGTGTAGACATGGCTATTTTATAAGGGATGAGGGGTAAGAATCCCAGAAAAGTATGTTTTTCATATGCTAGAAAGATGAGCTGACAACAAGGTGGAAGTTTTCTTGGAAAACCATAAAACTTAATAAGGGTTTCACATTGTGTTTCAACTTTCAATAGAGGTAGACTAGGTCACTGTCCTCATATCTCCATCTCTTTCTGAAGTGTTTGTGCAAAGATTTTTCCTATCCTATCTGTTTCGCAGTTAAAATAACAGTATTATTGTGCTTTTAAGTAAGCAATTTCCGAGAGAGAAATATTGTCGGAATTTTTAGTATGAGTATGTATTAACAAAATAATAATTAATATCAACTACAACCGATTAATTTTAATCGACTCGATTATTCGATTAAATATTTTTGATCGAGTAATCTTACAACAGAAATTGATCGATTAATCGAGTAGATTAATCGATTAAACCCCACAACACTACTTATAAACAATATACTTTGCATACTTCAAATCGGTAATGAGTTTTCGAATAATATTCTGGGGAATAAAAGTATTGTTATTTTGAACCTCGTGTATCTCGTTAAATATCAGTCCTATCAAACTTTTACATAGAATAAAACTTGTTGGAAACACTTTTTAAAGAAACGTTTGTTATGTAACAGTTTTCATGAAAATCAATAGGAAGCGAGATATTTTGATTTATTTAATTCAGGCCCCCTTTTAAACTCCCCTTTTAAATAAAGTATTTTGAGTGACATATAGCCTAAAATCTAAGTTAGAACGAACTTAATTTATATTCCAATTTTCATAGAAATCGATTCAGCCATTATCGCGTGAAAAGGTAACAAACATCCAGACAGACATACTTACTTGCTTTTAAGGAACCCGGAGGTTCATTGCCGCCCTCACATAAGCCCGCCATTGGTCCCTATCCTGAGCAAATTAATCCATTCTCTATCATCATATCCCACCTCCCTCAACTCCATTTTAATATTATCTTCCCATCTATGTCTCGGCCTCCCTAAAGGTCTTTTTCCCTCCGGCCTCCCAACTAACACTCTATATGTATTTCTAGATTCGCCCATACATGCTACATGCCCTGCCCATCTCAAACGTCTGGATTTAATGTTCCTAATTATGTCAGTTGAAGAATACAATGCGTGCAGTTCTGTGTTGTGTAACTTTCTTCATTTTCCTGTAACGTCATCCCTCTTAGCCCCAAATAGTTTCCTAAGCACCTTATTCTCAAACACCCTTCACCTATGTTCCTCTCTCAAAGTGAGAGTCCAAGTTTCACAACCATAAAGAACAACCAGTAATATGACTGTTTTATAAATTCTAACTTACAGATTTTTTGAGAGCAGACTGGATGATAAAAGCTTTTGAACCGAATAATAACAGGCATTTCACATATTTATTCTGTGTTTAATTTCCTCCCGAGTATCATTTATATTTGTTACTGTTGCTCCAAGATATTTGAACTTCTCCAGACAGACATACAAACAAAAATAAAAAAATGCGATTTATGATCTCAGGATGGTTAATTATACATGTTAACACCAATTATTTTTGGAAAAGCAAGAACTTCTTTCTCTTCATGAGACTTGAGACCATGATACCAACGCGGAAAGCCGATACACTAGCTGAAGTGTCGCTATGTTTATATCACTGACGAACTTAAAGACTTCTATATCTAAACGCAACCCTTCTGTACCTTTCCTTGATATTTTCCGTGCCACCTGTGTAAGCATGGCATTTTCTACGTCCCTTGGGACAAGCAGGTCTGACGTATCTGAGTCTGAGGGCAATAAGGATAATCCCTTCGCCGCTTCCTTCAGAAGGCTCTCATTCTATTACTAAGGATCGCAAGAATTTCGTTACATCGTTGAAGAGGCATCAGCTACAGCATTCGCAACTCCGAATAACACGCCAGGTCGGACTTCAGTACAAGATCCCTCTTTCATCACCAGGGAAGAAATCAGACAGTATTTCTATTCCTCAGGTTTGTTCTAAAGCAGCCATGTCAATTGATGCCCACAGGAGCAAGCGCGCGCTTTAGAGCCAGGAGAGCCTGAGCGCTTTACAGCGGAAAGGAAAGAGACAGACGAAAGAGGTGGTATATGCCGCTTGGTCGAGCTATATTCAGGGATGGCCAGCACTGATTCAATAGATAAAGGGAAGAGAACTTATTAAAACTGTATCCATGTTAATTTTTAGATTTGCCTGAGAAGTGTAAGTGCATTATAAGAATGTAAGTTTTAATTTTAATGCTCATTTTTCACAAGTTTGATTTTTTTTATTCAAAAGAAATATTTTCTCAACTTTTCGCATAGAAAAGTGAAATCTTCAGGTGTAGGCCTATTTATTTAGTAGCCTTACAGAATGTTTTCGTAAATCTTATATACCGAATATACCTATTACTGAAGATAGTATATTGAAAATTTTCGCATGGAAATTGTTTGTAAAGACATGAATTAACAAAGCAACTACTGTTACATCATAAGCAAAAGATACATGCCCATGTATTGTAAAAATGTCAGCTCTATAATAGCTTCAGCAAATTTCGAGAAAATAATTTAATATTCTGATGATAGGAAGTTGCTCACAAATATCACCTTAAAAGCGTAATGCGATAAGATTTTTGTTATGTAATATTAGTTACACTTAAAACAGATACAGTACCTAGGT
Organism: Periplaneta americana; assembly: GCA_025594305.2. NCBI lineage: Eukaryota > Metazoa > Arthropoda > Insecta > Blattodea > Blattidae > Periplaneta > Periplaneta americana. The sequence goes on from JAJSOF020000031.1 coordinate 98,493,979, forward strand.
AACTTTGCTTTGTACTGTAATATTGTTTTGATTAGTTTATTGATTACTTTTGTAAGGCTAAAGATACCATCAATATAAATTCCAACTTATCATGTCATACTCAATCTCTTTCTTTGGAATTTCACTTTCTTTATGAATGATGTGTTTCATCCACTTAATACAGTATAATATTATACTACTATGGAATTTAAGTGAATATTCCTTCTTAACTCTCTATTATGTTATTAAGATTTAAAACACAAGTGCAACATTAAGAAATCAGTGTTAGTACTTTTGTTTTACAGACAATATAGATAATATTAAACAGAAAGAACCCATATAAAAATAACTATGTAAAATTTCACGTTCCGTTTGAAGTTTGTGCACCACTGTTTTCTTAATCCAACAGGTTGCTTATTCATATACACAACCCTTCCTCTTTCTATACTTAGCGCTTGCTGCCCGCGCACGACGTCAAGGTCAGAAAAATGCGCTTGCTTTGACATCACTGTTCTAAAGAATTCATTCCAACGATTAAGTGCAGAATTCAATTCTTCATCTACTCTCAATTGTCTCCTGCCAGCGCTGTCTTGATAGCTTAGTTTGCAGAGCGCTGACTTACGACAGCAGCGGACCTGAGTTCAGATCTAGGTAACGGCAGAGCTGTGTTTGTGGTAGACAAAGCCATGACAGTGAGAGATTTTCCGGGAACTCTGTTATTTTTCCTTGTAATTTCACCAATACTCACACAATTCCCCTTTCATTATCATTTCCATTTCGAAAAATATGGCATCTCCTGTGTTTGCTCGACGTTGGAGTCACCTTCCGCCTTAGTAGATCTTCCTCGTGGTTTGTCCAAAGTTTGCCGCAACATATGGAGTTTGGTATCAAGCCTTCAGAATTTTTGCGAAGAGATTCATTCATAGCTCAAAGGCAGGTCTTTCATTGCAAATCCAGCATTCTCCAATCTTTCCTATTTTCTGCCTTACTCTTTGTTCCCGCTTATGATCCATATATCTTGATGTCGTCTATCATGTGATATCTTCTTCTGCTCCGAACTCTTCTCCCGTTCACCATTTCTTCCATAGCATCCTTCAGCAGACAGTTTCTTCTCAACCAGTGACCCAACCAATATCTTCCTGATAAGTTTCAACATCATAGACAAAATAAGACCCATGCTATGGTTGGAATGTGTGCTGCATTAGTTGAAACTCAAGGGCCGTATTCATAGACATTTTTAGCGCGGGCTTCCGGTGGATAATCAGCGTTTTTGGTATTCATAAACCAGTGTTAGCGATAGCATATGATTTGAATTCTGTACTAGTAACCAGTGGATAACCGAGGCTAGCTTAGCACGCTCGTAGCGCGTGCTGCGAAATGTCTATGAATAGCACCCCAAAAGTTTAACAAAATAACTCATTTCTTCCCTCTTAGAGGGCACTCATTTAATGCTTGCGACAGGGACATTGGCTCCATCAAGAGTGGTTCAACTTCCAACGCATAAAGCTTATGTGTGTATGTATGTATGTATGTATTTATTCACACTGCAATGGGTATATACCCGGTGTCAGTGGTAACTAATTACACTCAATAATGACAATAATAAGCTTGTTAATTAAAAATACAGTTAATAATAATACCAATAATTAATACAAATAATTAATACTAACAATAATTTATAATAATAATAATAATAATAATAATAATAATAATAATAATAATAATAATAATAATAATAATAATAATAATAATAATAATAAGGGAATATCCTAAATTAAATGAAGCACTGTCACTTAAAATAACATTTAAAATAAATCTAATTTGTATCTTAAATCTAAGTTCGAACTAAAACCCACGAGTATGATATGTTCATATCTGCACAAGTACCTTTCAGCACTACACTCATTTCGCTGTCAACGCACTCACTGTACTGGAACTACGACACATGTCACTGATACTGTCCTGATTTCACTAACACTTCAAAAACATTTCACTGTTCAAATACTTTGCACTGGCATTATAAACTATAAACTATAAAGCGTTTCCTGACAGGAACACGTTTCACTGACACAACACACTTCACTGACACAACATAATTCTTCACTGATACAACACTTCAATAACAAAATATCATTTACATCCTTTACATACTGTGTATAATTATCGTCTATTAGTAAAGTCCTTAAGCCTATTTTTAAATACGTTTAAATATGACAGCAACGTGCCTATACATTTTAAAAGATTGCAGATTTGAAGAGACTTATGTGTTATATCCCACAAGAGCATAAAGGCTTCTATAAAGAAATTTTAGCTTGGCCTACATGCATTGCTGATGTTATGAGTGAATTCAATGAATTGTGTCTATTTCGGAAGTGTAAGACTGAAGTAGATTCAATGATAGAAGTTATTTTGTTTAATGTTCTGAACTAATTTTGATGTCTTTTTATTTAATGACATTGTAATTGCTACAAAAGAAATTATGTAATAAACAACCATATCCATCATGTTAACTTTCAGTGGAGTCAGTTTTGAAAGGGCTCCATTCCATGACTTCCATATTAAAATTACCGGTATTTAATTAACGGTGGTATTTTTGGTGAAAAATAGTATATTTTCAAAACAAAAATAAATTAAAATAACTCTGTGATGTGTGGAATGCATAGCATAACATTTTGGGTATTTGTTTTTTTATCGGATGTATTTTACTTTTTTGTCGCCATTTTTAAACTTCCTACGTTATGGATTTTTAAATCACTCGCCCACTTTTATTGTTGTTTCTGGTAAATTAGATTTATTTTCAAAAAAATATATATAAATTATTTTTTTCTTTCAAAGATACCCTTTGATAGGTGAAGAAATGCATTGCATAACATTTTGTGGGTATTTGTGCCTTATCGGATGTTGAGAGAATTTTAAACTTCCTACGTTATGGATTTTAAATCACTTGATTTTTATTGTTGTTTCTAGTAAATTAAATTTTCAAAAAAATATATATGTTTCTTTAATATACCCTTTCATAAGGTGTGGAATGCATTGCATAACATTTTGTAAGGTATTTTGCCCTTATCGGATGTTGAGACGTCATTTTTAAGCTTCCTGCGCTATGGATTTTGAATCACACGCCCGCTTTTAACAGTAACTTCATTTTTTTTGCTACATTGCCAGACAAAAATGGATATAATTTCTGCACTATTAAAGATACATGTATGAAATTAGAACACACATTTTTAGACTATTAGGAAACTTTTCTTTGTAACAGAATTTTGTTAATTGATTTCATTTAAAAATACGTCCATTTGTTTGCAAGAATGGAAATCAGAAAATTGTCATTAAATTTTAATTGTTTATTTTACAAACGTAGGGATTAATATCAAAATTCTGTTACAGACAGTTTGTAGAAATGCCTTTGCAAATACATTTTAAAAAGCGGTTTGAATCTATCTTTAAAACGGTTTAGATATATCGGTTTTAGTACAATCCTGCATTAGATATGTTTTTTTTTTTTTCAAATTTGGGTCCCCAAATAATTTTTTTCAAAATATTTTTATTTGGTTGAGTTGCCACAGCTATGAGTTCTCTACATACAAAAATTAATATTTTACACCAAATAGGAAAAAGTTTTAAAAATACCTTCCTCTTCCTTAATTAACGACAATTGTACAATAATTTAGACAAAAAAATAAATTAAAAAGTAATACATTGTAATTAAAAAATATTTTTTACTTTTTGTCATTGAGCCCTTTCTGAAATGATAATTCAATTATTATTTTAATTTTTCTACATTATTTTAATACGCAATCGAATTTTGCGCGGCCAGATAGCGTAAAAAAAGGATCACTATGCGTCTTTTTGCCGTGTTTCGATCGTAAGTTAGGCACGGCGTCTTGTTGTCAAGGGAGACGCCGTCAGCTGTTTGCACATTTTTCGCATCCTCCAGGAATTCAAATCACTTCTCCCAACTCGGCCCAATTTGCAATTTATGACACTTTCACACCAAAACGAGACGAATTAATTCATCAAGCTGTGGGGCGCATTGACATGCAAATACCGGTCCGCTGAATTAATGAGGTGACGTAACCTTGCAGGCAGGTCGCGGGTTCGGGATTCAGGAATGTCGGACCGAACTTTGAGCATCACGTGTGACATTGCCTCACTTGTTCCTCTTCATGATATAAATCATACAGTAATTTGGTACAGGGTGTTCCTACTCTGATGGGTAGTAAGAATAAAGCTCAAGTATTTTCTCAAGGTTTATACTTATGAGTATGAGCACTTTCTGTGATTATATACTCGTAACCATTAGAACATACTCATTTTCGTAAGAATAAAGACATTCTACCTAACGCGAATATATACTTATCTCTACAGCCTTCTTGATCGTTTAAAAGTTAGTATATACTCATTTACCTATCCTCTTTGACCACATTGCACCGTGATTCTCAGTTTTTTTTTATAGACTTTCACATGCTATCTGCATGTTGTAGTGGTTTATGTTTTGCTTTTTGTAAATTGTAATAATGGATAAATAAATAAATAAATAAAAATAAATAAATAAATAAATAAATAAATAAATAAATAAATAAATAAATAAATAAATAAATAAAATGAATAAGTATGTTGTAAGTAATTAAATAAATAATATAAATAAATAAAATTAATTAAGTAAATAAAATAAAATAAAGAAATCAAATAAACGAATAAATAAATAAATATGAAAGAGAGAGTGAATCAGATAAGTGACGTTAATAAAGCAGGAAACAAGAAAATAGTACCGGGAAATCGTCATTACGGGATGTTGGATAGAGATTACAATCCATTTCTAGAATTCCAGTTATGCTAATTGTATTTTTTTTATTATGGAGCAGTTATATGTAATTTTAAAGTTAATTCAAATTTTACAAAATAAACTGTAATTGTTAATTATATTTAACAATACAATCTGACCTTATAATTTGATAGCCATTCATATTCTTATAGGTTATGTTTTTATGAATAACAAATACGTGTTTAACCTTTTTCACATTCACTTTTGTGAAGCGTTAAAGGCTTCTGAAATTCACGTTTTTTTTTTCAATATTTTTCCATGAGGCACTACATCCTTCATAAATTATGCCATTTCTTTTTAATTTAACTTTAAACTGAACACAAATCAACAAATCAGAATTCTGAATTGAGCCTGCTTTTATTCAAACCATACTCAGAATAACATGAGAACGAACTTACGAAGTGGAAAAAATGAGAATATACTAGCTTTTATTCTTATCAAGCATGAGTATATATTCTGTACAAGATGGACGCTTGAGTATATTATACTATGCTTCCATGTTATGAGTATGTAATCAAAATTGAGTAGGCAGAGCTGTATTTGTGGTGGACAAATGTTTTTATTCTTACTAACAAGAGTATTTACTAAAAAAAGTCCAGTATATACTATATACTCATGTTTATTCTTACCACCGAATGATACACAGGTTGAAGGGGCTCTCAGCGTTACTTCACATATGGTGAGGAGTAGGTAGGCCTACTAACAAACCTTATCATTCATAAAATAAACAATCATCCTAAAAAGTTAAAAAGAGAACCATAATAGATGAGGGTCTCCATTCTTATTGTAGGTGTGGCTAGGAGTTCTAGTAGTGATTTTATGGTAATGATTAGACAGTGGATGCGGGATGACTTATCGTTGAATGTAGGTGCACATTTACTATATGTTACATTTTTTTTTTCATTCAGACCATTGGCTGAACAGGTTTTAAACGTAAACAGACGACGTCAACATGTTACTGTATCTCCGTACAGTCAGAAGGAAAAGAAAAATAACGCACTGTAGTACATACCTTGCAAGTTCAGTCCTCGTCATCATGGATGCAATTACCAGGGTTGCAGTAAACGACGATATATTCTCGTAAGTTGTCGAAGCTGAATCGTTTTCATCTATCGCTTAAACAGTTTTTGTATCGAGAGAATTTCTGAAGAAAACTTCTAAAATGGGGATCACTCAATTTCTTTAGAGGAATATTTATACTGAGCATCATGTTGCACGTGTCGTTAGACCACCGTTAGACGAAATTGAAATGGAATGAACAATAAAAAGGGTACGATAACAAATTCATCTGGCGTTCAAGAGAAGTAAAAAAATGGAAAACTGTTGCAGAGAAAAGGGCTTATAAAGTGAAAGTTATCTGAATTGAAAAATTGCAACTTTAGTTTATTTTTGAAACTAGATAATGTCCGACAGTCTCTGACATGTTGTGGTAGAGAGTTCCAGAGATGAGCTGCAGAAACTGTGAAAGATGAAGAGTAGAAGGATGTGCTGTGTTTAGGAATGGAGAGTGTGGTACGGAGTTTCATTGTTAGTATATGACTAAGAAACAAGACGGCATTAATGGAATCTTATATAGAACATGTCATTGAAGAGAAAAACAGACTCTTCTGCATATTCTTTGTAAATAAAAAATAAATATCCTTTGAAAAGATATTCAGAATGTTCCTCTTTTCATCTTACTTACTTACTTACTGGCTTTTAAGGAACCCGGAGGTTCATTGCCGCCCTCACATAAGCCCGTCATTGATCCCTATCCTGAGCAAGATTAATCCAGTCTCTATCATCATATCCCATCTCCCTCAAATCCATTTTAATATTATCTTCCCATCTACGTCTCGGCCTCCCTCCCCAAAGGTCTTTTTCCTCCGGCCTCCCAACTAACACTACATGCATTTCTGGATTCGCTCATACGTGCTACATGCCCTGCCCATCTCAAACGTCTGGATTTAATGTTCCTAATTATGTCAGGTGGAGAATACAATGCGTGCAGTTCTGTGTTGTGTAACTTTCTCCATTCTCCTGTAACTTCATCTCTCTTAGCCCCAAATATTTTCCTAAGAACCTTATTCTCAAACACCCTTAACCTATGTTCCTCTCTCAAAGTGAGAGTCCAAGTTTCACAACCATAAAGAACAACCAGTAATATAACTATTTTATAAATTCTAACTTTCAGATTTTTTGACAGCAGACTAGATGACAAAAGCTTCTCAACCGAATAATAACAGGCATTTCCCATATTTATTCTGTGTTTAATTTCCTCCCGAGTATCATTTATATTTGTTATTGTTGCTCCAAGGTATTTGAATTTTTGCATCTCTTCAAAAGATAAATTTCCAATTTTTATATTTCCATTTCGTACAATATTCTCGTCACGAGACATAATCATATACTTTGTCTTTTCGGGATTTACTTCTAAACCTATATCTTTACTTGCTTCCAGTAAAATTCCTGTTTTTTCCCTAACATATTCACGTCATCCGCATAGACAAGCAGCTGATGTAACCCATTCAATTCCAAACCTTCTCTATTATCCTGGACTTTCCTAATGGCATACTCTAGAGCAAGGTTAAAAAGTAAAGGTGTTAGTGCATCTCCTTGCTTTAGGCCACAGTGAATTGGAAACGAATCTGACAGAAATTGACCTCTTTTCGTCTCCTATAACCTTTTTTTTTATAAATTTAGAGTGTCTTCACGAAACTGAAAATAATATAACTACAAGTAGTTTTCCATACTTTTTATTCAAATTTTAAAGCTGTGTACTAGTACATATTATTTGAGATTCTCACAGTACTCATCTTAGTGCGATTTTTTATATTTGCGTCTCGATACGCGAATAGATCCTATTAGTATTATTAAGAAGGCAATACATAATTGATCTACATTTTGAGAGGATTTACGGTTTATATATGGTTTGAGGCTTGGGCGCCGTAACAAGATTTCTTTACGAAAGCTTCTAGGAAAATATGAAGACATCGGCTCAATAGCAGATCCATGTAGAAAGGTAGACAACAATTCTTAGAACACAACGTAACCCTACGACGATTCTGCCAGATTAGGCCTACGCAAACAGAGAAAATGCTAAAATCCTGATTTAAGAGGACTGCTGAGAAACGCCTTCTCGAGCTGCGTCGGAAGCTGACATTCTCATAACATCCGGCTTTCAAAATCAGCATGTTATAAACGCTGCCAATTTCTGTACGGAACATTCCTTATATTTTACTATTGAACGCTGTATACAGGTCTAGCTTGGGATTTGTGCACTGAACAATTTCATTAAGTGGAAATAATATTTACCTCCCAGGAAATACGCGGTAGTGTCCAAAAGCTTCCGGCCTAGCCACAGTATAAAGACGATACAATAGAGCAGCGGTGGCGAAAATGCTATTTTGCGCCGAGCCACTGTGTAAGCTGCAACGTGCATAGCACCTATGGAGGGAGGCGGACACCCGAAGGGGAATTGAAGCAACTGTCTGACATTAACGGTTTTTCATTTTCCTTACGTCAAGCACTTAAATAAAATTATATACAGTACAAGGTTACAAACTAATGTTTAGTATGTGTAACGAAGAAAGAAATGAACAAAAAAACATAGGACACATTATCACACCCTAAAATTAACTGTCTTCAGAATGTCTCTGCGACAGAGTTTCAAAATCAGGAATTATGTCACTTACTGTCAGTCGTAGTTGATCACGAGGTATTTGTCTGTCAGTCGTGATCTAAATTTGATTTTTACTATTTTCATTGTTGAAAATAATTTTTCACAAACGTAAGTTGTAGCGAACTTGGCTTCAACAGAGCTTCGAAAGAACGAATTTATTTTTTGCCAAAGATTTGAAAAGTTCAACATTTGTCAAGTCCTTACATCTAGCTTTCATTTAACATCACATTGTAAATATGTATGTGAATTTAAATTGAAGATCTAACCGCATTATTCGTACATCTGCTGAAAAGGATCGACGTACAGCGATGATGATGATGATGATGATGATGATTATGATAATAATAACAACAACACTTAACCTTTTAATGTTTCATAAGTAACATGTAGTATAATGCCGTTTTATGTTATACAACCGTTTTCCTAGTAATATTTGTGAACAAATCATACATTTAATATTCTCATCATATTGTCAGCAAAAATGCATCCTCCCATCCTATTTGAAACTTTCGTTTTTATAGAGGTACATGGTTTCGAAAGAGACATTGCGACGATACGCCACTCGCAGGTCAGAGACAAATATACATGGAACGGAGTTTGACTCCAGTGAGTGAGAGGGTGGGGGTTGTAGGTAGGAAGCAAGGGAAATGCACTGCGAGCCACAATGTGCTCGTGAGTCGCATTTTCGCCGCGGCTGCAGTAGAGACAACTCTTGTCGGCACTTTTGATGTTGTTGTTACTAAAATCAAGCTCAGGGAGGTCTAGTTCTCAATGAATCCAACCATGTCGCTAGTATCGGCAGAGCAAACAGCTGATTTTAGTGATCAGCTGTTCAGACAAGCAAAACTTTCAGATGAAACTTTGTATTAACTGTTGTAATTACTCCTTTGTTCTGTAGTGATATTTATGTCTTATTATGTAGATCTAATGAAAATTCACTTTTCCTTTTCAAAATACATATAAAACTGCAGTGTTCATGATTGAAGTAAAACATACTATTAGCGAAGTGCTTACCGTTGTACTCTGTTTCTTCATATCCATTGCATTTCGTCTTCGAACATAATATGTTGTAAAATACATACATCAAGGGAACATTTAATAAATAAAAAAAAAAAAACAAAAAACAAAAATTCGAGGTAACCTGTTATAATTAAAAATGTGTTCACTATATATCCGATAATAATAATAATAATAATAATAATAATAATAATAATAATAATAATAATAATAATAATAATAATAATAATAATAATGTTTTATTTTCGCTGGCAGAGTTAAGGTCATAAGGCCTTCTCTTCCACTCAACCAGCCTTAATCAATAAAATACATAAATTTAAATTACAAATATTTACACTACACTTAAAAGGTTCTCCAGCAATATTCTTCACTACACATTTATTTAAATTTAGATAAATCTATAAGGTAAAGTAGTAACTTAATTTATGAGCTAATTTAATTCAATGAATTATAATTAATTTAATATTTGAGATAGCTAGTAAAATGATGAAAATTAATTTAATATAAGCTTACTAGGACTATGTTACAGGGAGAATATATATATATATATATATATATATATATATATATATATATATATATATATATACCTATTTCTATAATGTGAATATTAATTAATTGTTTCTAAATCTATTTAGAGAAATTAATGATAATAATAATAATAATAATAATCTATTTATAATAATAATAATAATAATAATAATAATAAGAATGGACAGATGTTAGTTTCATTATAAGTAACAAATATTAATCAGCAATTAATCTGTTAAGTAAGAATTTATGTAATTTTGACCTAAATGAAGTTATTGTCCAACAATCCCTTATATCACTCGGAAGCGAGTTCCAATTTCTAGCAACTGAAACTGTATAGGAATATAAAGATGTCTTGTGGTAGGGTATAATGAGTAAATTGTTATGATGAGATCTTGTACTTAGCTGATGATATGCGATAAATTTTGAAAACGAGAAGCCAAATAGATTGGGGTAGCGGTGCGCAGAATTTGAAATAAGAGAACAAGAGAATGCAGGGCTCGTCGATCGCTTAGCCTTAGCCAAGACAGAGTTTGGAAAGACGGAGAAACATGATCATACTTACGAATATTACAAATATAACGGACGCACGCATTATGCACACGTTGTAGCCTGCTGCTCAAATTTGCATTTAGGTTACTTAATATAATATCGCAGTAGTCGAAGTGTGGCATCACGAGTGTTTGTACAAGGATTAATTTTAATTTATCAGGAAGAAAGTGCTTCAGTCGCTTTAATGAGTGAATAATGGAAAATATTTTTTGGAAGTGTGATTCACTTGTTCATTCCATTCCAGGTGACAATCCATATAAATACCAAGGATCTTCACAGTCGTGCTGTATGGAATAGTAGTATTATTTACAATTATCGGTGGCAAATTTTGTTTGTCACACTTCGATCTTTGATGTTCTATTAAGATTGCCTGCGATTTACTTGCATTTAAATTAAGTCCGTGCGTTTTCGACCATATGGATATAGAATTCAAGTCATCATTAACTTTAGTTATGGCGTCATTTAGTAGTTAGGTCGAGTATGCAAATAGATTTGTATGTCGTCAGCATAAATATGGTCTCGGCAGGATGTTAGATTAGAAGAAATATCATTAATATAAATAGAAAATAGTAAAGGTCCTAGGACAGAGCCTTGTGGTACGCCAGTCTTTGTGGTACGCCAAGTGGAATAACGATTTTTAATAGACACGCACTGTTGGCGTTCACGAAGATAGGAGTCCATCCACGCTAAGGCATTATCAGAAAAATGCAGTACTCTTAATTTTGCAATTAGTAAGTCAACGTCTACAGTGTCGAAAGCTTTGGAGTAGTAGACTACTAATTGTAGGCCTAACTAAATAGGTTATCTATTGCAAGTTTTATCACATAACTACGTAATCCTTAAATCATTATGGAGTACTGCACTTGGAGGACAATGCTTAACTGACAACAGTTAAATCCCGGTAACTTCTTTCACTTTTCCTTTGCTGTAATAGGCATCATTTGAATTACAATATTCTTACCTTCTTCAATTTTCGTAAAAGATATATTGCAGTAACAATTGTATCTTTCAATCACTCTTTCATAACTAGATCCAAGAGCTAGCTATACACCAACGTAATCGAGTAATTATTATGTAGCAGAGGTTATGTTTTCTTTCAGCTACAGTATTTAATGACATTCTATTCTAGAAAATTTAATGTGTATGTTAATTCAAATTGGGAAACCAAAATCAATATCAATATACAAAATATTACTGTCAATAACAGGAATAATCATGTAGGCCAAAGTATAACGTTACTGGTATGAAATAATATCCATCACTAATATAATGTTATTAGCTAGTCAACAAAATTTTATTATATCATTGTTGACGTTGTAACTTCATCGAAACGAATGTCATGATCTATGTAGCTAATGGTTCAATATTACGTTACCAACATAAGCTTCTACCAGTGATTTTAAAATTAGCGTCAATTAGTGAATATTTTCATGATGTTTGCATACGGAAGTCATCATCCTTACACACGGAAGTAATTATTATTATTATTATTATTATTATTATTATGATTATTATTATTATTATTATTATTATTATTATTATTATTATTATTTTGTTCCCACGAAATGGGCTAGTTGTCCTTACTGTATCTTCTTTATACTGTGGCCTAACTTTGTTTCAGGGGTGTTGGAAAGAAAAGCTTATTTCATTTTTCAATGTAATAATAATAATGATGATGATAATGATAATGATAATAATAATAATAATAATAATAATAATTTATTTCAGCTCACAGAGTTAACCCTTAACTTGGCAAAACTTCATTTCTCACATTAGTTTATTAAATCTTGTCGGACCGTAAAGAAAACAACTATCGCAATGTCCATATTTTTATATGTTGCACAATAATATAGTATTGTGAAATTTTAAATTTCCTACCAATTTTTTTCTATTGTTCTATTAAAATTATAGCCTTCTTTCTTTCTTTCTTGGGGCTACAGCTCAATGTGAACTTTTGCCTCTTCCACGATTTTCCGCCAGTTGTCTCGATTCTGAAATTGCTTTCCAATTCCTATATCCCATCTTACGTATGTCTTCTTCAACTCCAACCATCTTGTTCTTGGTCGTCCACGGCTTCTTTGGCCCCCGGGATTTCCATTTAATATCCTTTTAGGAATTTCTACGTCACTCATCCGTGCCACATGCCCAGCTCACCTTAATCTTGCTGTTTTTACCATTCTTCTAATAGGCGGATCTTTATAGATGGAATATAACTCATTATTATATCGCCTCCTCCATCTTCCTATTTTACGGAGTACCTTCCTCTCTAAGGCATTCAAATTATAGCATATAACCTGTTGTAACGTATAGGATACATTGTCAATTTAAGGGTTAACATCACATTGAGTTCGATATAAAGTACATTTACAGAGGGTCATACTGACAGTCATGAGTAAAACATTGCTATAATTTCAGTTTCAACAATGTAATAAAAACGATTATATGTTCATAATCTACAGACTTTACTCTTTATATTGACATATTGTGACGTCATTAACTTATATCATGTGACCACAGGCAATGTTTGCAAAATGGTCGATGACGATGATTCGTTTCGACAGCGTGTTGTCATTAAATTCCTTGTTAAAGAAGAAAAATCTGCTGCTGAAATTAACCCCAGACTTCAGCGTGCACACGGAGATGTGTGCATGGGCGCCAGCAGTGTTAGGAGATGAGTGAAACATTTCGAAGATGGGAACACGAGCATCCAAGATGAGCCTCGTAGAGGTCGTCCTCGAACTGCCTCCACGGAACGCAACAAGGAAAGATTTGATGAGTTCTGGGATGCATTTTGGTTGAATTTCTTGAACCTGGACAGACCATAAATGATGTCCGATATATTCAGGCAGTTTTGAAGCTCCGTCGTGCATTGCACGAGAAACGCCCTGGAAAGAAGATCATCCTGCAACACGATAACGCGTGGCCTCACACTGATCGTGTCACCGTGGAGAATATCAGAACATTTGGGTGGGAAACTCTTCCGCAATCTCCCTACAGTCCCGACTTGGAACCCTCCGACTATCATCTTTTCGGTTCTGTAAAGGAGCAACTGCGAGGACAACGCTACGAGACGCTGGAGGACATCCGGAAAGCGGTGCGTCAGTGTCTTCAGGAAGATGAAACGGACTTCTACAGTAAGAGAATTTTAAAACTTACAGAACGGCGGGGAAAATGTGTGCAAAGAAATGGAGACTATGTTGGAAAGTGACAGAAAAGTCTGTAGATTAAGATGATGTACCTGGTTTGTATAAAAAATAAAAATTTAGATTTATAACAATAGGTTGTCTGCTCATGACTTTCAGTATGACTCTCGATAAACCAAGTTCTTTACATTAAATTATTTTTGACTTGATATAAGAACGACTTAATTAACAATTATTTAATAACAGTTCATTAGCATATAAAATGCTACATAAGAAGAATTATGAAGAGATGTAATGAAGAGAACAACTTGCATTTTATTCATTTTCAAAGAAATGTTGATTGTGTTATATTTTAAAAAGTTACTGCAGGGAAATATTTCATTAAATAATTTTGTGTAAATATATATTATTTATAATGACTATTACACTTTTACTACGTCATACTACTTTTGACCAATAAAACGGTACGAAAGGACGTCTTTCAATCAATCATGGCTGCTTATCGCACAATTTTATCGCGTCCCTAGCAATTTTAATTTTATCGCGTCCCAAGCATTTGTTTATTTTTATCACAACTCTAGCATTTGTTTCTTTGTTTGCCAACATTTCAAACTGCATTGATCTGGACATAAAAAAAAACAGAAAATTACAAACCACTCCAGTCGATGCACAGCACTTTCAAATATGACTCGCATTGGCATTCAAGAACAAGAATTAATAAAGATCACCGGTCACAGCTATGCATCTTCCCTGAAGCCCTATTTACGAATAAATGAAGAGCACCATTCGGAAATCCTGAATAAGTTGAGGAATACACCATGTACATCAACGAGTTCACTTCTTTTACGCACACGTCTAATATAACATCAACTGAACCACCAACCACTAAAATATTCAAATTTGAAAATTGTACTTTCAATAATTGTTCCTTTTAAAATTATTTATGTTTATTTTTTATTTCAACATCGTTAATTAAAACTTTTCTTGTTTATTTCATCATCCCTAATTAAAACTTTTCTAACACTTGTTTATATTATTTAGGTTATGTTATAGCTTCTGCATATGATATTATGGATAGTCACGTATCAGAGATTTTGAATACTAAGATTTATTGAAAATCATCTGTCAAGTGACGTTGATTACTGGGATCCGAATAATTGAAGTGAAATGCAACTGTTTTAATAAAAATTAAACTGAATCAACAAAGCCTTCTTGACTAGTAACCGTCCACGGCATGCAATGAAGATTCCATAGTTGGCACAACTGATAACAAGAAAAAAGCTAAACATAACACACCACTGCCATCTAGCGTAATATTTGTAATTTAGAGATGGTGCACTAATATATTTGAAGATAATTGTATTTTCGTAAGTCAATTAATGTTTTATTGTATTAAATTACTTTATTTCTTCTAATCTATTATACTTTCTTCTAATCGTGTAATAGTCAATTAAATCCCACTCGAGTTTTGATTTTCTCTAGATAAATCAAAACCTCTAGTGAGATTACTGTTGATAATTCAATAAATAAACAGCCATTGGTTACTTTTTCATTAGGAACAGCAATAATTTTGCAGTAATATGCTGAATTAAAAGATGACATCACCCTTAAGAGAATAATTGTGACTTTATTTTTCCCTTGTACTCTTAAGTTGTTCGTATACATCTGAAGTGTAATTAGTGATTAATTTAATATGTTACTAGTCAGCGATGTATGCAATGGAGGGGGAAAGGAACTGGCCACCTACCCCATTATCTCCTAGCTTAGTTACCTCGTAAGTGATGCCTAATTGGTGTCATTTATGAGGTTCAAATCTGTCTTCGGACAGTTCACTAAACAACAATTATTTGGTTTGCCTTGTTTAAAATGGTACACCACATATGACTAAGCTACTGGAAAATTGTATCCGTTTTAATTTTACGTTTTTCTGAAGAGATGTGTAGAGATTTTAATTTTGTTCCATATTTTCCAAAAGATAAAAAATAGATAGATAGATAGATAGATAGATAGATAGATAGATAGATAGATAGATAGATAGATAGATAGATAGATAGATAGATAGATAGATAGATAGATAGATAGATAGATAGAGATAGATAGATAGGATAGGATAGGATAGGTAGGTAGGAGGTAGGTAGATATCGATCGACAGACAGACAGACAGACAGACAGACAGACAGACAGACAGACAGACAGACAGACAGACAGACAGACAGATAGATAGATAGATAGATAGGTAGATATATTGATAGATAGATAGATAGATAGATAGATAGATAGATAGATAGATAGATAGATAGATAGATAGATAGATAGATAGATAGATAGATAGATAGATAGATAGATAGATAGATAGATAGATAGATAGATAGATAGATAGATAGATAGATAGATAGATAGATAGATAGATAGATAGATAGATAGATAGATAGATAGATAGATAGATAGATAGATAGATAGATAGATAGATAGATAGATAGATAGATAGATAGATAGATAGATAGATAGATAGATAGATAGATAGATAGATAGATAGATAGATAGATAGATAGATAGATAGATAGATAGATAGATAAATAGATTTGATAGATAGATTTGATAATTAGATTAGATTAGATTGGATTAGATTGGATTAGATTAGATTAGATAGATAGATAGATAGATAGATAGATAGATAGATAGATAGATAGATAGATAGATAGATAGATAGATAGATAGATAGATAGATAGATAGATAGATAGATAGATAGATAGATAGATAGATAGATAGATAGATAGATAGATAGATAGATAGATAGATAGATAGATAGATAGATAGATAGATAGATAGATAGATAGATAGATAGATAGATAGATAGATAAAAAAATAAAAAAAATAGGTTTTTGGGGAAAAATATATATTTGTTACTTATCCGATTTATTCTTTGATTTCCTCTAGAAATTTCAATTTTATCCCTAGTTTTCTTAAAATTTACGGATTTGGGGCGGAAAATTATGTATTCTTTATTTGTCCTATTTATTCTTTGATTCTTCCTCCTTAAAATGGTACATCACATACGATTATATTAAAATTATATCCTTTTTCTGAGGTGAAATATTCATTCATAGGGTTCTGTCCAAGGGCAGGTCTTTCACTGCAAACCCCAATCTTTCCTATTTTCTGCCTTCCTCTTAGTCTCCGCATATGATCCATATATCTTAATGTCGTCTGTCATCTGATATCTTCTTCTGCCCCGAACTTTCCTCCCGTTCACCTTTCCTTCCAGTACATCCTTCAGTAGCCAATTTATTCTCAGCCAG
Organism: Periplaneta americana; assembly: GCA_025594305.2. NCBI lineage: Eukaryota > Metazoa > Arthropoda > Insecta > Blattodea > Blattidae > Periplaneta > Periplaneta americana. Next base: position 98,510,987 of record JAJSOF020000031.1, read on the forward strand.
TAACCCTGCCAATTCCTTTTTCTCTTCCTGATCAGTTTCAGCATCATTCTTTCTTCACCCACTCTTTCCAACACAGCTTCGTTTCTTACTTTGTCCATTTCACACGCTCCATTTTCTCTACAACCACATTTCAAATGCTTCTATTCGCTTCTCTTCACTTCGTCGTAATGTCCATGTTTCTGCTCCATACATTGCCACACTCCACACAAAGCACTTCACTAGTATCTTCCTTAGTTATTTTTCCAGAGTTTTACAGAAGATGCTCCTTTTTCTATTAAAAGCTTCCTTTTCATTGCTATCCTCCCATGACTTCCTGGCAGCAGCTCATGTTACTGCTTATAGTACATCCCAAGTATTTGAATCTGTTTACTTGTTCTACTGCCTCATTTAGAAATCGCAAATTTACCTTGGTGTCTGTAAATAAGTCTTCTTTTAGCTCTTGTTCAGTTTCTTCACACTAATGAAACATTTTTGAGCGTCTGTTTAATACAGAAAGCTGAAATTTTCAGCAATTGTTATTTAGATGTTTTATAATATCCTGAAACAATGTTTTTGAAAGGTATTACATTTTGGAGATGTTACGTTGGGTAATGTGCTGAAAATAGTTGAAAAAATAATTAAACGTAGGAGGGAAAGAAAATATCTATCAGTAAGGAAATAAATGGAAGAAAAACTAGTGTTTCAGCATAAAGTATACATGAGCTGTAAAAGATAGGTAGCGAAATCCGGTTGCGAAAGCCAGCTATAACGGCTTGGGTCTGACGTACTGACCACATGATACATCCATTCTGGTTGGATGATCGTCCACCTCTTCTTCGGCTTGTGAACGTGAGGCCAGCAGCCGACTGATGGTCTGGGCCCTTCATGGGTTGTGTCGCCACGGATTATTATTATTATTATTATTATTATTATTATTATTATTATTATTATTATTATTATATGTTGTAGTAGATTATTATCAGAATTGTCTATTGTCATCTGTAACATTAGTAGGTATCTGTTGTTGAAAGTTCTTTTAGAATTCTCGCAGATGTATCTAAATTCTCTCTCCGAATAAGCTGTTTAGTTTCAACTGAATTCGAGAAAAATGTCCTTTTGTGCGAGATCGTGCGTATTTGCTTGTTTTCCGCACAGAACCAATACGCGGTAAGTGTAAAATACCACATTCAGTATTCCCAACGTAACACACACAACAATTTCCCTCTTCTTACCGCTTAAGCGCGACATTCATTTTACTGCTTTAGGCTTTTAACATATTATTTTTAGAGACGTTTAACATAGTAATAATTATAAATTGGAAACTTACCACTGCAATTTCACCTAAAATGCAATGTTATTATTGTTTTTAAATATTTGCAAAAATCAAGTAAAGCCTACTACTCCACGAAACTTATTGCATTCCTGATACAAGTAACATTAAGGAAGCCGTGAAAAAATCAACAAGATTCCAGATGCCGATGTTATTAGTGCAATATGTTATATAAATAATATTGTTAAAATATTAAAATGAAAAATAAATCATTACATAACCTTGCCGTTTGTTTTAAGTTCGCATTTATAGACTGGGGGGAAAAAAAGACAGACGTATATCACGGCCTGCTGGAGTATAGTAAACACAGAAAACATTTTATAGCAACAATGTTGAAGAAAGATATTTTGGTTTTCCGAAGTTGCCGTCATTAAACAGAAACCAACATGGAGATTTCATTGCAACTAATTAGAAATTCGTCTTTCAGGTATTTAATCAACGATCTTCGCACAAAATAATGTACGATACACGAGCGGTATGTTTGTTTTCATGTTCTCGGAAATTAAAAAAGCTCAACCGCGTTTCGCTTTTTCAATCTTTTCCTCGACCATAAAAACGTCAACATACCGCTCTTGTAACGTATATTACTATTGTAAAACATACTAAACATTGTCAAGATAGGCAATGTCGGTTTTTTCTCCTTAACAGATTTCACTGTCCTAATCGGTTTCACTGTTAATATGTATTACCGTTCACTTCCAATATATTGTGTTTCCCTACTTCATGAAACAATTATTCAATTTTTCTTCTATAATTGTTATATTTAATATATTCTGTCTTAATGGCATTCTAACTTTTCAATGCACCAGTGGCGACGCAGGCGCAAGGGGACATTTCTGTTGCACGTGTAAACATGAACTTCCTCATCGGCACGCCAGTATTGTACAGTATTGATGTCTTTGCATCAAGTTTTATAAATTTGATTTATAAGAATGAATAAGCGGAATTTTGAGATAATCACAAAGTTTCTTTACGTATATGAAAAACACCGATGTCTGAACTCTAATCTTTATCAACAGTAATCTCACTAGAGGTTTTGATTTTATCGATAAATCTGCGAGTGGAACACGAGCAGATTTATCTAGAGAAAATCAAAACTCGAGTGGGATTTAATTGACTATTACACGATTAGAAGAAAGTAGGCTATATAAAGATTAGAAGTAACAAATTGTACAATAAAATATTATCAGTTCACAAAGTGCAGTCGTAGAGAACGGTTGTGTAGTAAGCAGCATATACAAGTAGGTTAGCGTGTGAAGAAGGTATGGGCGACGACCTAAATTCTTACAGGGCGCGAATCGGGTGCTTCAATGCAGGGCAGTGTTGCAGATGTTCAAAAGGTGAAAATGCAATAGTGTCTGATAGCATCAACATATTTGTGGCCGCAGCTGTTTTATCAGTTCTACTGATTATTGGAAATGTGGAGTTAAACCCTGGTCCTGGAGATACAGAAGGAAGAGTCTACAGTGATGAAGTGTTTCAAAGAGAATGGATAAACTATATGAAAGAAACGAGAGAAGACAGACTAAAGGCAAGTTTTCTACTAAACAAAGTAGCAAGTGATATAGATACATTAGTAAACAGATACACTGAAGTGGAAAAGAAGTTAAAGGAGGTTATCCAAGAGCAGGTGGTGTTAAAATCGATAGTTAAAAATGGGAAAATGACAGTAGAATTAATAACATTGTAATTTATGGTGTTGAAGAGCGCAATCATGAAAAAGGAATTGATACTGGTTTCGTAGTGTTAGAATTATTAACTAAGTATTTCAGTCTAAACTTGGACATAAGTGCGATTAATAACGCGTATAGAGTCGGTAACGGAAAAAAAAGACCAATTATTGTGAAATTGAACAGTTACTTTATCAAATAGCACATCATTGTCAATACGCGTCAACTCAAAGGCACAAATATATTCATAGAAAATGACTTTGCAAAAGAAATTAGAGAGGAAAAGAAAGAAACTAATTCCAATATTAAAAGAAGCTCGAGGTAAAGGATTGAGGGCAACTTTAGTAAAAGATAAAATGAAGATAAACGGAAACATAGTTAACGTAGAGGCCTTAAATAATCATTTCACTGAGGATTTATTAAGTTGCTGCAACAACAGAAATAACGAAATAGAGACTTGTGGAAACAGAGCATCATCGACACCACACGTAAACAGGAAGTCTAGAAGCGTAGAGAGGACTGATAAGAAAAGTAACTCATCAAGCGGGCGGAATCAGAAATAATAATAAAATATTAATTGGCTTACGAAAATACAACTGTCTTCAAATGTATTATTGTACCATCTCAACATTACGCTAGATGGCAGTAGTGTTTTATGATGTTTTCTTGTTACCGGTATCAGTTGTGCCAACTATGGAATCTTCATTGAACTCTGTGGACTGTTACTAGTCAAGAAGGCTTTGTTGATTCAGTTTCATTTTTATTAAAACATTTGCATTCCATTTCAATCATCCGGATCCCAGTAATCAACGTCACTTGACAGATGATTTTCAATAAATCTTAGTATTAAACAATCTCTGTTACGTGACTATCCATAATATATAGCAGAAGCTATAACAAACATAACCTAAATAATATAAGCTTAAACAAGTGTTAGAAAAGTTTTAATTAGGGATGATGAAATAAACAAGACACGTTTTAATTAACGATGATGAAATAAAAAATAAACATGGATAATTTTAAAAGAAACAATTATTGAAAGTACAATTTTCAAATTAGAATGTTTTGGTGGTTCACTTGATGTTATATTGGACGTGTGCGTGAAAGAAGTGAACTCGTTGGCGTACATGGTGTATCCCTCAACTCATTCAGGTGCTCTTCATATATATGACCAGTGATCTTTATTAATTCTTGTTCTTGAATGCCAAAATGCGAGTCATATTTGAAAGTGATGTGCATCGACTGGAGTGGTTTGTAATTTTCTGTTTTTTGACGGCCAGACCAGTGCAGTTTGAAATGTTGGCAAACAAAGGAACAAATGCTAGGGTAGTGATAAAAATAAACAAATGCTAGGGACGCGATAAAATTAAACAAATGCTAGGGACGCGATAAAATTGTGCGATAAGCGGCCATGATTGGTTGAAAGACGTCCTTTCGTACCGTTTTATTGGTCGAAAGTAGTGCGACGTAGTAAAAGTGTAATAGTAAAAAAAAAAAAAAGATAGAGCTGCCGGAATAGAGGCTTACGAAAATATGGCAAGGGCAATGAAAATTGATGGATTCGGAATTGCCGAGGTAAAAGCAAAAATAAAATTTATACGAGATGCATACACTCCGGAGGTAAGGAAAGTAACAAGAAACATGAAAACTGACGGTGGTTCAGTCGATAGCAACAAACTTAAAGTAACTTGGTTTCCAGTGTTGCTGATAGGATTTTGTATCAAGTGGTGCAAATAAGAGAAAGACAGTCTTCAGAAATTTTGAGAACTTTGTATAAAAACATTACAATCTTAATTTATATACTACAATTTAAGACTGGAAATTCAAAAGGGGCTAAGTGCCATCTACTGAAACATGACATTTTGACGTATGTACGTGCTGTTTATCTATGCAAATACTATACTCATTCATTTATTCATAGTTTTCTATCTAAGGGTAGGTATTTCAATGCAAATCCATCAATCTCCAGTCTTCATTATTTTCAGCCTTCCTCTTAATCTCCACCTATGATCCATACATGTTAATAATGTCTATCACGTGATTTCTTCTTCTGCCCCGAACTCTTCTTCCGTCCACCATTCCTTCCAGTTCATCCTTTAGTAGGCAGTTTCTTTTCAGCCAGTGACCCAACCAATTCCTTTTCCTCTTCCTGATCAGTTTCAGCATTATTTTTAATCACCCACTCTCTCCAACATAGCTTAATTTCTTATTCTGTCTGTCCATTTCACACGTTCCATTCTTCTCGATATCCACATTTCAAATGCTTCTAGTCGCTTCTCTTCACTTCGTCGTAAAGCTCATTTTTCTGCCTCCATACAATGCCACACTTCACACAAAGCATTTCACTAGTTTCTTCCTTAGTTCTTTCTCCAGGTGTCCGCGGAAGATGCTCCTTTTTCTGTCGAAAGCTTCCTTGGCCATTGCTATCCTTTTTTTGACTTTCTGGCAGCAGCTCATGTTCCTGCTTATAGTACACCCAAAGTATTTGAAGCTGTCCACTTGCTCTACTGCCTCATTTAGAATTCGTACGTTTACCTCTATTTTCCTTCCGACAACCGTGGTTTTCGTCTTGCTTACAAATTTTATCTTCATCTCATACTGCTCACATCTGTCATTTAGCTTCACCAGCATCGTCTCCTGAATATTTCTTAGTATCATCTCTTCTGCTAACAACGCATATCATCAACAAATCTTCTGCACTTTATTCTTCTTTATCCTACTGTCACCTCTCCCGTCTTTTGAAAACAGTTCTTCCCTAAATCCTCCAAGTAGATGTTGAACAGAGTAGGTGATAAATGGCATCCTTGACGTACACTTCTCCCTACTTCACTTCCTTCTAACATTTCTTCTCCTATACTGACTTTCAAAACGAAATTCTTCACCCGTAATTGAAAATAGGCTCTATGCTGCCCAAATTAGTGGCCAAAACGAATGCTGATATTAAGGAGTAGTTGCTGAATATGTATTATTATGAAACTCCAGCATAATGTAACACTGTATGTGGCTAAAACGTCGTTTTAACAAATATGTAATGTGTGACCATTTATCCTTTGAAGAGGTGGAAAAATTCAAATACCTGGGAGCAATAGTAACAAATATAAATGATACTCGGGAGGAAATTAAACACAGAATAAATATGGGAAATGCCTGTTATTATTCGGTTGAGAAGCTTTTATCATCCAGTCTGCTGTCAAAAAATCTGAAAGTTAGAATTTATAAAACAGTTATATTACCGGTTGTTCTTTATGGTTGTGAAACTTGGACTCTGGCTTTGAGAGAGGAACATAGGTTAAGGGTGTTTGAGAATAAGGTGCTTAGGATAATATTTGGAGCTAAAAGGGATGAAGTTACAGGAGAATGGAGAAAGTTACACAACGCAGGACTGCACGCATTGTATTCTTCACGTGACATAATTAGGAACATTAAATCCAGACGTTTGAGATGGGCAGGACATGTAGCACGCATGGACGAATCCAGAAATGCATATAGAGTGTTAGTTGGGAGGCCGGCGGGAAAAGACCTTTGGGGAGGTCAAGACGTAGATGGGAAGATAATATTAAAATGGATTTGAGGGAGGTGGGATATGATGATAGAGACTGGATTGATCTTGCTCAGGATAGGGACTTATGGCGGGCTTATGTGAGGGCGGCAATGAACCTTCGGGTTCCTTAAAAGACAGTAAGTAAGTAATGTGTGACCAAAACACCGCGTGACAAGAAAAAATGTGGTAATACTTCGTATTCTTTCTGAACATTTCAATATATTATTTTTGTTTCGGCAATGAAGTCTTGACTTACGTAGAGAAATTGAAGAACCATCATTTTGTTATTAACGGAGAAAAATTGGCTCAGGCGCCGAGCATCGTACCCGGGTCTCTCTGTTCTACGCACTGGGTGCTCTAAGCACTGAACTATGACGAAGTTCAGCCCACCGCACCGGATCGAATCTTTCTTCTTTGGTCCTTTTTCCTTAGTGGCCTTGAATTTTTCTCCGTTAATACATAACAAATAGTAGCCGAATTTTTCTCCGTTAATAAAAAATGGTAACCGAATTTTTCCTGGTTAATAACAAATGGTAATCAAATTTTTCTTCGTTAATAACAAATGGTAACCGAATTTTTCTCCGTTAATAATAAATGGCAACCGAATTTTTCTCCGTTAATAAAAAATGGTAACCGAATTTTTCCTGGTTAATAACAAATGGTAATCAACTTTTTCTCCGTTAATAACAAATGGTAACCGAATTTTTCTCAGTTAATAACAAATGGTAACTAAATTTTTCTCCGTTAATAATAAATGGCAACCGAATTTTTCTCAGTTAATAACAAATGGTAACCGAATTTTTCTCCGTTAGGCCTAATAATAAATGGTAATCGAATTTTTCTTCGTTAAAAACAAAAGGTAACCGAATCTTTCTCGGTTAGTAACAAATGGTAACCGATTTTTTCTCCGTTAATAATAAATGGTAACCGAATTTTTCTCAGTTAATAACAAATGGTAACCGAAATTTTCTCAGTTAATAATAAATGGTAACCGAATTTTTCTCAATTAATAACAAATGGTAACCAAATATTTCTCAGTTAATAACAAATGGTAACCGAATTTTTCTTCGTTAATAATAAATGGTAACCGAATTTTTCTCTGTTAATAACAAATGATAACCGAATTTTTCTCAGTTAATAACAAATGGTAACCGAATTTTTCTCAGTTAATAACGAATGGTAACTGAATTTTCTCCGTTAATAAAAATGGTAACCGAATTTTTCTCAGTTAATAACAAATGGTAACCAAATTTTTCTCCGTTAATAACAAATGGTAACCGAATCTTTCTGAGTTAGTAACAAATGGTAACCGATTTTTTCTCCGTTAATAATAAATGGTAACCGAATATTTCTCAGTTAATAACAAATGGTAACCGAATTTTTCTCAGTTAATAACAAATGATAACCGAATTTTTCTCCGTTAATAATAAATGGTAACCAAATTTTTCTCCGTTAATAATAAATGGTAACCGAAATTTTCTCAGTTAATAACAAATGGTAACTGAATTTTTCTCAGTTAAAACAAATTATAACCGAATTTTTTTCCGTTAATTTTCGAATTTTGTCAGTTAAATGGTAACCGAATTTTTTCCGTTAATAATAAATGGTAACCGAAAGTATATTCAAATGGTAACCGAATTTTCTCAGCTAATAATAAATGGTAACCGAATTTTCTCAATTAATAACAAATGGTAACCAAATAAATGGTAACTGAATTTTTCTCCGTTAATAATAAATGGTAACGAATTTTTCTCTCTTAATAACAAATGATAACCGAATTTTTCTCAGTTAATAACAAATAGTAACCGAATTTTTCTCAGTTAATAACAAACGGTAACTGAATTTTTCTTCGTTAATAATAAATGGTAACCGAATTTTCCTCAGTATATAACAAATGGTAACCGAATTTTTCTCAGTTAATAACAAACGGTAACCGAATTTTTCTCAGTTATAAAACAAACGGTAACCGAATTTTTCTCCGTTAATAACAAATGGTAACATCACAGATAATTGATCTCTACATATAAATTGAAGAATTTCAGTTCTAAGAGCTGTTTTACATATGCACATACATATTTTATATACAAGGTAATTACATTCTTTGTAAGAAATTACTTAATTACTGGATTGCAGAGTATTTTAGTGTATTTTTCTCGGAATCGAAACTGTTGTCGGCGGCAGCCATGTTGTGTTATTAATTATTGTTAATGCAGCGTCCATTGTGAGTAATTTCGTGCTGGAACGCTGATCACTTTAAATCAATATCGTCCTCTTAATTATTTAGCTAATGTCGCGCAATCTGCGTGAATTGTGTCGGCCATTTTATAATGACGCAACTTGATTGCCCGCAGCCATAGCGTTGCCTTGTTTAAATATTTGCGGCGCCCTAACCCAATTATTTTGACGCTGCGATCTGGAGTTGGGGAGGAATGCTTGCTCTTCCTCAGTCTGATTTCTGAATTACAAATACATTAACAGAGCACGACTTGAAGTGTGCTCGAAAGAACAGCAAACAGAAGAGATCTCCTATTAAGAAGATTTGTAGGAGGATCTAAACAAATTTGTAAGCAGTAACTACATTTCTCTCCACACTGAATGCCTTTAATATGGCCTTATTTTGTCTTACTTCCTATGAATTTATCAATACATCCTTAGAATTCTGCAGACTACAGTCGTTTTTTCATTATTGAAACGTCTCTTCTGGTTTCATCTGTCAATGTCCTGACAGAAATGCAGCATTTTTTCGTTTTCTTTTATGTCCGCTCCCATCAGATATACAGGGTGATCCAAGAGGAGTTACTGCCAATTACAGATCTTATTTCCGTAGCCATTTTGAGCAATAAGAGTCACATAAACATGGGTCCTATTCGCAATATTTTCAGAGTTACACTAATTTAAAATTGTTTATAAAATACCTTTTTTTCTTCATTTTGAAGGGTAAAAGAATATTATAATTTTGTCCAATATTCTTTTGAGAAGAATAACTCCATATTTAGATGAAATTATTAGGGATCATTAGTGTGGTTTCAGGCGTAATACATCAACTATTGATCAGATATTTTGTATTCGACAGATAATGGAGAAAAAATGGGAGTATAAGGGTACAGTGTATCAGTTATACATAGATTTCAAAAAGGCATATGACTCTGTTAAGAGAGAAATATTATATGATATTCTTATTGAATTTGGTATTCCCAAGAAACTAGTTCGATTAATTAACATGTGTCTCAGTGAAACTTACAGCAGAGTCCGTATAGGTCAGTTTCTGTCAGATGCGTTTCCAATTCACTGTGGGCTAAAGCAAGGAGATGCACTATGATTTATACTTTTTTACTTTGCTCTAGAGTATGCCATTAGGAAAGTCCAGGATAACAGACAGGGTTTATGGAATTGTATGGGTTACATCAGCTTCTTGTCTATGCGGATGACGTGAATATGTTAGGAGAAAATCCACAAACTATTAAGGGAAACACGGAAATTTTACTTGAAGCAAGTAAAGTGATAGATTTGGAAGTAAATTCTGAAAATACAAAGTATATGATTACGTCTCGTGACTAGAACATAGTACGAAATGGAAATATAAAAATTGTAAATTTATCCTTTGAAGAGGTGGAAAAATTCAAATACCTGGGAGCAACAGTAACAAATATAAATGATACTCGGGAGGAAATTAAACACAGAATAAATACGGGAAATTCCTGTTATAATTCGGTTGAGAAGCTTTTATCATCCAGTCTGCTGTCAAAAAATCTGAAAGTTAGAATTTATAAAACAGTTATATTACCGGTTGTTCTTTATGGTTATGAAACTTGGACTCTCACTTTGAGAGAGGAACATAGGTTAAGGGTTTTCGAGAATAAGGTGCTTAGGAAAATATTTGGGGCTAAGAGGGATGAAGTTACAGGAGAATGGAGAAAGTTACACAACACAGAACTGCACGCATTGTATTCTTCACATGACATAATTAGGAACATTAAATCCAGATGTTTGAGATGGGCAGGACATGTAGCACGTATTGGCGAATCCAGACATGCGTATAGAGTGTTAGTTGGGAGGCCAGAGGGAAAAAGACCTTTGGGGAGGCCAAACGTACATGGGAGGATAATATTAAAATGGATTTGAGGAAGGTGGGATTTGATGATAGAGACTGGATTAATCTTGCTCAGGGTAGGGACCGATGGCGGGTTTATGTGAGGGCGGCAATGAACTCCTTATAAGCCAGTAAGTAAGTAAGTACACTAAATATGAACACAATCCATCCAGTAGTTTTGTAGAAATGGCTGTACACAGACAGACTAGTACTAAAATTATTATATTTCATGTACATCATTCCCTGATAAATTGACTCGTAGATAAATTGACAAAATCGTCCAATAGTTTAGTAGACACAGACAGATTAGTACTAAAATTATTAAAGACATCATTCCTGATAAATTGACTCGTAGATACCAATGAACAAAATCCATCCAATAGTTTAGTAGAAATCGCTGTGCACAGACAGTCAGTCTAAAATTATTATATTTCAGTACATCATTCCCTGAAAATTGATTAGATATGAATTTCAATGTAGTCTAGTACATTTCCATAATTCCCTGATAAATTGACTCGTAGATACTGAATATGAACAAAATCCATCCAATAGTTTTGTAGAAATGGCTGTACACAGACAGAGTAGTACTAAAATTATCATTCCCTGATAAATTGACTCGTAGATACTGAATAAGAACAAAATCCGTCCAATAGTTTAGTAGAAATCGCTGTACACAGACAGACTAATACTTACTTACTTTTTGGCTTTTAAAGAACCCGGAGGTTCATTGCCGCCCTCACATAAGCCCGCCATTGATCGCTATCCTGAGCAAGATTAATCCAGTCTCTACCATCATATCCCACCTCCCTCAAATCCATTTTAATATTATCTTCCCATCTACTTCTCGGCCTCCCGGAAGGTCTTTTTCCCGCCGGCCTCCCAACTAACACTCTATATGCATTTCTGAATTCGCCCATACGTGCTACATGCCCTGCCCATCTCAAGCGTCTGGATTTAATGTTCCTAATTATGTCAAGTGAAGAATACAATGCGTGCAGCTCTACGTTGTGAAACTTTCTCCATTCTCTGTAACTTCATCCCTCTTAGCCCCAAATATTTTCCTAAGAACCTTATTTTCAAACACCCTTAATCTCTGTTCCTCTCTCAAAGTGAGAGTCCAAGCTTCACAATCATAAAGAACAACCGGTAATATAACTGTTTTATAAATTCTATCTTTCAGATTTTTTGACAGCAGACTAGATGACAAAAGCTTCTCCATCGGAATAATAACAGGCATTTCCCATATTTATTCTGCGTTTAATTTCCTCCCGAGTGTCATTTATATTTGTTACTGTTGCTCCAAGATATTTGAATTTTTCCACCTCTTGGAAGGATAAATCTCCAATTTTTATATTTCTATTTCGTACAATATTCTGGTCACGAGACATAACATATACTTAGTTTTTCGGGATTTACTTCCAACCCTATGGCTTTACTTGCTTCAAGTAGAATTTCCGTGTTTTCCCTAATCGTTTGTGGATTTTCTCTAACATATTCACATCATCCGCATAGACAAGAAGCTGATGTAACCCGTTCAATTCCAAACCCTCTGTGTTATCCTGAACTTTCCTAATGGCATATTCTATAGCAATGTTAAAAAGTAGAGGTGATAGTGCATCTCCTGCTTTAGCCCGCAGAGAATTGGAAAAGCATCAGATAGAAACTGGCCTATACGGACTCTGCTGCAAGTTTCACTAAGACACATTTTAATTAATCTAACTACTTTTTGGGAATACCAAATTCAATAATAATAATAATAATAATAATAATAATAATAATAATAATAATAATAATATCATATAAAACTTCTCTCTTAACCGAGTCATACGCCTTTTAAATCTATGAATAACTGATACGCTGTACCCTTATACTCCCATTTTTCTCCAATATCTGTCGAATACAAAAAATCTTATCAATAGTCGATCTATTACGCCTAAAAGAATACTGATGATCCCAAATAATTTCATCTACATATGGAGTTAATCTTCTCAAAAGGATATTCGTCAAAATTTAGACAGTACTAAAATTATTATATTTGATGTACGTCATTGCCTGATGAATTCACTCGTAGATACTGAATATGAACAAAATCTATCCGATAGTGTTGGCAAATCGCTGCCCAGGGACAACATTGCAAAAACCACGTTTGCATTATAAGCTGTGTTGAAAATGTGTATTGCCTGGATGATATAGTTATGCGTGTATTTTGTAACACCACAATACTTCCTGCTACTCTTCATAATAAGAAAGCGAAACGACTCGAAATTCTGATTGTTATCTCTGCACTGACAAGCTTATTTCTATCTTATATTTAGAAGATCCTACTTTCTCGTTGGACGTATTGATTTTTGTGTATTTTTTTGTTAGCGAGAGAAAAGGAGAGAGCTTTGTAATGTTTAAACATCCCACTTTCAAGCTTTGACAGGTAAATGCATTTTTGTAGTCCTGATTTCGCTGAAATGGATTTTCATTGCTTCCTGTCTCTCTTTTTGACTTCGTAAACTGTACAAACATTGAACGGTATTTAACAGCTGAGTTTCTGTCTCTACACAAGCGAATATGTTACGAACCTAATAGCTAAGTTTTGTTTCAGATACTGAGGTAATCTAGACAATACGAAGAAATTATTGTCGTATGTTTGAACTTATCAATATAAGTCCAGGAGTGACTTTAGTGATCGAATTTGTCTAGAGATATCCAGAATTGAGAATTATATTTGTTAGGGCTATTTCACGAATAAATCGAACTAACAGAACTAATAATACCCATAAAATAATATAATACAGGGCTATTGAAAAAGAAGGAGCAGATTTTAAATATTTATTTCTTCCAAACTACAAAAGATAGAAACACAATTTCAACGTTCCTGAACAGACGAAATTTTAAATTTTGAACAGTCCCGGTAGAAGTTCCAATCACGGCCGCATTGGCGCTGTTGATTGCAGTGTTATGGCCAATGTCAGGCAAAGGGGGATAAAAACACGATCTTTTACGTAACCCCACATACAAAAATCACAAGGAGTGAGGTCTGGAGACCTGGGAGGCCACCGGCGATGAAGTTGATCTTCTTCTCCTCCTCTTCCAATCCAACGTCCTGGAATGGTGTCATTGAGATAACGTCGGACGTGGTTAGAGAAATGAGGCGGGGCACCATCTTGCATGAAGATGAAGTCATCTTGATCATCTTCAAGTTGAGGAAATAACCAGTCTTGAAGCATGTCTAGATAGGTTATTCCTGTCACAGTTTTCTCCATGAAGAAGAAAGTCCATAAACTTTGTTTACAGATATGGCACGGAAGACGTTAATTTTCGGTGAATCTCTTTCATGTTCAATAACTGACATAGGATATTCACTTGCCCAAATTCTAACGTTATGGCGATTAACTTCTGTTGTGGTCGTCGGGATGCAATGCTTGCAATAACTGCAGTTTGTACGGCTTCATGTGCAGACGGTGTTTCAGAACTCGCCATACCGTTGGTTGAGGAATGTTCAGTTCTCTGCTTGCTCGTGTTGTGGATTTTTTTGGGCTCCTTTCGTAAACTGTACGAATACGCTCGACATTTTCATTCGATGTGCGTGGAGTCCCGTGCTTTTCTGTTTGCAGATGCAACCATCTTCTACGAATTTTCGATGCCGCTGGTAAATCTGCTTATGACGAGGCGATTGTTTATTAAACTGACGGCGAAAAGCACGTTGAACTTCAATAATGGACTCTAGTTTTGCTAATTGCAGCACACAAAATGTTTTTTCAAACGAGTTAGATACTATAGAGAGGCCAAAGACCTCAGAAAGTTGAAGACAATTGAACATTGGTCCGCCATGTTTCGGTTAGTCAAAACAAAGGGGCGTGGCTCGGATGTTGTAGGAAATGACAGTGATGAAGTTAGTATTATTGTGAATTGAGTTACATATTAAGACTATGTTAATAAGTGAAAAGTAAAATACACACAAAACTTTACGTTTTATAACAGCTGTAGACCTATGTTTTATTAGTTTCACTAAATATACAGACGTGGACAAATTATTAGACTAAAATAATTATATGTGGAACAAAGCTGCATTTATCGGTAGAAATAATGAACAAAAATGTATTTTGCACAGAAATAATGAACAGAAAATTGAGCCTTGAGGTTACTAATATTTTGTGAACATTCCCTTATACTTTATTAACACGTTGATTTTGTCAGGTATGCTGGAAACCAAAGTTTGACACTTTCTTTGAATATCAGCATCATTTAGCCAGATATCAGAAAGTGCTTAAATGAGTCAATGTTTTGTTGTAAGCCTCTCTTTGTTCACTTTCTTCTTCAGTATAGACCACACATTTTCAATTTTGTTCATGTCCGGTCTTCTTGCAGGCCATGGGAGAACAGACTGTTGAATATCTTCTGCAGTATATAATTAAAACAGCAGTGGTACCGACACAGCCACACAAAATATATTTAACCATTTGAAAAATATACCAGAAGATGTAAACAATCATATTTACAAGAATAGAGACTCTGTGAATTATACTGATAGTTGATATGACGAATTATGTTATATTTCAAAGAAAAACGTTTTAGTATAATAATTTGTCCACGTCTGTAGTCCAGATATTAAATGACAAGCTATACTCGATGCAACCAAAGCAAAGCACCTGAAGACGGATGAATTTAATCGGCAGAAGAAAAATAAATAATTTTTTGACTTCGTCACAAATTTAATTAACTTACAGCTAATCTAACCTAATATGAAATTATGTAATTCAGTGCTCACCAGGTGATTTCAAGAGAGACGACGTATGTAACTAATAGGAATAAAATATAGGAAAGGTAGTGGCGAAAATTAAAAAAAAAAATATCCAGTAATTAAGTTATTGAGAAAAATTCATTTGAAATTGGAATTAACACAGAGAACTTTTGAAAACTGAAATTATTAAAACTACAAATAACCTCTTAGCATGCAACATAATAATTAAAGAATGACACTAATAGAATGTTACTCGTGATCATAACTCACCACATTTGTTGAAACGATAAGATACTTACGATTAACATTGTTATCAGAAACAACAAGAGCCACAGCTAGCTACACTTCTTTTCGCGTGATGGAGATATCGTGTAGTCTAATATAATTTGAAACAAACATTGATCTCACACGTGTCTCGCAACTAGACAGAGGTTTTTGCAGAATAAAACTGTTCTTACATTATTTTGAACAATAATGACAAATTGTGTGTGATGCAAGTGCTAACTTTCCCCTTTGTTAACAAAAAGAGCCCTACGCATTAATAAAAAGAAAATTGGAGTAGGCCCTATAAACACAATAAATACTAAACTCTTGATGGTACAAACTTATTAATACAGATATTTCGCTTATGCTCAGTCCGTCTTATCTTATAATTCTCTGCGGCAATGGTACCTGTATTGAGAGGGGTTAATTATCCACCAACGAATATTATGATTTACGGTACATTTCATTTAAATCCGAGGGAATGAGACATTTTTGGAAATTTTAAAGTCTTAATTGCAGTGTACCTTTGATAAGCAACTCCTTGCGGAGGCTGGCGGCACTATAGACCGCCATGTTTTTTAAGGAACGATCCATAGTACTGTTGGCCTCCGCAGGGAGCGCTTATCAGAGGTCTTCAGCCTCTCTATAGTATCTAACTCGTTGGTTTTTTCCCGTTGTGTCGCCATTTTACTACAGACAATAAACAGCGCCAATGCGGCCGCGCATGACAAGCAACAGCGCCAATGCGGCCATGATTGGAACTTTCGTCTGTCCAGGAACGTTGGAATTGTGTTTCTATCTTTTGTAGTTTGGAAGAAATAAATATTTGAAATCTGCTCCTTCTTTTTTAATAGACCGTATTTAAGATACAATAAATGCCATCTTAACCTCATAACATTGGTCACTGCAGGTATGATCTTATGTCTGTCAAGATATTTATCAAGTATAAATAAAAAGTGCCAATGAATATAGAAATAATAATCTAATACAATACATGTCTGCTTTCTGAGACCTAGCCTGTCGAATAAATTTATTTCCTGGCTTGTTGCTTGGTCATATCTTTCAGACGCTATATTTTTGTTTCAGTCTAGCTTTTGTTTTTACTACACATATGTTTGTTGTACCTGATCCATAGGGAACATGAAATATTGCTAAGCGACAATATTATATGATCCACAATTATCAATATAGAGGGTAATGATTAGTTGATATGTAACATTTTGTTGCATAATATTATCGGTCTATATCAAATGACTAAGGTAGAAGTGGTAGTTACAGTTAGTATCACAAGAGGTCTCCATTTTATCGATAAGTCATGAGCTCTTGGAATTTGGGAATTTACCCAAACTAAATCAAAACTTGACGTCATCTTTAATAAATCTATTTCGCGAATAGAATAAATAAATAATACAATAAAAATAGACCTAATAATGCTTACGCCGTATCATATTTCTTTCGTTGTCATGGCCTACTGCATTCGTAGAGAAAGCTTCTCAACCGAATAATAACAGGCATTTCCCATATTTATTCTGTGTTTAATTTCCTTTTACGAGTATATTTGTTACTGTTGCTCCTAGGTATTTGAATTCTTCCACCTCTGCAAAGGATAAATTTCCAATTTTTATATTTCCATTTCGTCCAATATTCTCATCACGAGACATAATCACATACTTTGTCCTTTCGGGATTTACTTCCAAAACTATCTCTTTACTTGCTTCAAGTAAAACTCCCGTGTTTTCCCTAATCGTTTGTGAATTTTCTCCTAGCATATTCACGTCATCCGCATAGACAAGCAGCTGATGTAACCAGTTCAATTCCAAACCCTCTCTGTTATCCTGAACTTTCCTAATGGCATTATTATTATTATTATTATTATTATTATTATTATTATTATTATTATTATTAATGGTAGTAGTAATAGTAGTAGCAACAGCAGTACTAGTATGGTAGTAGTATTGGAGGACTGACTTATTCATAGCTTACTCCGAATAATAACAGGCATTTCTCATATTTATTCTGTGTTTAATTTCCTCCCGAGTATCATTTATGAGTAGGTATATTTGTTACTGTTGCTCCTAGGTATTTGAATTCTTCCACCTCTTCAAAGGATAAATTTCCAATTTTTATATTTCCATTTCGTCCAATATTCTAGTCACGAGACATAATCATACACTTTGTCTTTTCGAGATTTACTTCCAAACTTACCTCTTTACTTGCTTCAAGTAAAATTCCCGTATTTTCCCTAATCGTTTGTGGATTTTCTCATAACATATTCACGTCATCCGTATAGACAAGCAGCTGATGTAACCCGTTCAATTCCAAACCCTCTCTGTTATCCTGAACTTTCCTAATGACATATTATTATTATTATTATTATTATTATTATTATTATTATTATTATTATTATTAATGGTAAGTAGTAATGAACGTGTTCATAATTCTTGTGTTCGCTTCGTCTGCGATGTCCGTCGCGCTGACCACATTACCCCATCCTTCCAAACTCTAAACTGGCTACGGCTTAACGAACGTAGAAATTTTCATTCTCTTGTTCTCCTTTTCCAAGTCCTTCACATTTCTTCACCTACCTACCTTGCCTCCCGTTTCAGTTACCTCTCATCATATCATAATCTCTTCACACGCACGCAAAATAGCCGCATACTAGCCATACCAACACATAAGACATCATCGTATTCATCATCATACACAATCTCGCTCTCGCGCTTGTGGAATACCCTACCCAGTGACATCAGAGACTGTCGGAATTTAGTAGCGTTCAAAAGCAAACTTATTAAGCATTTTCTTACTGCGTAGAGTAGGTTTAATTTTTACTTAATCAATAAAAGAAATGCTTCTCTCTTCTTAACTTTTACAATAAACTGTCTAGCTTTTATTAATCAGTTAATCGTTTAGTACTTTGATTTTTATTGTGTTTGTAAATTTAATATTAATTGTAATTATAATTGTAATTGTATTCTTAATATTGTAGTTGTAATCCCCTGGTAGAGGGGAAGATAAGGCCTAATGGCCTTATCTCTACCAGGTTAAATAAATAAATAAAATAAATAATAATAGCAGTAGCAGCAGTAGTACTAGTAGTGGTAGTAGTACTGGAGGACTGACTTATTCATAGCTTACTTCATTGTTCATTACAGACACCTAAATCTTACAGGAAATTGTATTTATTTACCTTAATTCCTGTACAGACGTTACACACAATCATAGGAAATTTCTCAAATCCACTGCCATCCCTTTTATGTTTTCCTTTTCATATTTCTATTTTGATTTCTTTTTGTGTTTTCTTTCCTTTTTTGGATTCCCAAACTTCTTTTTTACTCTTTTTCTTGTTTTGTTTTATTTTTAGTTAATTCTATTTTACTCCATCGTCTTTTCATTCCTGTTTCCCTTCCTTCCGTAAGCTCCTGCACAGTTGGTATGTAGACGTGTTAATTCTGCCCCTCTCCCCAACACCTGCTAGGATCCGCGCGCTGGCCGTTACGGGCCGCTAGAAGCGACTTACGCCGGTCTTGCCGTACAGCCGCCAGGTGAGGTCCCCGCTAGCGCATGCCGTGACGTCATGCGCGGTGCCTCGCCCCCATTGGTGGAGCGTGGCCCCTGCACGACTAGGCAACCCGCCCGACGGCCGGCTCTCGCTCAGTCGAGCCGAGACACTGGCCGAGCCACGAACCCTCGCCCGCCGTCGCACAGTCAGGTACACAGGACACAGTTTCACCCCTACCCCCTCACTTATTATTTCGCCAGGACAGGGAAGACAGCCGCAGATACTCTCCCGACAGGACGTCGTCCCCTGACTAGCCCCCCCTGTTTTTTTAAGCACGGTGGATTTGCCTGCGCCCCCGGAACCCAACCCCCCAACGGTGGAGCCCTCAGACTTGACGCTGTGCCCCCTCTCCTCCTCCTCCTCACCTCCACGCACGCCCCGGCCCCATCACCACCACCGGTATCACCAACACAATCACCACTACCCATAGGACGCGGTGACAGTGATCGAGTGCGCAACGAAGAGTGAACAACGAAACAGTGAAGCACGTACTGTGACGTCACTTCCGTGCGAATGAGCCTGGCGACCAGACACGTGTGAGTGCTTTTCCGTGAACGTGGAGGCCTACTGCAGCACCACGAAAAGGACCCGAGAGATCCCGCTAGGAGGAGGCACCCTGACGCCGCCATCGCCGCCGCCGCCTTCAGCCGCCGCCCCCTTCAAGCGCCAGCGCCGGGACTCGCTGTCGCCCCCCGACCAGCAGAACAGCGACTCGTCCACCTCCTCCTGCACCATGACCGGCATGGAGGCGCCCAGCGCGCTCAGCCAGAGCATGGACTCTGTCAACACCGTCACCGGCGAGGAAGAGGTAAGGTCGTGTTGTGACGAAACTCAGTGATGAAAATTACAGTGGTATCGTGAACCAATGTCCGTCAATTAGATCTCGTATTGTGACGAATAAATTCATAAAACCAATGTCCAGACCCTACCGCTCTTCACTTCAGATCGGCATGACATTGTGACGAATAAGAGTCGCTAAAATTCTAGTTCATTTCCTACCACCCTTGAGTTCAAAGTGATGAAAATTACAGTGGTATCGTGAACCAATGTCCGTCAATTACACCTCGTATTGTGACGAATAAATTCATAAAACTAATATCCAGACCCTACTGCTCTTCACTTCAGATCGGCATGACATTGTGACGAATAAAAGTCGCTAAAATTCTAGTTCATTTCCTACCACCCTTGAGTTCAAAGTGATGAAAATTACAGTGGTATCGTGAACCAATGTCCATCAATTAGACCTCGTATTGTGACGAATAAATTCATAAAACTAATATCCAGACCCTACCGCTCTTCACTTCAGATCGGCATGACATTGTGACGAATAAAAGTCACTAAAATTCTAGTTCATTTCCTACCACCCTTGAGTTCAAAGTGATGAAAATTACAGTGGTATCGTGAACCAATGTCCATCAATTAGACCTCGTATTGTGACGAATAAATTCATAAAACTAATATCCAGACCCTACCGCTCTTCACTTCAGATCGGCATGACATTGTGACGAATATGAGTCGCTAAAATTCTAGTTAATTTCCTACCAACTTTGAGTTCAAAGTGGTGAGAAATTACAGTGATACTATGATACGTAAATTCATAAAACCCATATTCATAAATTAGATCGGTATTGTGACGAATAAATTCATAAAAGCAATGGCCATAAATTAGACTTCGTATTGTGACGAATAAATTCATAAAACCAATGTTCAGACCCTACCGCTCTTTACTTGAGATCGGCATGACATTGTGACGAATAAAAGTCGCTAAAATTCTAGTTCATTGCCTACCAACCTTCAGTTCAAAGTGGTGAGAAATTACAGTGATACTGTGATACGTAAATTCATAAAACCCATATTCATAAATTAGATCGGTATTGTGACGAATAAATTCATAAAAGCAATGACCATAAATTAGACTTCGTATTGTGACGAATAAATTCATAAAACAATATCCAGACCCTACCGCTCTTCACTTCAGATCGGCATGATACTGTGACGAATAAGAGTCGCTAAAATTCTAGTTCATTGCCTACCAACCTTCAGTTCAAAGTGGTGAGAAATTACAGTGATACTGTGATACGTAAATTCATAAAACCCATATTCATAAATTAGATCGGTATTGTGACGAATAAATTCATAAAAGCAATGACCATAAATTAGACTTCGTATTGTGACGAATAAATTCATAAAACAATATCCAGATCCTACCGCTCTTCACTTCAAATCGGCGTGACATTGTGACGAATAAGAGTAGCTAAAATTCTAGTTCATTGCCTACCAATCTTGAGTTCAAAGTGGTGAGAAATTACAGTGATACTGTGAAAGATAAATTCATAAAACCCATATCCATAAATTAGATCGGTATTGTGACGAATAAATTCATAAAACCTCATATTGTGACGAATAAATTCATAAAACTAATATCCAGACCCTACCGCTCTTCACTTCAGATCGGCATGACATTGTGACGAATAAAAGTCGCTAAAATTCTAGTTCATTTCCTACCAACCTTGAGTTCAAAGTGGTGAGAAATTACAGTGATACTGTGAATAGTAAATTCTTAAAACCCATATTCATAAATTAGATCGGTATTGTGACGAATAAATTCATAAAAGTAATGATCATAGTTCACCGCACTTCAGTTCACATAGGCTAGACATCGTGACGAATAAAAATCCCTGAGATCTAGTTTTTTCCCCTACCAACCTTGAGTTCAAAGTGATGGAAATTTACATGGTATTGTGACGAAAAAATTTAGGACTGTATATTATCAGGACTGTATTAAATTCAGGTCGATATGACATTGTGACAAATAAATCACAAAAATTGTAACTCATTCCCTAGCAACTTCGAGTTAAAAGTGATGAAAATTTAAACCGATATTGTGTTGAATACATTCTTGAAGTCAGTTTCTTTACCTTAGCGTTCTACAGTCAGGTCGACATGACCTTTTGACGAATGGTCGGCATGACATATGGCGAATAAAAACCACAAAAATTCTTGTTCGTGGCCTAGCAACCTCGAGTTAAGGGATTTTAATATTTACACCGATATTGTGACGAATACATTCTTGGAGCCAATGACTATACAGTACCACTCTTCGGTTTAGGTCGGTATAAAAATTGTGTCGAATAAAATCACTAACTCTCTAGTTCGTTTCATATCAATGTTGTGTTCAAAATGATCAGATGTTTGACAGTTACTGTGACGAATAAATTCGTAAGACCGAATAAATTCCCGCTTTTTAGTTCATATTGGCATATCAGTGTGACGAATATACATTGATAAATCTCATGTTCGCTCCACACCATTTTTGAGTTCAAAGTGACGAAAATATATATCAGTACTGTGACGAATAAATCCATTGTTGATAACATACCATCTTCAGTTCATGTCGGTATTACATTGTGACAAATAAAAATCACTAAAACGTATTCGTGCCCTGTCAACTTTGAGTTTAAAGTGACAAGATCGGTATTGTTGACGAATATATTAATTTAACCAATATTCATATCTTACCGCTCTTCAGTTTTAATCGACGTGACATTGTAATAGATAAGATCACAGAATTCTAAACTCGCTTTCCAGAGATCGTTATATCCAAGGGGCCGAATATTATACCGGTACTGGGACGAATTAATTCATAAAACTCATACTAGTATCTTATTCGTCTTCAGTTCAACCTGGAGAAAAATTTCAGACCGGTTTGGCGGTGAAAGATAAATTGAAAGATAATTACCAATCGCTTGTTAGTTCAATGTGAGAAAGAAATAAAACCGCATGACAATGTGGCGAATAAAATAAAACGTAAAATTCTTTTTTTTTTTTCTCTCATAATTTTTACTTCAAGGTGACAAAAATTAAAGTATTATTCGTACCATATCTGTCTTCAATTGAAACTGAGAAAACATCAGGTCAGTGTGATATTGTGACGAATAACATAAACTAATTTTTCTTTAGCGATTTTTACTTCAAAGTGTTAAACATTACACCGAAACTGTAACGAATAAATTCATAAAACGCATCAATGCCTTGTCGATCTTGAAGCCCAATGTGAGTGAGAAATCAAGTGGGCAAGGCAATGTGAAAGCTGAAAATAACTCAACCAAAATTCGTTATGTATCGATGTTGAGATCAAAGTAAAAAAATTTAGACTGGCTTTGTGACAAAGCCATGAAAACCCACGTTCGTACCAGCGGGAAAAGGTGAACTATTTTATCTTGGTAACCCACGCTCGTCTCCCTCTGTTGTTTAGTTCAAAGTGACTACAAGAATTATCAGTATTGTGACGAATTCATGGATCGCTACCGTGTTTCTCCACCGCTCTTCGACCTGCGTTGTGATGCAGAAATCCAGAAAAGCCGCGATTCGAGCTCTGTCCACTCTTTAGATCTCTTTCGTGACGGATAAATTAATGAAGTCTACCTTCATTTTATACTGCTTGACAGTTCAAAGTGAACCGATGAGATTGCAACTGCGATGTAGAAATTTTTAGAAGCCTATATTCATTGAAACGGAGGAATACAAAAATAGTAATATACGTTACAAGAGCGGTATGTTGACGTTTTCATGGTCGAGGAAAAGATTGAAAAAGCGAAACGTAGTTGAGCTTTTTTAATTTCCGAGAACATGAAAACTAACATACCGCTCGTGTATCGTACATTATTTTGTGCGAAGATCGTTTATTACATACCTGAAAGACGAATTTCTAATTAGTTGCAATGAAATCTCCATGTTGGTTTCTGTTTAATGACGGCAACTTCGGAACACCAAAATATCTTTCTTCAACATTGTTGCTATAAAATGTTTTCTGTGTTTACTATACTCCAGCAGGCCGTGATATACGTCTGTCTTTTTTCTCCCAGTCTATAAATGCGAACTTAAAACAAACGGTAAGGTTATGTAATGATTTATTTTTCATTTTAATATTTTAACAATATTATTTATATAACATATTGCAGTAATAACATCGGCATCTGAAATCTTGTTGATTTTTTCACGGCTTCGTTAATGTTACTTGTATCAGGAATGCAATAAGTTTCGTGGACTAGTAGACTTTACTTAATTTTTTCAAATATTTAAAAACAATAATTAACATTGCAATTTAGGTGAAATTGCAGTGGTAAGTTTCCAATTTATAATTATTACTATGTTAAACGTCTCTAAAAATAATATGTTAAAAGCCTAAAGCAGTAAAATGAATGTCGCGCTTAAGCGGTAAGAAGAGGGAAATTGTTATGTGTGTTACGTTGGGAATACTGAATGTGGTATTTCACACTTACCGCGTATTGGTTCTGTGCGGAAAACAAGCAAATACGTACGATCTCGCACAAAACAACCTTTCTCTACAGTTCTCAAGTGCCGTACCTATCGTAATTTAGGCTTTTGTTATGACGAATAATTCATGAAACCCACGTTTATTCCTCGTCACGCTTCAGGTAGGCAATATTGTATTATAACAATACGTACTAGAGCCAGGATTTAAGTGCCTAAATAAATTTTGAGCACTTAAATTAGGTTCTATAATTATAAATATAGGCCTATACTGAAATAAAGTTTTAAACACCCAAAAATACAAATTCAGTTAACTAAACATACGAATTTGTGCACTTAGAATGTGTTTCTGTCTACTCAAACTACAATAACTATAAAAATGCAAATCATTAGTGAACATTAAACATTACGGTATACAGTGACAAAAACATAAAAAAATATATTGTGGTTAGAAACTTTATTTTTGTTATGCCTTACATTTTGAATAATTGTTAATGAGTTTATCGGCCTCATTGCTGTATGGTTTTTGATACGTAACTTTTAATATTACAATTAAATTAATTAATTTACCAAAGGATATACGATAAGAACACATACAATAATTCATATTGACATTTCAATACCTAACAATTTTTTTCTCTAAATTTTCTGTTGTGAAACTTTGACTGTTACTTGAGACAAATTATATGCCGAAAAAGATCTTTCTAATGATAACGAAGTAATTTTTCCAAATGTAGCAACACGTGCCATACTGCTTTATTTAGCGTGATATTTTCTACATCCTTCCCATTCATCACATAACTACAGCCTGACCAAGTGCTCTATAAAACTAGTCACTGTCCAGGAATTTCTTCATTCCTACAACCAAACTATTACAAGCTCAAAAACCAAATCCACTTCATGATATTCAGAACTTTATCTTTCATTGCTACCAGAACAAATTAAAAACATATTAAGGGGACTGGGAATGCCCTATCTTACCAATGTTAAATTTAGAATTTTAATGCCCCATTATCTCATTACCTATTGGTCACAGCTTATTGAAATTTTTATCACATATTCATGAAATATTAATAATGAAATAGACACATGGATATTACATTGTGTTGCAATGAAATGGTGAAATATTTTTTTTATTTCATGTTAATTTTTTAACTCAAATTTATCAAAATTTTCAGTGAGAAAATCTCTTCTAATTCATTTATCAAAATAATCTCCTGTTAAAAGTTGCTATGTTATGTAAGTAATTTATGTTCCAAGTTTCATTGTTCTAGGTTCAGTAGTTCCTGAGAAAATGGGGCATTTGCAAAGAAAAATCTTGGTTTCGAAAAAACTATATACAAAGTAAACAATACATATAGTATAGCTCACCAAACTTCTAATACAATCCAGCTCCATAAGATGGTTCATCTGGGTCTTCTTGCTGCTCATAAAGGTCCTACAACTTTCGTTTTGCTGCATTTCTCTTCTGTCTGGCTTTCATTTCAATATTTTGCACCACACGCTTTGCTTCTTCTATTCGGTAGCCGTCCAGTCACATGGATATTACATTGTGTTGCATTGAAATGGTGAAATATTTTTTTTATTACATAACATTGCAACTTTTAACAGGAGATTATTTTGATAAATGAATTAGAAGAGATTTTCTCACTGAAAATTTTGATAAATTTGAGTTAAAAAATTAACATGAAATAAAAAAAATATTTCACCATTTCAATGCAACACAATGTAATATCCATGTGTCTATTTCATTATTAATATTTCATGAATATGTGATAAAAATTTCAATAAGCTGTCACCAATAGATAATGAGATAATGGGGCATTAAGATTCTAAATTTAACATTGGTAACAGTCCCCTTAACAAAATAAAAATATATATTTTTTTTTAGGTTCTGAACCCTTAAAATAGGTCACAATGGGTAAAACAGTTATTTTACCCGCCAAAATACCCTTTCAGAACGTTTATAATATATATAAAAGTAGTGTCAGTTTATCCCTGTAGATAAAAACGGGTATTTAACCTAAAATCGGAGGTCTAATAATAACTCTTGTTCGTTCTTCGTAGGTGTTCGGTTTAACGTAGCGAAACACGAGACAGCCTATTGCGTCGAACAAGTTCTGAAGCACCACGTTCGTCTGCTACCGTTCTTCAGTTCAATGTAAAAACTGCAGTCCTTTATTGTAACGAATAAGTTCACGAAAAACTACAGACATTTTCGTTGATGCGATTTTTTTTGTTGAATTTGAAACGTATGATAACATCTGATATGTGTCTGCGCGATGTTTAAAACTTTTTTCGCGGATTTCTAACGAACTACATACAAAACAAAAGCGGGTCAGATGTGCTATGCAGTTTAACTGAAGTACATCCTTTTATTTAGAAACGTTTAACATGCTTTCAGTTTCAAAACCAAACACTTTTGTTTGCCTCATGATCGATCCTTTTGACTACAGATTGTTTCAAACTATTCGTGAAGTTTAAAGTTATCTCACTTTACTTCACACCTAAAACTGTCGTTGTACAAGTCGTATCGATTTTCTTTGGGAACGAAAATTATTTAAATTTATTTTGTAGTTCACGTGAATTGCGGCCGTTGTCTAAAAATATATTTATATCTCACTTCAGTTATATAATTAAATAATCCCTGTGCGTCATTGTGAGTCACATTTCAAACAATTTTTTTATTTATTATTTGCTGTTTCAAGTTATATTTACGTTTGAAACAAACCTTCCTCTGAAAAAAAAAAGTTACTAATCTCCATTCACATAAAGATCCAATAAGGAAAATATTTATCAAGAATTTTATCTCGATTACATTTTTATACGGAAGCGAAAGATGGCAAATTTGAAACTAAGAAATAATCATTTAGAAGTCACGGAAATGTGGATCTGACACAGAATATTTAAAATCGTCTGGAGAGATGAAGTGTTAAATATTGAAGTTTTAAAGAGGGAAAATGAAAATGGAACATTGGTGAAGAAAGCAGAGAAAAAATTAAATTAATTGCATATACAATCGGACATAACACATTTTTAGTTAATAAATTAGAGGAAAAGTACTTGACAAGAAAGAAAGAGAAAACCAAAAAGAAAATACGTAACAGATACGCTCAGTAGAATTAAGTGCAATAACTATGAAGAAATTAAAACAACATCAGATAGAAAAAACCGCGGTTGAAGCGGCAAGGTGTACCTTTTAAGAGATTTTAATTCGTTAAAATATCGTATATAATTAATTGTGCAATATTCTTGAAAGAAACTCCGAAATATTTAATTTTTTGCTCAAATGATGTGTAACTTAAAAAAAAAATATTGACTAATTACTTAAGATTAAAATCTAGCAATTATTTCTTCTGAAGTACAAATATTTTTAATTATCTTAATACAGTTGAAGAGAGATACAATTTTTTTAAATATTTACGCATCACTTCAGATATCACCTCTGATAGAGTTTCTGCTGATACATCTATTATCAGGCAGTACGTCTCACTTGACGATATGTGTCAGAGGAAGAATAATTGTTGTACACATCTGGTCTGATTAGTGTAATATGTAACTAGCCAGCGATCTATGCAATGTAGATGGAAAGAAACTGGCCACCCTACCCCTTTACCTCCTGGATCAGTTGCCTCACGAGTAATGTCTTAGGCCCAATTGTATAAAACTCTCTGACTAAAGATCATCTTTATCGAAGATCGAAAAGTGAAGAGTTCAGACAATGTATAAAACTTTTCTGCGATCAATTACCTTGGTTCAAACAATCTAAGTTCACTGAAAAGGTGGCAAACATCGCATAAACAGGTGAAATACGTGATGCGCGGACCATGTTATACACAGTGTAGCCAATCTAGGACTTTAACTCTTTTTCAACAACAATTTCTTTTATATTGCTTAAATAGGGATTTAATCTTTTTCAGAGCTTTCTTTGTTGATAATGAAATCTAGCGACTTTACAACTCTTTTGGCGATTTTCCGTACACCTGTTGCAGACACTGGTAAATAATGCGGACAATTAACTGTTCTCCAAGTTGTTATCAGTTATGGTGTTTTACTGCTAAACATAATAAAGCTTTATAAAACGACAATGTTCGTTTAGTAATACAGTTAATTGAAATTTATGAATGCTATATCCATAAATAATTAATGGTTGTTATAATAATTTTAATAGAACAATAAAAAAAAATTAGTAGGAAAATTAAGATTTCACAATAACTATTTTAACAATTGTATATTTCAAACGGAAAATAAATAACTGAACTTGGATCATTTAACTTAATCGGAGAAATTTCTTCAGTCAAAGTTGACTTTAGTTTGAGACAAATTAATCTCAGATTAGACTTTATACAACACAAAATAGTTCAGCTGAAACAAGGATCAATTTAATTGATCTAAGATTAAATGGTTTATACAATTTAATGGTTTCACTTATGAGGTTCAAACCTGTCTTCGGACAATTAACTAACAGATATGAAATTAACCCTTAAATTGGCAATGTATCCTATAGGATACAACAGGTTAATAGGCTATATGCTATAATTTTAATAGAACAATAGAAAAAAAATTAGTAGGAAAATTAAAATTTCACAGTACTATAATATTGCACAACATATAAAATATGGACATTGCGATAGTTGTTTTCTTTACAGTCCGACACGGTTTAATAAACTAGTGTGAGAAATGAAGTTTTCCCAACACCTTTCGTGTTTTTATTTAATAAACAAAAAGAAAAAAAATTATTTGATTAAAAATACTTTCACCGTTACAATTACACATATATAAAAACTAAATATAAACATTTACATAGAGATAATAAATTTTACAGGAGAAAAAGTTCGTCCAAAGGGCTGGACTCTGGAAGAGTACCCAAAACGCTCATTGCATTTCCGCGTTGAATAGGCCCTAGTAATACTTAACTAATCTGAAATTACTAGATTTAAGTGATTTTGCAAATGATCTTACATATAGTCAACATTATTTATTTTAGTTATTCTGGTGTAGTTAAGTTAGGTCTTATTATCCACGCTACCAGAAATACATAAATACGGTGCAAACAGTACTGAAATTATTGCACTGATACTGCGCATGTACGTATCGTATCCATGGTGAAGTTTGTTTATATGAACTCATGGTTGTATTGTTGATACATAATATAGTGAAGATTTGCTAAAATGGTTCTCACAACAGAGGAGGATTATTTCGGAGTGGGGCGTCAGAATGGGCCGAGTTTGCGCCACGTTAAAGAGCAGTACCAGGAGCGATTTAACAAATAACACAACAACGTTAGCTGTCGTCGTACGGGATCAGTTTTATGTCGCCTTGCATGTTATAATGACCTATCTTGATTTTCAGAGTATGTTTGTAATTTCAGTACTCCGTATGACCGGAAATAATGCTCGAAAATAAACACCTTCTCTCTTGCGAGAACCATAATTGCAGAAATCAACACAACACCGAATTCACAGTATGTCAAACGATTGTATACAATAAATAAATACTCCGTTGCTAGGGAAACGTGGACAGCAGACGAGCGATAATTCCAGTGTCATTTGTTTTGCCGCATGCTGTAGAATTATAAAGTGATTTATATAGAACTGACACATTTCTTTCATTAATTGTTTCAAAACGAATTGTGCTAGCGACAACTTATTATACCTAAAATGTAGAGGAATTTTGGGAGATTATTTACCTCTATAGCAAATGTTGAAAATGTCCTCCATCCTGCATAAGGCACAACTCAACACGTCGTTCCATGTTACTGGCCACTCGTTGGAGGACTCTGTTGTCAATAGCTTGAATCTCCTGTGTGATGTTGTGCTTCAGATCGTCCAATGTCTGGGGACGCGTGGCGTAAACCCTGTCTTTTAAGTAACCCCATAGAAAGAAGTCCGGCGTTGTCAAATCCGGAGATCACGGTGGCCACAGGTTCCTGGAAATTATTCGGTCGTCAAAGAAACTTGTCTTTAGGCCTGCACTTTTCGCAGCTCTCTGACACATTGAGTAGGTGTACCCTGTCTCCTGCGACAAACGTCTTAATGATTTTTTGGGTGACTGCTCCAGTCGTGCTCTTACGTCAACAACAACCGTGGGAAGCCTAGATGAACGATGCTTGCCCTTTTCACTCACCAGAGATCCAGTTGTTTCCAATTTGTTTACCAGTCCCAGTATTGTGTTTCTTTTGGGAGGATTGCGAACACCAAATTCTCTCTGGTATGCCCTTTGAGTAGCTGTAATTGAATTCGTAATCCAGTATTGCTTCACAAGGAAGAGTCGTTGATTTAATGTGTACTGCATTTTCACGTTGACACAAAATGTCGAAAGCAGCTGCCAACAATAGGAATAAAACATAAACATCTGAGCATCTAGTGCTGCCAGCAATAGCAATAAAACATAAACATTTGCGCATCTAGTGACAAGGAATCGAAACTCCAGAACATTCTGCTTAATTTGGTGCTAAAATTGGGTCAGTGCTGCCAACAATAGGAATAAAACATAAACATCTGCGCATCTAGTGACAAGGAATCGAAACTCCAGAACATTCTGCTTAATTTGGTGCTAAAATTGGGTCATTGAATGAATTCCCAACGGAATAATTATTAAAGAAAGAAATGTGTCAGTTCTATATAAATCACTCTGTATAACCACAGGAAAAATAGATGCAAGCTATTCACAGAAAGTTTCAACGAGTGAAGCTAAACTTAAGATTAAGTATCGTTAAGTATGTCTTAGTGAATTAAGAAGCCTAAGATATTAACGAACATAAATTGACTTGGCAGTTCAAAAGGGAACTAACCCGAAATTTAAAGTTGTAAGAAATCTGCATTTTAAAGCTTTTTTGTTCCTCTGAAAAATCAAAGAATCGTTGAAATTACACCAAATACTGTTAATGATGTTTTATATACAGTATACTATAAGCAAATACCTTACTATAATAATACTGGACAGCTATATACTAGCAGCAGTGGCGTGAGTGCGAAATATCGCGGACCTGACATCTAGCGCAGAGGGATGGAATTACGTCCACATATACAAATATTAACATAGCGAGATTCGGACAATTGTTTAAAACGTGAGTTACTAATATGGAATTATATATGAAACACTTAAGAAATGTTGAATAATATTTAATGTAAAATTATTATCGTATATCAAAGCTGCATATTATGAGAAATATTGCATACTTCATATTACTTTCCGTAATTAATTGTTACATATTTTTTCTTTGGTTTACCGAGACAAAATCAATCTGATATTAGGAATGAATTTACAGTAATGTTTTATATACGCATTGCTGACAACTGCAAAGATAAAATTGATAGTAATCTGATGCTTGTAATAATTAGTAAAGGCATGTGGACAACAATAAAACTTAATTTGATAAAACCTTAAAATCCAATACATTTTAACTTCTATTTATTTATTAGGTCTAAATAAAAAAACTAATTTGTATTTTTTTATCAACACAAAGGCGAAGGAATTAGACCTACTAAAGAATGTTGTTGACTTACGTTTTATGAACTGTCGGAAATCGAAAGTGCGATTTGGAGCAATTTGTATTGCTGCAATTGTCACAATTATAAACAGCACATATACACCCTGACATTTTAACACTAGTACTAATTCATAAAACTATTAACAAATTAACTAGCCCAGCAACAATATACATTGCAGTTGATTACAGCTTGTTTCGCGAGTATCTACATCCCGGCAGGTAGGTAGCAGCACCATCGTCGTTCGCAGGTAAAACTGCTAGCTGTCCAGTATTATTATAGTAAGGTATTTCCTATAAGTTTCAAATTGCAATTATATTTTTCACAGCAACATGATGCTTTAAAATTCAGGTTTCTCAAAACTTTAAATTTTAAGTTGTTTC
Organism: Periplaneta americana; assembly: GCA_025594305.2. NCBI lineage: Eukaryota > Metazoa > Arthropoda > Insecta > Blattodea > Blattidae > Periplaneta > Periplaneta americana. The sequence continues at coordinate 98,543,299 of JAJSOF020000031.1, forward strand.
CCTTTTGAACTAGGCCATCGAAAAAACACCAAAATTGCCATTTTAAATCCAGAGAGGAAACACAAATAAACACATCTAGTAATACTTAAAAACTGAAACATTATTTTTGACCTAAAACTGATTGTGTTACGCATTTCAAAGCTTCTGATTATTCTGCAGAATGATTGATTACAATCGTCTTTTCTAAATATTGACACACAACTTTTAGTAGATTAAAAAACCTTAATTCTATTCTGTACTTCACACAAAGTTTCTTTGACCACAAAGGAAATTAGACCTATTTTTACGTCTGTTTAGAATAGCGAATAGTTAGTAAGGCATGAATTAAATACTAAAAAAAAATTCGTCTTGTAGAGCATCAGTTTATATAAATGGCTGTAATGTATGCTGTAATTATCCGGCAACAGTCAGTGCCATCCAATGTTAATTTAGCAATTTGTTTGACGTCTCTTCAACATCGATATGAATAGGCCTCGCAGTCGGGACTTCCCCTCGCGCGTCGGTTCAATTCAACCGCCGGTTTAGTTAAATGGAAACGCTGCAACACATCCGCCAGTTACTGCCAACCATTGATCGTTTAGCGATTTTTTTATTGGGTTTTCATATTTGTACGTTTGATTAGAAATGTGTTTTAAAATATATATTTGTAGATTTGTCGAACTACAGCGTATACAACATTTGAGCCGCGTTGAACACACGGTCACTGCTTCGAACTCTGCTCAGAACATGGATTTGTCAGTGTGATAATCTGTGTTGTTGTAGCTGTGTGAGTGTAGTGTGTAAGGCTGAAAATTACTTGCTAAAGCAAGAATGAGAGTCGTGAAGGTCAACATATTTTCTTCTTATTAGCTACTTTTTCCTTGTATCACAATAATTCAGTTCCTATGAACTATGTTATTGTTTATAGTTCAGTTACTTAAATTTTGTTATACCCTGATAAATTGTCACGGTTAATAAAAACAAAATCCGTCCAATAGTTTTGTAGAAATCGCTGTATACAGACTAGCACTAAAATTATTATATTTCATGTACATCATTCCCTGATAAATTGACTCGTAGATACTGAATATGAACAAAATCCGTCCAATAGTTTAGTAGAAATCGCTGTACACAGACAGACTAGTACTAAAATTATTATATTTCATGTACATCATTCCCTGATAAATTGACTCGTAGATACTGAATATGAACAAAATCCGTCCAATAGTTTAGTAGAAATCGCTGTACACAGACAAACTAGTACTAAAATTATTATATTTCATGTACATCATTCCCTGACAAATTGACTCGTAGATACTGAATACGAACAAAATCAGTCCAATAGTATAGTAGAAATCGCTGTACACAGACAGACTAGTACTAAAATTATTATATTTCATGTACATCATTCCCTGACAAATTGACCCGTAGATACTGAATATGAACAAAATCCGTCCAATAGTTTAGTAGAAATCGCTGTACCCAGACAGACTAGTACTAAAATTATTATATTTCATGTACATCATTCCCTGATAAATTGACTCGTAGATACTGAATATGAACAAAATCCGTCCAATAGTTTAGTAGAAATCGCTGTACACAGACAAACTAGTACTAAAATTATTATATTTCATGTACATCATTCCCTGACAAATTGACTCGTAGATACTGAATATGAACAAAATCCGTCCAATAGTTTAGTAGAAATCGCTGTACACAGACAGACTAGTACTAAAATTATTATATTTCATGTACATCATTCCCTGATAAATTGACTCGTAGATACTGAATATGAACAAAATGCGACAAATAGTTTAGCATAAATCGCAATATACATCTGGTATAAAAAAGTAAATTTTGACTAAGAATGAATATCTGAAAGGAACCTAAAACGCAATCCTAGCATTTTATGTCCCGTGAAAACCATAATCTTGAAATCTTGTGTTTGAATACCTGTTAGGGCATTGCTATTTTTTTATAATTGCGATATTTTTTATTGTTTATTGTAAATATAGGATACAAGAAGCTGTGTTACTTCCAAGACAGAGCTGTTTAATATGTTATCTGAAATTATGAGTGCTGGTGTAATGGAATTTGTAACTTTTAGTGAAAAGGATACTCGCAAGTATCATTTCGTTAATTGCCGGGGATCGAACTCCAAGCCGTACAGTGATATGCTATCATTCTAGAAATGTGCTACCTAAAAACTGCGAAGAAGCGACAGATTACACAACAAGAGTTCACATGATACTGATATAAATCCCCCCCCCCCCATTTGCGAGTCGAGGATCGAACCACGTGCAGTACATTTGTAGCCGGAAGCACTTCCTGATGAGTTAAAAATGTGCGAGCGTGTCCTCGGGCATGTCCGGCCAGACTTCGTTAACCGGCGCGCTGTTTTTTAATCTGTCTGCCAGCGGACCGCGCCAGAGAGAAATTCTGGGTTACGCGGTCCGATTGTCAACTGTCACTGCATCGCTCATGCATTGTTTGTCTCACAGCCTAATTATACAAGTAATTGCAAGATATCTGAGTCTGCTAATTGTAAACACACGCTAAGTGCTTACTTAAGAAATTAATTGCAGCAGGCGTGGGTTGAATCCCACGTGAACCAAGCTATAAGCACTTGTCCCAGTATCGACTTCTTAATTTCATATATCCACTATTATTATTATTATTATTATTATTATTATTATTATTATTATTATTATTATTATTATTATAAGTATTATTATTATTATTGTTATTATTATTACTACTACTATTATTATTATTATTATAATTATAATTATTATTATTATATTATATTTATTATTGTTATTTATTATTACGTTAAGAATACTGGTCTAATTAGGTCTATAACTTATTCTTTTTCTAATCCTATGTGTTTATTAATTTTATACTATACATAATAATAATATGCATCTGTTATGGAACTCCATTATTATTGACTTATTATTATTATAAGAAAATTATTATTATTGTTATTATTATTATACCAAATTTATTATTATTGACTAATTTATATTTCAATTACTAGTTTGTTATTATTATTATTATTATTATAATAAGTATTATTTTTATTGTTATTATTACTACTACTACTATTATTATTTATAAATTGTTTTATTATTAAATGTTATTATTATTATTATTATTATAAGTATTATTGAATTGATCCATTTAATATTAGTATACTACTTTTACGAGTTTTATGTCAGTTTTATTATTTTATTATTGTTATTATTATAATTATTCTTATTTATAACTCTACAATATTAATTATTGTTGTCTTATTTTATATGGTTTCATTAATTCATTTATAATACATTTTATTTAATTGCCATCATTTTAATTATCTCATGAATAATTTTAATAATATTATTTGTGCTATTTATTTTTGTTGCATTTTGGTATTATTATTGTTACTATTATTATTCTATTTTCATTCATTGCCATTTTTATCATTATTCTCATCATCATTTGTTGTTTTGTTTCGTTTTTATTAAACTTATTATTATGCTGTTGTTTTATTAATATTCTAAATAAATAAATAAATAAAATAAATAAACTATTACTACTATTATTATTATTGTTATTATTATTATTATTATTATTATTATTATTATTATTATTATTATTATTATTATTATTAATTATTATTAGCAAGGTCATGAACAAGAGCTGGAAATATCAAAGAAAATTGGAAAAATCACGTCAATAGAATAAACAACAACAGATTTCCTAAGACAATTTTAATTTATCGAGTGGAAAGATAAAGATCCACAGCAAGAGCTCGAAAGAAATGGACAAAAACAATACTGTAGCAGACCACTCGGCCTAATACTTATTATTATTATTATTATTATTATTATTATTATTATTATTATTATTCTTAGTATTATTATTATTATTATTATTATTATTATGATTAATATTATTATTAGAATTATTATTACAAACGGTTTGGGAAAACATCAGCTTTTGTCTATGCAGATGACGGTTTGAATAAATCCCGAAGGAGAAAATGACGTGACCAAACGATTACGAAATGGAAAATAAAAATTAGAGATTTTAACTTGAAGAGGTGGAAAGCGATTCGGTTTATCTAAATCCCGAAAAGACAAATATAAATGATTATGAGGAAATTAAACCAGAATATTAAATATGGGAAATGGAAATATCACAAATGTCCAAAAATCTGAAAGTTAGAATTTGTAAAACAGTTATATTACCGGTTGTTCTGTATGGTTGTGAAACTTGGACTCTCACTTTGAGAGAGGAACAGAGGTTAAGGGTGTTTGAGAATAAGTGCTTAGGAAAATATTTGGGGCTAAGCGGGATGAAGTTACAGGAGAATGGAGAAAGTTACACAACACAGAACTGCACGCATTGTATTCTTCACCTGACATAATTAGGAACTTAAAATCCAGACGTTTGAGATGGGCAGGGCATGTAGCACGTATGGGCGAATCCAGAAATGCATATAGAGTGTTAGTTGGGAGACCGGAGGGAAAAAGACCTTTAGGGAGGCCGAGACGTAGGTGGGAGGATAATATTAAAATGGATTTGAGGGAGGTGGGATATGATGATAGAGACTGGATTAATCTTGCACAGGATAGGAACCGATGGCGGGCTTATGTGAGGGCGGCAATGAACCTTCGGGTTCCTTAAAAGCCATTTGTAAGTAAGTTTATTATTATTATTATTATTATTATTATTATTATTATTATTCCTTACTGGCTTTTAAGGAACACGGAGGTTCATTGCCGCCCTCACAGTTTTGGACCCCGAACTCATCTCACCGGCATTATCACCTTCACTTAATTCATACGCTAAATAAACTGAGATGTCGATACAGCGTCGTAAAATAACCCACTAAAAAATTTCTGCCTTTAATTTCCTCCCGAGTGTCATTTATATTTGTTTATGTTGCTCCAAGATATTTGAATTTTTCCACCTCTTCCAAGGATAAATATCCAATTTTTATGTTTCCATTTCGTACAGTATTCTTGTCATGAGATATAATCATATACTTCGTCTTTTTGGGGTTTATTTCCAAACTTATCGCTTTATTTGCTTCAAGTAAAAATTTCGTGTTTTCCCTAATCGCTTGTGGATTTTCTGCTAACATATTGACGACATCCTTATAGACAAGAAGCTGATGTAACCCGTTCAATTCCAAATCCTCTGTGTTATCCTGAACTTTCCCAATATCATATTCTATAGCGAAGTTAAAAAGTAAAGGTGATAATGCATCTCTTTGCTTTTTGCCTGCAAAGAATTGGAAAAGCATCAGACAGAAGCTGACCTATATAAACTGTGCTGTAAATTTCACTGAGACACATTTTAATTAACGCGAATACCAAACTCAATAAGAATGTTACATAAAACTTCTCTCTTAATCGAGTCATATGCCTTTTTGAAATTTATGTACAACTTATGTACTGTATTTTTTACTCCCATTTTTTCTCAAATATCTGTCCAATACAAAAAATCTGATCAATAGTCGATCTATTACTATGGATTTATTAATTTGTCCTACAGAATAATATCTGTAATCTTGACAATTAATATTAGAGAAGAAAAATTCGCTCCGGCGCCGTGGATCGAACCCGGGTCCTTGATTTTACGTACCAAGCGCACTGACTACAAATTGTGAAGATTACAGATATTATTATTTAGGACAAATTAATAAATCCATAATATCCTCACAGCTAGCAGTGCATATAACTGCGGAATCCCGGCCAAATAAGTCACTCAGCTGAGTGCGCTCCTAGTATAATGTCAGTTGACATTGGACATATGCGTCAACATATATGCCTAACTTGGAATCAGGCCACAAAGGGAAACATTGAAGGAGGAGGATTCGATCCGGTGCTGTGGATTGAATTCGGCGTAGCTCAGTGGTCAGAGCGCTTGGTACGTAAAGCCAAGGACCCGGGTTCGATCCCCGGCGCCGGAGCGAATTTTTCTCCTCTAATATTAATCGATCTATTACGCCTAAAACCACACTGATGATCCTCAAGAATTTCATCTATATACGGAATTTATCTGAAAAGTTTCCTTTAGTTTGGCGAAAACCAGAAGTGTGTACAATAAACATTTTCTGAGATATTACTCTTTTATTTTCAATGTCTTTCATGTGAACACCCGGTATCATACTTCCTAAATACACTGAGTAGTAGTGTAAAGAAAATTTAATGTAAAACAGTCAACAGCGACAATGTAAGCCTGATATTGTAGTAAAATCGTGCTAGTGGATTAGAGTGAATGTTTGCGAAAGCACTTTTTGAAATTAAATTTGTTTGTGGGAAGTGTAGCGATTGTCCAAGACAAGCGACGAAACAACAGAAGCGAAGTTTCCACCACGCTGGTGACCGACGACGTCGCAAGTCCTCTGTCAGCAGTCGTCCACATGTGCTTAGTATCCGATCAGCGCGTCCCCGACTGGTGCCTTACACAACACAGCTTCCTGTATACAAGGCACTAAAAATAATTCCGCGCGCTCTCATGAAATTAATTGCACACTAGGAGGATAACAGCATCACCGAGAGAAATGTTGACGTCATATCACTAATTGCGCAGAGGACGCTGTCAACATGCGAACGCTACTTGCGCCGTTTTTACCGGAATTAATTAATATTAATGGAAAGAACGTCGGCGAAAAAAAAAATTGTGCAAACAATTGCGCACGAGCTCCATGTTTAAATTAATCAGAAACAGATGAGTGCAGGACTGCGCCTTGGATCGACCGCTAACGCCATCTATTCCTGTTGTGAATTGTTAAACAGATTTTAATGAAATTAGGCGTCTGTGAAGCCATTCGCATGGGGACTTAACATAATTAGATACAAACGTCTAGTCCTGATTTCGTGACCAACTATCACTGCCCACGACGGGAGATGTAGACTTCCTTAATTAATTCTACTTGGAGTTGTAATAAGAAACGGTGTCAGTAAAATGACACATACATCTATACTAATAATAAATCTTACTGAAATTTTTCTGATAATTTTCATTTTCCACCCTCACAAAATAATTGGTCCTATCCTGAGCAAAATTAACCATTCCCTGAAATCGAAAATCACTTTTCAAATTTTTGTTTAATATTATCTTCTGTCCATCTGGATGTTTGTTACCTTTTTCCCTAATGACTGAACCTATATGATTTATATGAAAATTGGAATATAAATTAAGTTCGTTGTAACTTAGAATTTAGGCTATATGACATTCAAAATATTTTATTTAAAATGGGGGTTATAAGGGGGCTTGAATTAAATAAATCAAAATATCTCCTTATTATTAATTTTCATGAAAATATTTCATAACAGGTGAAAATTTCTTTAAAAATGATTTGATAAGTTTTATTCTATGCAAAATTTTGATAGGACTGATATTTAAGTTCCGAAATTTGTGTGGCAAACCCAAATATTTATACCTATCGTAATTGAAAGTATCTCAACAGATGGTTTTATTAATTGAATCCTAAAAATATGACATAAATGAATTTCAAAATAACGATAACAATGCCATCTAAGGCGGTGTAATGAAATAAAAAACAAATGACTTCGTCTATAAGGGGCCTTGGACAAGCAACTGATGAAAGCTTGAAACATAGCCTCAGAGAATGTTTCTGTGTTTGTATGAATAATGTCGGAAGCTAAATTAAGGTGATTTGTATAATTAATTATTAATTCACCATTGGAAAGTGTAGTTTCTCTTAGATGGACATAATTATAATGTTATTACAGTAACTTCTGAGTGAATCGAGGACAGGTAAGATTAAAATAGCTTCTTATGCACAGAAAACTTGATAGGCTATTCTGTACATTCGTTTCCTGTATTTCCTAAAATAATTTTTATGACCGAATAAGTGGTCTCTGGATCAAAATGATCGCATTTTAATTTTTTAAATACAATTTAAATTAAGTAACATAATAAACGATATATCCTTCTATCAAACACGAATGTTCCTGGATCAAATGTCATATTTTAATTATGTAATTACTTTATATTTATTTCTAACGGGTGCAGAGGAGCGCACGGGTACGGCTAGTTTTATAATATATTTCACGTGTTTCGTCCACAGGCATAGCTCAAGCTGTAACAGTATTGCCTACTGACACGAAACTGCGCTCGAGCGTGAGTTCGATTCCCGTGTGGACTGATTGCCTGGGTCAGTTTTATCCTAGGGAACATTGTGAGGCGAATGTCGAGTAATCCGGTAACGAATCCTCGGCATCTCGCTACCACCAACTTCATTTGATGCTAAGTTGTTAAATAATCGATAAAAATTAACACGTTTCGAAGTAGTTCAGATTTTTTTCCATGTCATACAGGGTGTAGGAGAGACTGTTGTACTTTTAGCATAGTGTACATAGAGGACTCAAACTGAAGTAGATTGTAGAGAAAGCCGCTAATTAGCTCTGGTCGTAGTTTGTTTGATTTATTGCAAAGTGTGAGTTCTGTGAATAAAAGTATTTTTGTACCAAAAGTAAAGTAAAATATCATTAAATTAAAATCATAGGAGCTTGCAAAAAACGTGTTTTCATTATTTCCAAGAAAAGCATCTTCTGTATCTATACTAATAATAAATCTGTAGCCGAAATTTTTTCTGGTAATTTTCGGTTTTCCAAAAATAATTGGTCCGAACATATATAATTAACACCCTAAAACCGAAAATCGCTTTTTGACATTTTTGTTTGTATGTCTGTCTGTATTTTTGTTACCTTTTCACGCGATAATGGCTGAACGGATTGCGATGAAAATTGGAATATAAATTAAGTTCGTTGTAACTTAGATTTTAGGCTACATGACATTCAAGATACATTATTTAAAAGGGGGGTTATAAGGGGGCCTGAATTAAATAAATCAAAATATCTCGCTTATTATTGATTTTTGTGAAAAATGTTACATAACAAAAGTTTCTTTAAAATAATTTGCGATAAGTTTTATTCCTTGAAAAATTTTGATAGGACTGATATTTAATGAGATAAATGAGTTTTAAAATTAAATAACTGCCATCTAAGGCCGTGTAATGAATTAAAAAAATGACTTCGTCTATAAGGGGCCTTGGACAACAACAACCGAAAGCTATGAAACATATTTACAGAGAATGTTTCTGTGTTTGTATGAAGTAATATCGAAGCTAAATTAACCGATTTGTATAATTAATTATTATTTCACCATTGGAAAGTGTAGTTTCTCTAGATGGACATAATGCTATAATGTTATTACAGTTTCTGATATAATATAAAATAATATAATATAAAATAATATATAATATAATATAATATAATATAATATAATATAATATAATATAATATAATATAATATAATATAATATAATATAATATAATATTTTAATTATTTGGATGCAATTTAAATTAAGTAATATTTAAACGATTTATCCTTCTATCAAACACGAATGTTCCCTGGATCAAATGTTGTATTTTAATTATGTAATTACTTTATATTTATTTCTAACGGGTGCAGCGGAGCTCACGGGTACGGCTAGTACTTAATACGACTGGCGAATCTCGAATGAGATTAATTCCAGAGGGGAAAAAGCAAGAAAATCCATCCCTCGTCACAAGCCGCACTACCCTAGAAGTTGATATAAATTAATCCCATCCGAGCTTTACCAATCTTTATTAAGTCTTTCTTGGAAATAACGGAACTCGTTTTTTGCAGGCTTCTATTAGGCCCATTTTCACTTAACTACACTTGGCATCGGAAAAGTTCTTTATGTTTTGCTCCCAAAAAGGCTCGATATTCTTGGGAATTGGTGCTGTGAGACACCGTGCACTCTGATTATGAAATCACTAACTACTGGTCTGTCACCTCCGATCACAATTCAGTTGTTGTGTGACTCCTCACGCACATAACGACATTCCAAAATCGTTATCAGAGATCGAAACAACCCTGTATATTAGAAGTAGGCAATGCAAAAAGTAACAAAAATTAATTTAGTTTGAGACAGTATCTATGTTGCCATTACATTTCGAATGTCCTAGTAGGTTGACCGATCAAGTGAGAAACAGGTTGTCCGATCAAATGAAGAACAGTTTGATCGACCAAATGAAAAATAGGTTGATCGATCAAATAAAAAAACCAGGTTGACCGTTCAAGTGAAAAATACATTAGCCTATCAAATGAAAAATAGTTTGACCAACAAAATGAAAAAAATAGATTGACCGATCAAATAAAAAGCGGTTTGAACGATGAAGTGAAAAACAAGTTGACAGATCAAGTGACAAACAGGTTGTCCGGTTAAATGAAGAACAGTTTGATCGACCAAATGAAAAATATGTTGACCGATCAAATAAGAAAAACAGGTTGACCGATCAAGTGAAAAACAGATTGGCGTGTCAAATGAAAAATAGTTTCAGCCACTAAATGAAAACATAGGTTGAGCGATCAAATAAAAAACAGGTTGAAGTGAAAAACAAGTTGTCAGATCAAGTGAAAAACAGGTTGTCCGATCAAATGAACAGTTTGATCGACCAAATGAAAAATAGGTTGACCGATCAAATAAGAAAAACAGGTTGACCGATCAAGTGAAAAACAGATTAGCCTAGCAAATGAAAAAATAGATTGACCGATCAAATAAAAAGACGTTGAACGATAAAGTGAAAAACAAGTTGACAGATCAAGTGAGAAACAGGTTGTCCGATCAAGTGAAGAACAGTTTGATCGACGAAATGAAAAATAGGTTGACCGATCAAATAAAAAGAACAGGTTGATCGATCAAGTGAAAAACAGATTAGCCTATCAAATGAAAAAAATGATTGACCGATCAAATAAAAAAGAGGTTGAACGATCAAGTGAAAAACAAGTTGACAGATCAAGTGAAAAACAGGTTGTCCGATGAAATTAAGAAAAGGTTAAACAATTTATCCGATCAATTGAAAAACAGATTATCCGATCAAAAGATAAAAGATCGTCTCATCAGACGATAAAGTAATTGTCTGAACAAGATAGACCTATCAGTCGTCTAGCCAATAACCACGTGCCAACTCTGTGCTATTTGAGTTCAAGACTCGGAGTAAGTCATGTAGGAATTTAACTGAAAGAAACACAAAATAAATGTAGAAATAGTTCTTCGGTGTACAAGGTTTCGGTCAAAAACCAGGTGGAGGTTCGAATCCCGGTCGGGGCAAGTTACCTGATTGAGGTTTTTTCCGGGGTTTACCTCAACCCAATACGAGCAAATGCTGGGTAACTTTCGGTGCTGGACCCCGGACTCATTTCACCGGCATTATCACCTTCATATCATTCAGACGCTAAATAACCTAGATGTTGATACAGCGTCGTAAAATAACCCAATAAAAAAAATAAAAACACAGGTTTAGACATGGGGTCGCCCTCGCGACAGTTTGACCGATCAAGTGCGAAACTGGTTGTCCGATCAGATAAAGAACAGTTTGATCGACGAAATGAAAAATAGGTTGACCGATCAAATAAAAAGAACAGGTTGATCGATCAAGTGAAAAACAGGTTATCAGGTAAAAATGGTTTTACCAACTAAATGAAAAATAGATTGACCGATCAAATAAAAAACAGGTTGAATGATCAAGTGAAAAATAGATTGACAGATTGAGTGAAAAACAAGTTGTCCGATGAAATGGAGAACAGATTAAACAATTTATTCGACCAATTAAAAAGCAGTTTATCCGATCAAAAGATAAAATGATCGTGTGATCAGACGATAAAGTGATCGACTGAACAACATAGACCTATCAGTCGTCTAGCCAATAAACCACGTGCCAACTCTGTGCTATTTGAGTTAAAGACTCGGAGGAAGTCATGTAGGACTGTAACTGAAAGAAACACAAAAGAAATGTAGAAATAGTTCTTCGATGTACACAGTTTAGACACGGGGTCACCCTCGCAGCCTCCGGTGGACGGTGATGAACCCTTCAGTATTTTTTCATTTGTCCAGGGCGGAGGGGAATCCCACCACTGCAGGAAATTGTTTCGGTGCCTTCAAGCAGAAGAAAAGTTGAAATTCCAGAGTTGCAATTTCGGTCCATTTCGTACTTTTTCCTTCTTGTAGCAGGTTTGAAGCCCCGCCGGATTGAGTGATCAGTCCTCCCCTGCTGGTGCAGTTTTTTTGTGCTCGGGCAGGAATGCCTGACTTGCAATATATCTGTCCGCGGAACAACAAAATTGTTTGGAACGCGGAGGACTCACTTGTTCGCTGGCACTGTTAAAACTCCGGGTTATTTGACACTCTCGGAACGACTGCCATTTTTTTCACGCTACCTCAACTCGTCTTCATGTAGAGCCAGTGCAATTTTTTTTTCCTCTGTGTATCTGTTTCTATTCGGAGGCGAGCGGAACTTTGGAGTTAGTTTATGTAATCTACTTCAATGCCTGGAATAAAACGCTGATGTCGTTTGCAGATGTTTCTTAGTACAGAGCACTGCATAAAATATTAATCAAAGGCAAGGCAACATATGAGAGCGCTAGTGTCCATTACATCGCCCCCCCCACCCGGCGCCCTGTCTAGAGGAGCCTTCTTTAACATTAAGATGCTTTCTGCTTGTCTCCCTCTCCATGATCCTCTTCAGATGTCTAGTGACGCATGATGTGTGATGACAGGATGATGATAAATACGGACTTGATTTATGTATGTAGGTAGCATCATATAATAATACTTACTTACTGGCTTTTAAGGAACCCGGAGGTTCATTGCCGCCCTCACATAAGCCCACCATCGGTTCCTATCCTGAGCAAGATTAATCCAGTCTCTATCATCATATCCCACCTCCCTCAAATACATTTTAATATTATCTTCCCATCTACGTCTCGGCCTCCCCAAAGGTCTTTTTCCTTCCGGCCTCCCAACTAACACTCTATATGCATTTCTGGATTCGCCCATACGTGCTACATGCCCTGCCCATCTCAAACGTCTGGATTTAATGTTCCTTATTATGTCAGGTTAAGAATACAATGCGTGCAGTTCTGCGTTGTGTAACTTTCTCCATTCTCCTGTAACTTCATCCCTCTTAGCCCCAAATATTTTCCTAAGCATCTAATTCTCAAACACCCTTAATCTCTGTTCCTCTCTCAAAGTGATAGTCCAAGTTGCATAACCATACAGAACAACCGGTAATATAACTGTTTTATAAATTCTAACTTTCAGATTTTTTGACAGCAGACTAGATGATAAGAGCTTCTAAACCGAATAATAACAGGCATTTCCCATATTTATCCTGTGTTTAATTTCCTCCCGAGTATCATTTATATTTGTTACTGTTGCTGAAAGATATTTGAATTTTTCCACCTCTTCGAAGGATAAATCTCCAATTTTTATATTTCCATTTCGTACAATATTCTGGTCACGAAACATAATCATATACTTTGTCTTTTCGGGGTCAGTAATAATAATAATAATAATAATAATAATAATAATAATAATAATAATAATAATAATAATAATAATACAGTGAAACCTGTCTAAAGCGGCCATCTGAAGTTACCTTGTAAAATGACCTTTTTATCAGGTGGCCGCTTGATTAAGGTTGCGGGTTTTTTATGAATCAGCATGAAAATACTGCATTTCACTGACTTTTTTGTACTGTGCGCGTACAACAATCATGCATATTAATGTCAGCCTCTTCCATTCTTGCAACTAGCCTTTTCAAAACTCGCTTGCGGTACCTCAGTTTAAATGACTGGATAATATCTTGAACAAGGGACTGGAGGTGTGATGTCGTATTGGGAAGAAACACCAATTTCACGGATCACATTGCGATTTTGTCGTTTAATCTTAGAATTGAAATCGCATAGCTAATTCTCAAACAATGATGATGTCAACTTGACCTCCAATAAGCCCATGTCAATATTTTTCAAACATCTCGGTTTTAATGATTTCCCTATCATTAAGAATGATTCTTTTTCTCCTGCAGCAATAAAACAAAAGAGCAGGGTTATTCTGTCTTTTGCCAACTTCCCCCCTTTATACTCTTTTTTCTTAAAACTTAAGTTTTGTTAGGGAGGGTTCATATTCCGCAAAAATTGAAGGCAGTCTATTTTTTCCATTCTTCAATAACATTGGTTGCAATGTCACCTACTTCACCTGCCGTTTTCTAAAGCACTCTAACCACCCATTACTAGCAACAAAATTTCTTACATTGAGTTCTTTGGCAATTTCAAGAGCTTTCTCTTGAATCATAAGCCCACTTATTGCCAATTTCTTCGCCCTCGCACAGTTGAACCATTCGTAAACGAAATCATTCACATTACTAAACACAGAATCTCTCTTCCTCCCATTCTTTTAATATTTCATCTTTATTCTTAATTATACCGTTTATTTGTGTCCTTCCACATTTGAATATTTCTGCAATTTTTCTCGCAGATGTTCCCTTCTCACTTCCTTCAATCATTTTTCGTCTCACCTCTAAACTTAACACCACTCTAAATTTATTGTTAGACATGATTTCTCTCTCAAACTAACTTCACAGTTCCTCTGAATCAAGTGAATGAAAAGAAGAAAAATTCGTAAAAGCTGGTCCATATAGAGAAAGATAGAAAGAGGAGAAAAAAAAACTCGAATGGCTAACTACCTAAAACATACTGTGACATTTTCGATAGAAAAATTCCGTGTTTCAATCCTTAAAGAACGAGTAAGAATTTATATCTGTGCTGGGTCGGAGTGGAAAGTGACAAAAGAGTCATAAAACAGTAACCAATTAACCCCAAAGATATGGAGGGTGTACTGTTGTACACTTAGCTATTGCTTCCTGTCCTCTAACCATCGAAAAAATAGGTCAGACAGGATCCGTGAAAAGATTTTTTGTTGGATAGTGACCGTTATAGTCAGGTTCCAATCCAAATAGACCCCGGCCGCTGGACGGCGCATGAGGTGGCCGCTAAATAGAGAGAGAATTTGTATTGATCGTATAGAAAATCCAATTGGTTCCAGAGAAAATTGGCCTTTTGGCCAGGTGGCCGTTTAAATGAAGTGACCGCAAAGGCAGGTTTCACTGTAATAATAATTGCTTGATGTTGAAAATTGGATAAAGTGAAAAATGAAGAAATAAGGTAAAAATGGAATACCAAAATTCTACAGTTGACTACATTCGTAGCAAATAGTTAACCTGGCACGACCATGTTCGGAGGATGGAAGAGGATAAACTGCCAAGACAGATGTTGGAATCCATCCCTGAAGGCATGGGGAAGAGAGGAAGGCAGAACTACATGGATGGAGGATATTGATAAAACTTTGCAACCTTAAGGATTAGCAGAAGGATACTGGGAAGGTAGCATAGAATTTGGGCACAGGAAGATGCTTAAGCAATGTTAACCTGTTATATACAAATATAATATTAAAATATTAATAAAACAATAATAATATTATGCAAATCTAGTCTTTCAGGTGAGGCTCCCTGTAAAGCAGATTTGAATAATTTCAAGGAAAATTGTCCCGAGGCCGGGTATCGATCCCGGGACCTCGGGTTGAACGTATCAGCGCTCTTTCCAACAGAGCTACCCGGAAACTCCACCCGACACCGTCTCAACTTTTCCCTTTATATCCACACAACTCGCGTGGGCTGACGAAACGCCAGAGACCCACATCGAGTGCACACAATCTCTGTGTGACTTGGAATTGTGGTTTTCTGTTAACGTACACAGTGACGTATATATTATGCAAATCTAGTCTTTCAGGTAAAGCTCCCTGTAAAGCAGATTTTTCCCTTGAAATTATTCAAATAATAATATTGATAATACTTACATACTTATGGCTTTTAAGGAACCCGGAGGTTCATTGCCGCCCTCACATAAGCCCGCCATCGGTCCCTATCCTGTGCAAGATCAATTCAGTCTCTATCATCATATCTCAACCCGCTCAAATTCATTTTAATACTATCTTCCCATTCACGTCTCGGCCTCCTCAAAGGTAATATTGATGATGATGATGATGATGATGATGATGATGATGATGATGATGATGATAATAATAGGCTATAATTTTCACCTCTAATTGAGGTTCTTCTCCACCCCTGAGCACGAGTTCTACTCTTTCAGGGGTGAGCTAAAGTTTTATCTGTTTATATTATATTTTATATTACAATTGTCAGTAAAATAAATAAATAAATAATTAATAAACTAAAAATTGATAAATTAAAAGTTAATAAATCAAAAATAAATAAATAAATATATAAATAAATAAATAAACAAACAAACAAATAAATAAATAATCTTAATAGAAACATTAATTATAACCTTAATATAAACATTTATTATTATTTTCATATAATTTAATATTTGCTATGAAACTTAGGTAATATTCTATGAAGCTTATACAAAATTTTAATTCGGAATCCAAATTACATCAATTACTCATTTCAATTCCAATTATTCATGTTTCATAATTATTTGTGTCGCTCTGTGAATTACAACTGGCGATTTGTGAAATACAATATTGATCTTTTATGAGTTCCATTTACTCAATCTGAATTACACGTAACATATTCTGAAATTCACTTGATTAATCTGAAATCGCTGCTGGAGAGATGCTCGGTACGTCGAGATTTCTCGATAAAGGAAAGCACGCTCAGCTACTTGCAATGCAAAATGAAAATTGATATTCGTGTTAGGCATTTCCGTACTGCATTATGAGTAAAGTCCCAGCAGACCTGTTTTTGCAATTCTATGATTCTGCATTCCCGGAGATTTTTCCAGGTAATTCTGTGGGGAGTATGATAAGTTTTATATTTACTTCCCATTTAGGCCAAATTAGTGCAATGGTTTTTGTTTTTACCGAGAGCGGCAGGGTATTTGGCTGATATTATTCTTACCTTACATTAGGGATCCTCTGGACTCTTTACATCCGGAGGTGATATATTTGTTTTTTTTACATTTGTTTCTTTTAAACATTTGACATTTCGGGCCTTTTACATCCGAATATTTTAACACATTTTATTATTTTGAAATGCGCTATATAATTTGACTCTGATGGCTTTCATTCTATACTACCTAGGGCCTGAGAACTGCTCACTTTTATGGTTTCTGTTCATCCCCTTTGTTGATACTGCATTTTTGTTTACCTCGTTTATACCATGACAACGTTTTTAAGTTCGTTTTAGCGTTTTTAAGTTCGTTTTAGCATTCAGCTTAATGTACTGTTTATATTTTAGTTTCGTTCAGAATTTTAGATAAGGGCGCAAATATCCATTGTAGCTGACACGCCCTTTTAAACCCCACTATCTCTCTACATTAGGGAGGTCAGGGGTTCGACCCTGGGGCCTGCTATACTGTTACAGTTCGAACGTGACGCGTAGGAAATAGTGTGGTACATTTCCCTGGATCGAGCGTGGGTAGGTTTTGTATTGCATAACTAGCCGTACCCGTGCGCTCCGCTGCACCCGTTAGAAATAAATATAAAGTAATTACATAATTAAAATAGGACATTTGATCCAGGAAACATTCGTGTTTGATAGAAGGATAAATCGTTTAATATGTTACTTAATTTAAATTGCATCCAAATAATTAAAATGCGATTATTTTGGTCCAGAGACACTCATTGGTGCAATGACAATTCCTTTAACATGTTTCTAATTGTTATTACATGCAACCATAGTTTAATGAACATTGACATCATTTAGATTTAATGTGTATACTTTATTTTACTTGTTATAGGTTTCCATTGAATTATGGTAATAACTTAATTTCAACCCTTGTTTTCTACGTATTCAGTAAATGGCGTTTGGCCCACCATGGTTCTCAACCTTGAAATAACTTCAAATAACTTAAATTATATTATGTAATATTATATTACATATATTATATTATATTATATTATATTATATTATATTATATTATATTATATTATATTATATTACATTGCATTATATTATATCAGAAGTTACTGTAATAACATTATAGCATTATGTCCATCTAGAGAAACTACACTTTCCAATGGTGAAATAATAATTAATTATACAAATCGGTTAATTTAGCTTCCGATATTACTTCATACAAACACATAAACATTTTCTGTAGGCTATCTTGCATAGCTTTCGATTGTTGTTGTCCAAGGCCCCTTATAGACGAACCCATTTGTTTTTTATTTCATTATACTTCCTTAGATGGCAGTTATTTTAATTTTAAAACTCATTTATCTCATTAAATATCAGTCCTAACAAAATATTTCAAGGAATAAAACTTATCGCAAATTATTTTAAAGAAACGTTTGTTATGTAACATTTTTCACAAGAATCAATAATAAGCTAGATATTTCGATTTATTTAATTCAGGCCCGCTTATAACCCCCTTTTAATTAATTTATTTTGAATGCCATATAGCCTATAATCTAAGTTACAACGAACATAATTTATATTCCAATTTTCTTCGAAATCCGTTCATCCATTATCGCGTGGAAAGGTAACATACAGACAAACAGACAGACAGACAGACAAGACATACAAACAAAAAAAAAAAGCGATTTTCGGTTTCAGGGTGGTTAATTACATATGTTAGGACCAATTATTTTGGAAAATCGAAAATTACCAGAAAAATTTCGGCTACAGATTTATTATTAGTATAGATTTAGATAGGTAACACAGGCTGAAGGGATCTCAAGGTATTGTAGTGGGACTGCACCTGTCCCTTTATCCTAAATTGATAATCGAAAGATGGCACAAACATTGCGGAATTACGATATCTATAAAAGTAACTGCTGTTCCAACTTGAAATGTTATTTCTACAAGTAAAGGAGTAATAAGGCACAGTAAGTCCATTGAGGTGACGATGTTAGCCTTCGGGCTCCTCCTCCAGGCAGGAAAATAATATACTGCCAACATTTATTTTGTGTGATCCATTTTCTCAGTGCTTCTAATTTTTCAATCTGTATCTACAATATAACATAGCCTACCGATAATGCATTAAATGTGTTATTTTTATCATATAATCTAACAGAACTTACATACAACACTGTAGATGATAGTGTGCACATACTTCACCACAGATTACAGTATTATATCTCACATTTTATACCGATATCTGGTGTCAAACTATAGTTCAAAAGATATACTGCTTGTACATACTGTACATAATCAAATTTTCATCAAATTCAAAGCTTCACGAGACTTTTCAAGACCTCCCAATTACTTTACAAATTTTACTATCAAATCACTTACAATACTTTACAAGTTTTACTATCAAATCACTTAAAATACTTTACAAATTTTACTGTCAGATAACTTATAATACTTTACAAGTTTCACTATCAAATAACTTACAGTACTTCAAACGTTTTACTGTCAAATCATTTACAATACTTTACAGATTTTACTGTTAAATCATTTATAATAATTTACAAATATTACTGCAAAATCACTTAAAATAATTTACAAGTTTTACTGCCAAATCACTTAAAACACTTTACAAATTTTACTGCGAAATAACTTACAATAGTTCAAAAGTTTTACTGTCAAATAACTTACAATACTTTAAACGTTTTACTGTTAAATCACTTACAGAGTTTACTGCAAAATCACTTAAAGTAATTTACAAGTTCTACTGTCAAATAACTTACAATACTTCAAAAGTTTTACTGTTAAATCACTTACAATATTTTACAAATTTTATTGCAAAATTACTTAAAATAATTTACAAGTTTTACTGTCAAATAACTTACAATATTTCAAAACTTTTACTGTTAAATCACTTAAAATATTTTAAAATGTTATTGCAAAATCACTTAAAATAATTTACAAGTTTTACTCTCATTAACTTACAATTCTTCAAACGTTTTACTGTTAAATCACTTACAATACTTTATAAATTTTACTGTTAAATCACTTAAAATAATTAACAGTTTTACTGTCAAATAACTTAAAAAATAATTTGAAAGTTTTATCGTCAAATAACATATAATACTTCAAAAGTTTTACTATTAAATCACTTACAATATTTTACCAATTTTACTGCAAAATTACAGTGCGGTTTTAAAATAATTTACAAGTTTTGCTGCCAAATAACTTACAATACTTTAAACGTTTTACTGTCAAATAACTGACAATACTTCAAACGTTTTACTGTCAAATCACTGACAATACTTTACAGGTTTTACTGTTAAATCATTTATAATAATTTACAAATATTACTGCAAAATCATTTAAAATAATTTACAAGTTTTACTGCCAAATCACTTAAAACACTTTACAAATTTTACTGCCAAATAACTGACAATAGTTCAAACGTTTTACTGTCAAATAACTTACAATACTTTAAACGTTTTACTGTTAAATCACTTAAAATACTTTACAGAGTTTACTGCAAAATCACATAAATAATTTACAAGTTCTACTGTCAAATAACTTACAATATTTCAAAACTTTTACTGTTAAATCACTTAAAATATTTTACAAATGTTATTGCAAAATCACTTAAAATAATTTACAAGTTTTACTCTCATTAACTTACAATACTTCAAACGTTTTACTGTTAAATCACTTACAATACTTTATAAATTTTACTGTTAAATCACTTAAAATAATTAACAGTTTTACTGTCAAATAACTTAAAAAATAGTATAAAAGTTTTATCGTCAAATAACATATAATACTTCAAAAGTTTTACTATTAAATCACTTACAATATTTTACAAATTTTACTGCAAAATTACTTAAAATAATTTACAAGTTTTGCTGCCAAATAACTTACAATACTTTAAACGTTTTACTGTTAAATCACTTAAAATACTTTACAGAGTGTACTGCAAAATCACTTAAAATAATTTACAAGTTCTACTGTCAAATAACTTAAAATACTTCAAAAGTTTTACTGTTAAATCACTTACAATACTTTATAAGTTTTACTGTTAAACCACTTAAAATAATTAACAGTTTTACTGTCAAATAACTTAAAAAATAGTTTAAAAGTTTTATCGTCAAATAACATATAATACTTCAAAAGTTTTACTATTAAATCACTTACAATATTTTACAAATTTTACTGCAAAATTACTTAAAATAATTTACAAGTTTTGCTGCCAAATAACTTACAATACTTTAAACGTTTTACTGTCAAATAACTGACAATACTTCAAGCGTTTTACTGTCAAATCACTGACAATACTTTACAGATTTTACTGTCAAATCACTGACAATACTTTACAGGTTTTACTGTCAAATAACTCACAATACTTTAAACGTTTTACTGTCAAATAACTGACAATACTTCAAACGTTTTACTGTCAGATCACGGACAATACTTTGCAAGTTTTACTCTCATTAACTTACAATACTTCAAACGTTTTACTGTTAAATCACTTACAAACTTTATAAATTTTACTGTTAAATCACTTAAAATAATTAACAGTTTTACTGTCAAATAACTTAAAAATAGTTTAAAGTTTTATCGTCAAATAATATATAATACTTCAAAAGTTTTACTATTAAATCACTTACAATATTTTACCAATTTTACTGCAAAATTACTTAAAATAATTTACAAGTTTTGCTGCCAAATAACTTACAATACTTTAAACGTTTAATGTTAAATCACTTAAAATACTTTACAGAGTTTACTGCAAAATCACTTAAAATAATTTACAAGTTCTACTGTCAAATAACTTACAATACTTCAAAAGTTTTACTGTTAAATCACTTACAATATTTTACAAATTTTATTGCAAAATCACTTAAAATAATTTACAAGTTTTACTGTCAAATAACTTACAATATTTCAAAACTTTTACTGTTAAATCACTTAAAATATTTTACAAATGTTATTGCAAAATCACTTAAAATAATTTACAAGTTTTACTCTCATTAACTTACAATACTTCAAACGTTTTACTGTTAAATCACTTACAATACTTTATAAATTTTACTGTTAAATCACTTAAAATAATTAACAGTTTTACTGTCAAATAACTTAAAAAATAGTTTAAAAGTTTTATCGTCAAATAACATATAATACTTCAAAAGTTTTACTATTAAATCACTTACAATATTTTACAAATTTTACTGCAAAATTACTTAAAATAATTTACAAGTTTTGCTGCCAAATAACTTACAATACTTTAAACGTTTTACTGTCAAATAACTGACAATACTTCAAACGTTTTACTGTCAAATCTCTGACAATACTTTACAGGTTTTACTGTCAAATAACTCACAATACTTTAAACGTTTTACTGTCAAATAACTGACAATACTTCAAACGTTTTACTGTCAGATCACGGACAATACTTTGCAAGTTTTACTCTCATTAACTTACAATACTTCAAACGTTTTACTGTTAAATCACTTACAAACTTTATAAATTTTACTGTTAAATCACTTAAAATAAGTAACAGTTTTACTGTCAAATAACTTAAAAAATAGTTTAAAAGTTTTATCGTCAAATAATATATAATACTTCAAAAGTTTTACTATTAAATCACTTACAATATTTTACCAATTTTACTGCAAAATTACTTAAAATAATTTACAAGTTTTGCTGCCAAATAACTTACAATACTTTAAACGTTTTACTGTTAAATCACTTAAAATACTTTACAGAGTTTACTGCAAAATCACTTAAAATAATTTACAAGTTCTACTGTCAAATAACTTACAATACTTCAAAAGTTTTACTGTTAAATCACTTACAATATTTTACAAATTTTATTGCAAAATCACTTAAAATAATTTACAAGTTTTACTGTCAAATAACTTACAATATTTCAAAACTTTTACTGTTAAATCACTTAAAATATTTTACAAATGTTATTGCAAAATCACTTAAAATAATTTACAAGTTTTACTCTCATTAACTTACAATACTTCAAACGTTTTACTGTTAAATCACTTACAATACTTTATAAATTTTACTGTTAAATCACTTAAAATAATTAACAGTTTTACTGTCAAATAACTTAAAAAAATAGTTTAAAGTTTTATCGTCAAATAACATATAATACTTCAAAAGTTTTACTATTAAATCACTTACAATATTTTACAAATTTTACTGCAAAATTACTTAAAATAATTTACAAGTTTTCCTGCCAAATAACTTACAATACTTTAAACGTTTTACTGTCAAATAACTGACAATACTTCAAACGTTTTACTGTCAAATCTCTGACAATACTTTACAGGTTTTACTGTCAAATAACTCACAATACTTTAAACGTTTTACTGTTAAATCACTTACAATACTTTACAAATTGTACTGCAAAATCACTTAAAATAATTTATAAGCTTTACTGTCAAATAACTTAAAATACTTCAAAAGTTTTTAATTATCTTGAAAGTTTTTGAGAACATACTCTAAAAGATCAAAGTCTTGACAATTCTTTGAAGCTATTGATTAATGGGATTCGAAAATATTATAGCTCCAAAAACCACAAAAAAAAATCCGTCCTGTCGAGAGCAGTTGTTTGGCCAGTTAATTCAGTTGTATGATTTGAACTCATGCACGTACGCCGTGAATTCTGTGGAATACCACAGTAAAATGTACAGGGACATCATTTTATTTTTACTTCAATTTTTATTGTACCTGAGTTTTTGAATGTACTTCACTCCCACCCCTTCTACTAAGGAAGTTCCAACTCCACACAGAACCAAGACCGCAGATAGTAAGCAGTACTGAGTTAGTGAGTATAGTACGTTCCAGAAATATGTTCGCGTTTTCCAGTTACGAAAGAGCTTTCAATATTGAATCATATTTTCGCACAGGTACTGTCCGTTTGCCTACGTCGCATCCCGATTTCCCCCACCTGCTTCTGCTCGCCCCTCTGTAAAAGCTGGGCTGTCTTAGCTCTTTTCTGAAAACATTAATTTCTCTTAGGAATTGGATGTTTACGTAATATTATACAGCTGTTTAATTTAACTTAAATAAAAGGGCCTCGTTAAGTAATTAACTGTCACGTGATTTCCTCCCTTTCTACAATCCTGCGGCATAAGGACGGACAGTAGATAGCATATCTGAGTAATTTTATATTTTCGGGTCGGGCAGAAGTGAAGATTGAATTCACAGTACGTAGAGTAGGCACAGAATTATTTCAACATGAGTTACTAGTACGAAGAACGAAACTGGCAATTGGAATTAGATGCAATAGTCTATAGTGCGATAATATGCACAAAAGAACTGAAGCCTGTATCGAAATGAACGGCCACCATTTTCAAAATTGTGTTTAAATATTCATATTATGATTATTTTTCAATTTAACTTCTTTCTCTATATTGTACGCTAATGTGCTGTAGACAGTATACACTGCATAATGAATACGTTCGAATGGATAACTCACTTCGTGAGTAAAAACACTTATTCTTAATACAGTACTGTACTTTGATTGAAGAAAAACCTAATGAAAATTATCAAATTCAAAATCGCGATATTTCCTAGTTTACGTAAATGGATGAACTACTTTTCTTCCATCCTATACCTAGTAGAATGATTTGTGTTTTACGCCAGTATCATCGAACTCCAGTCTTGGAGGGGGGAGCAAGCGGTGTTTCCGGTTCTCTAAAGGTATAGACAGGTTAATATTAAAAATGTTAGTAAAAATAAAATGATGTCCCTGTAGAAAAATAAATGCACATTGATGGTTAAGAAGTATACGTAGTTTGGAACATAATGCGTCAATAAAATGATAGGGAAGGTTGTAAATTCAGAATGTACTGCTAGTACAATTTCGTCCATGAGTGCATAAGAACCAGGTGCCTCATTTATATTGCAAGTAATATTTGGTAGGCAGATCTACATAGGTTAGGATAAACGTGAAGCACATGTTTTAAAATCTTATCAAAACTTTATTTTTCAATATTAATCAGTCTTTAACAAGTTTTCTTCTAAGAATTCAAAGAAAAATTTGAACGTAAACAAACAGCTTGATTTACAATCGTCCTGTGTTCTGATATTGTACACCCCTGCAACTTTACGGCGGACACAGTCCGGTAGCCATCTCTCTGCTTTCATGTAAGTGTTCCGGGTTAATCGCAACCCTCTTCTCCCTCAACCCCCTCCCCCATCCCGTAGCACACGCTGAAGGAGACTTGGCCAGTGTCTGAAGGGGTCCCCTAACAACTTTAGGATTCCTAAACTGACTTGTAGGAAAGTTAGGGTGTACATGAGGGACACTTCTGCATTACAAACCTTTGCTCCTTAATTTTGAAAAACATTCTCTAGAGAATTCTTTTGTAGCAACGCTGAAATTACGGGGTGAATTGCTTAGTCATTTTTGGAAGCTGTATCCTAGCAAAACACTACGAAAGTGGCTAAAAGGATTATAGAAATCATCAACTAGACTCTGATATAATTTAATGTAATACGTTATGTGATTTTATTAATATTTTTCCACCAGGGCTGAATAGGTTTGACTATCCATGTTCTTACATAATTGTATAGGATTAGTACTTGATATACAAAGTATATGATTTTATCTCGTGACGAGAATCTTGTACGAAATGGAAATATAAAAATTGGAAATTTATCTTTTGAAGAGGTGGAGAAGTTCAAATATCTTGGAGCAACAGTAACAAATATAGATGATACTCGGGAGGAAATTAAACACAGAATAAATATGGGAAATGCCTGTTATTATTCGGTTGAGAAGCTTTTATCATCCAGTCTGCTGTCAAAAAATCTGAAAGTTAGAATTTATAAAACAGTTATATTAGGTACCAGTTGTTCTTTATGGTTGTGAAACTTGGACTCTCACTTTGAGAGAGGAACAGAGATTGAGGGTTTTTGAGAATAAAGTTCTTAGGAAAATATTTGGTGCTAAGAGGGATGAAGTTACAGGAGAATGGAGAAAGTTACACAACACAAAACTGCACGCATTGTATTCTTCATCTAACATAATTAGGAACATTAAATCCAGACGTTTGAGATGGGCAGCGCATGTAGCACGTAAGGGCGATTACAGAAATGTATATAGAGTGTTAGTTGAGAGGCCGGAGGGAAAAAGACCTTTAGGGAGGCCGAGACGTAGATGGGAAGATAATATTAAAATGGATTTGAGGGAGGTGGGATATGTTGAAAGAGACTCGATTAATCTTGCATAGGATAGGCACCAATGGCGGGCTTATGTGAGGGCGGCAATGAACCTCTGGGTTTCTTAAAAGCCAGTAAGTAAGTAAGTAATGAAAATTATTGAATTTATTCTATTGTTACAGTCTTTTCTTTCCTCCATTGATTTGGACTTACAGACGAAAAAAGTTTGGGTGTTTTATTTTCATCTGGCACAAATATAAAATTTCTACCTCTATTCATTCAAAAAACATAATCCTATGAAACCCTATCATGGCTTTTGAGTGTCAGTGTATTTTATTACTACAATAATTGTGTATAGATCTTACATGCAATTTTTGGGCTTTTCTTCCATCCATTGTTAATATCTTGAAGAGGATCATGTATTGTTAAAAGCCTACTTTTGCAATGTTTATCTAAAAACTATTTTTCACGTGAAGAGAATACTTTCTTTATACTTCTTAGAATGAGAAATGAAAGCGGAATAAATTCCCAGGCCGGTCTGCAGCTGGCATTATGTCTCACGGACAGGTGCTCCAATCTACAACCACAATGAACGCTTCCTCACAGGTTTCCCGACATTAAAAGAAAGAAAATTCCTGTTTGTCTTTGCGGGAAACAACTTGAGGAAACCCTTCCCGATCAAAGGGAGGCCTTACAAAAGCCACCCCTGTTGACTTAACACGTCGCGAAAGGGGTTGCTGCATTGTATTGGGGATTACAGCTCTCTACAATTACACGGCATTAGCGGAATTGCGTTACTGCGGAGAGCTCCTTCCAGGCGTCGCTATTTATTTCTGGAAACATTTTAGAATAAAATATACATTTTTTAAGAACCCAAGTCTTTCGCAGCTTTCAAACCCGAGCGAAATATAAATTATCTTCACTCCTTGCTGGGGTTTAACGTCTCGATGAGAAGATTTTCTTTCTTCCGCAATGTAGCATTGAGTGGATTAGAAAAATAAGTTAAGTCCTGTTTCTTTGTTTTCTGAATGTCTTGATGGTAGAATAAAATCCATGGCGAGTAATTCATGGAAATGTATTCTGTTTATTTCAAAATCTTTTATGCCGAGACATTTTTTCTTCTGTATGTCAGCCTATGTGATCTTTTAGTCTGCTGGTATTGCCTTTCTTATCATTTTCAAAATTACTCATTACTATTATATCGTCTGATAAATAATGTCGGTTTTTCTAAGATTTTAATGATTTTTTTTAGTTGAGCAATGCAATTTAAGAAGGCGTTATACCATTGGCCTGCAAGAATTTAGTGAAATTCATTTTTTATACCTCAGCTACTATAAAAGCTAAATGAAAAAAAAAAAAAAACTTTTTCATGCTTAATGTAGGGTAAAGATTGGTAATATTGTGATACTAATAATATTATGATAGTACTTTTTGAGGTTTTTTTCTTGAGTGAGAGAAGGGCCAGTTTTGTGCAGAAACTCGCCCACGAATATTCCCTCAATACGTTGACGCAAAAAACCGATCTTCCTCTCGACCAGTAAAATTTCAAAAAAATTCCAAAAAGAAACGATCGGTTTTGTGCAGAAGCTCACCCACGAATATTCCCTCAATACGTTGACGCAAAAAACCGATCTTCCTCTCGATCAGTAAAATTGTAAAAAAATTCTTAAAAAGAACTATCATAATATTATTAGTATCACGATATTACCAACCTTTTCCCTACATACATTACACTTTATAAAACACTATCCAGAGTATTAAAATATTTCATAATTACCTGTAAAAATAATATCGAATTTGGTTAATTTTTTTACAACCGTAAAACATTTACATAATAAAATATACAATTAATTAAATATCTGCTGGATTATTTTACTGGAATGTTTTAAAGGCCTGCATTAGCAACATATCTGGAATCTTTTACCTATTCCTTTAGACATTATTTTTCTTAATTTTAGAAAATTTAATATTGAAGGTAACGATTAAGAAAAAAAAATTCTTGAAGGAATAGGTAAAAGATCCTAGACTATGTTGTTGATGTAGGTCTTTAAAACATTCCAGTACAAGAATCCTGCAGATATTTAAGCATTGTACTATATTTTATTATGCAAATCCTTTACGGTTGTAAAGAAAATTATACAAATTAATATTATTTTTACAGGTAATTATTAGCTTTTTTAATATTTCTGAATAGTGTTTTATAAAGTGTAATGTATGTATATTAAGCATGAAAAGTGTTGTTAATTTAGCATTTATAGTAACTGAGATAATATAAAAAAATGAATTTCACTAAATTTTTTTCAGGACTGGTGTACTTTCCCTTAAGGACGCTATGGTTATTACTGAGTATTTTGACCATGTGACAGTCGTCAATTGTTGGTATAAAGAATATAAAATGGAGGTGATAAAGTATGAGGTTAGAGTTGTTCTAAAGCACTACTTAAAAGAAAATTATAAATTTCTACCGCGACTCAAATCATATGTGAAGTTGAGTGTGAAGGTAACGTTAGTGAGCGTGTGACATAACGATTGTTCCAGCGCTTTAATAATGAAGAAGGAGATAGAAAAGATTTAAAGCGTCCTGCAAGTTCTTAAGTATGATATATTGAGAATACTCTAGTGTTTGATGTGTAGACAATTATTTGCAATAAGGATTCTAAATTTAATTTCCATTTACCTCAAAAACTCATTTTTATAACTTATCGTCCACACTTGTGGACGATAACCAGGTAGTCCGGATTCGATTCCCGGTCGAGGCAAGTTACCTGGTTGAGGTTTTTTTCGGGGGTTTTCCCTCAACCCAATATGAGCAAATGCTGGGTAATTTTCGGTGCTGGACCCCGGACTCATTTCACCGGCATTACCACCTTCATCTCATTCAGACGCTAAATAACCTGAGATGTTGATAAAGCGTCGTAAAATAACCTACTAAAATAAAAAATAAAAATATAACTTATCTCCCTTTACCCAAACAGGATCGATTTATTTATTTTATTTTATTGATTATTTTACGACGCTGTATCAACATCTAGGTTATTTAGCGTCTGAATGAAATGAAGGTGTTAATGCCGGTGAAATGAGTCAGGGTCCAGCACCGAAAGTTACCCAGTATTTGCTCGTATTGGGTTGAGGGAAAAACCCCGGAAAAAACCTACCAGGTAACTTGTCCCGACCGGGATTCGAACCCGAGCCACCTGTTTCGCGGCCAGGCGCGCTGACCGTTACTCCACAGGTGTGGACAAACACGATCGAAGTAGCCTACTAGTTGATACAGCGTCGTTAAATAACTAACTATAAAAAAAAGGTATTGTTGAACTTTACCTCTCTGTATAATTTGAAATGATTTTGTTCTGTTCACTGTATCGAAAGCTTTTCTAGTCACTAGAGAATATCAAACATTTTTATAAAAAAAAAAAGATAAACATCCGCATATTGCTATTAGATTGATTTCCATGAAGTAAGGTACATGCATTAAATCCATTAGCACAGCTGTCAGTTAAGATCATCTACCTCGGAAACTACGCAATAAATAAATTAAAAACGGATCCGTATTCAAACTTATTTGCAGTGAAATGTAACTAATAAAGGCTTAAAATGTATTATCCTATTTTAACCTATCATTGAAACATGAACGGCTCTAAATAGCACACAACTCAACTTTTATACGAATGTGAGCGTTGTCATGACTACGGGCTTCAATTCCACACGCTTCTGAAGAGCATAGCATTCCGGGAAAATTGGGAATTTCAATGAAAAATTGTTTTTCAGTAATATTAATTTATTATTAATGTAAGGCATAGATAATACTCCACATTTAAATATTCCAATGTTCTGTTTTCAAAAGGAAAATATTTTATAAGTTTTATAGGCATTGAATCTAAGCGGTCTTGGCTAAGTAATAATCATAGGTAGGGACCGGATTTTTATGTAATATAAAGGTGTGAAATATGTACATATTTATGTAAGGAAAATAAGCTGAATATGTACCAAAATATGTAAAATCATGAAAATATTTAATATCAATATCTGGCAGGTATAGGATAGGTAAGACTCTCCAGTTGTGACTTCATAGAGCACCCGACTTTTTTACCGCACACTTGACACATTACTATTTTTCCATCTGCAGTGAAAGCTTCGTCCATTGCAATCCATGATTTTATTTTTGTCGTTAGGATTGAAGATACAGGAGCCATTTTAGTTAATTAAAAGCAATAGATAAACTTACTTGCACTTTATAGGTACTGTAAGTACTAAAACTAGAGAACTGAGTGAAATGAATGACACAACAGTACTGCAAGCACTGTTTCGTTTTACTGGATTAGGAGAAAATAAGAGGAGATGTAGGACTCATGCATTTTAGCTGCTCCCTGTAAGAAACAAGTACCTACTAAAACCTCAAACTATAGGCATTTACAAACTGTTGTTTGAAAAGTGACATTTCTGTCTCATTCAGAAGGGTAGGATTATTCCAACCGAGAATCATACTTTCTAATTGCTCGGAAAATCCCATTTCCATATAGGTCTACTAAATTTAAAATAAAGAGGTCAAGCAATAACCTGAAAGTCTCATGTCAGACTTGACACAGGTTTTCCTGGAAGAATTAGGAAGAGGGTGGGTAAGGTTGCAAATTGCATGGGAACGGCTTGTTAAGAAGTTTGCAGAACAATAATTATAGTTCAATATAAATCATGTCATCCTCGTCCCATCCACCGCATGAAGGCAACGCTAATTTCTGAGTGATTTTTACAATACAAGGTAGTTGTATGAGAAAGGTTGCCTTTTGTTCACTCATATTTACAGTGGGCGGTATGGGGTGAGTGCCTCTATTACTTCCTGAACTAAGGACGTTATGTTCGGCCCGAAATATATCCTTTCTGGGGTAGGGAAAAAGGCTTTTTAAATATGTGTATTTCAAATTGTAAATTCCCCAGCAGAAGTTTTTTTTTTTCCTTTCAGAAAAGTAAAAATGAATAAAACTCCTAAATATGTAGATTTATGTAATACCAAGCCATAATATGTAATGTGGGATAAATATGTAAAAATATGTAGTATAAAATTTTAATATATTAATAGTAATTACAAGATTCGCAAAGATTTGTTATTGATGTACGGTTAGGTTGAAAGGAATATGATATGTAATTACATAAAAATCGGTCCCTAGTCATAGGTACTGTTTAATTGTATCCTGTTTTTGTTATTACAAGTTCTGTTAATAAAGATTACTATTCAATATTAATCAAAATTATATTTTGAAATTAGGGATTTTTAATTGAAATCTAGGTAAAAAAACTGGAGGTATTTTAGAGATTTTCAGTCTAAACAGGTTGTCAACACTGATCAGTAGGCCGTTTTTAGTATTGTTGAGATTCTGTTTTTGTTGTCGTGTGTTGTAGGTGACTTGTGTTTATGTAAATAAATATTACTTATTTCGTAGATTGTCTTTTTTTTTTCTCTGTACATGGTTACCAATATCATATTCATATGTCTTATTAATAATAGTTTAAGAATATAAAATAGGATTTATAATAAAATTACAACGTGACAATTGAATTATTGCGAAACATGTAAAAAGTGTACTGCGTAGATACGTGTCACCATGGGTACCGATTTTATTTACTAGTCGATTGGCATTAGAGTGCCTGTTTTTGTAATTAATTACTTAATGGACTTGCTTTGTCAGTTTTACATTGTATAAATGGGAAGAATTATTAATATTTTAAATAAATTGGCTGATGGGTAATAAATGATTGATTAATAAATTTAATATAATTATTAAAAAGTACGATATTAAAAATAAATAAATTTAATGGACGCGACTGTTTACTTATCAGAAACAATAGACAGATGATGAAAATTGTCTTCCCTTTCATATTATGATGGGGTGGCTTCCACAGAATCAAGTTTATATTAAATTACGTTTTCTACTTATTTTTAATGGAGCAGCTATGGGCAATATTCAAATATCAGGATATTTTTCAATTTATTTCAAACTTTGCTAAATGATAAGAGTTATATAAAAGTGAGAAAAGCACGAATCCATTAATAAGGTATAGAGGTTTATTTGTATGAAAAGCATGTAATATAAAATTCAAATAGAGTGACCTTTTTTTCTTAAAAGCTATGCAGAGGTGCAAGAGGTGCAGGGACTAGCCACACAAGGAAGTGTTCGGCGAATTGATATCATTGCCATTAAGAACAACTCGGCATACATTTTCGATCCCACCATCAGATTTGAAACACATGCAGATCAACCGTATGAGGTGGACAGTGAAAAGAAACGGATCTATGAACCAACAATCCCGTTCTATAAAGATATATATATATATATATATATATATATATATATATATATATATATATATATCTATATCATAACGAGTGCATCAGTGCAGAGGGCGGCCACTAGAGGGAACCCAAGAGTTGGAGCTTAATCTGAGACGATTCTGTTCGACGCCGGAGTGGTATCCGGTGTGGCTTAGTGGATAAAGCATCAGCACGTAGAGCTGAAAACCCGGGTTCAAATCCCGGCGCCGGAGAGAATTTTTCTCCGTTCCATTACTCTTTCATCGTATGATGACGCAGAATATCTGCATGGAAATATCATATGTACTTCGGTACATTAAAATAATATATATGATATGCGTAAATGACTTCGTGATTTAAGACGGCGCTTATTCCGTCGGATCCCGGCCAACTAGTCACTCATAACGAGTGCACCTCAGCACATGTGTGGACTTCGGTCCTACGTTCATAGACATCTATGACGTAGTACAGAGGGCGGCCACTAGAGGGAACCCAAGAGTTGGAGCTTAATCTGAGACGATTCTGTTCGACGCCGGGGTGGTATCCGGTGTGGCTTAGTGGATAAAGCATCAGCACGTAGAGCTGAAAACCCGGGTTCAAATCCCGGCGCCGGAGAGAATTTTTCTCCGTTCCATTACTCTTTCATCGTAGATAAATATAGCTTTCCCACATTGATGTAATAGGTGGGAGCACGAGGTACCATACCCTCCTTCTTTGCCAACAAATGTAAAAACCTGGGGCTAACACACAGCATTGTGAAGGAAATAGCCATTAGTGCCCTCAAATGATCGGTTCAGATTTTGAGAAATCGTTTGTATGGGAGTGATAATGGAAATTTCAAGTTATCTTAACCGATGGCTATTAATTGGTTTAGATATCAATCCCAATAAATCCGTAGCTACTATAATTTTTCTAGCGGTATATCTGATATTTTTTCCCCCTTAACTGTAAATGAGCACAAACGCTACTTAAGTGTAAATATTTCTGACATTTTGTATATTCGAGTCCCTAACCGTTTCAAATGTGTATCATTTTACCTTTTAGGCGTATTTCCAAATTATATGTTGTTGTTATTTATTGTTAATAAAATAACATTGACAGAAATATAATCTTAGTTCTTCCCTGAAGGAGTAAAAAACTCCTGCTCAGGGAGATATCTAAACACAAAGATAATTTTTTGACACAAACTGGGTCAAGAAAAAAAATACAGGAATAAATTAAATTTAAAAATACAATTTCAATTTTAACAATTTAAGTCATACACGTACATATACATATTAAATCAATATATATTCTTTAAAAATTAAATTCCTAACGATATTTTTGAAATTCCTGATACTAAAATTTTCCAAATTTGAGTATTTATCAATTATTTTATTGTATAACCTTGGACCAAAGTAGGTACCATGGCTCAGAGCTGTGCTTGTGAAACACTTTGGTTCCTCTAGTCGTATAAAATCGGATCTTTTAGTTCCATATTTATGATGATACAATTTGAATTTATTACGGTTTTTATGTATGAAGATTAATAAGGCAATATAATATGTAATACGCTTTGTCAAATCTGGCAACCTTTTCATAAGGGAAGCTAAATTTATTTATTATTAGCTCATTATTACAGGCCCCTTAAAGTATTCAGAAGAAAAACCTGTTGAATGTTTTTAATCTTCTTAAGGCGTTGGAAAATTGTCTTCTGCAACCATAAGACTGACTAAAACCAGTTCGCGTCTGTAGAGAATAACCATTATCAAGAGAAAAAAAAAATTACCGAGAAAAACTCAATTGCGCAGATAAGAATTTATTATCCTTAACACCTTCCAGTTATGTTTTGAAATAAACTTTACCAAAGCAACGAATGGAACAGTTGAAAGAAGATCGTGATGTTTCGACCGAATTTTAAGAATTAAATTACATTTTTGTATTGAAAAATATAACAGTATAACCTACTAACGTTAAAACCCATGTCTTTGAGAATGAAGTGCGATGTTATGTTTAAATAGTAAAGCCCATGTCCTTGACAAAGAAATGCTCGTTTTTTGTATTGAAAACAAGTCTAGACCTATTAATGTTAAAGCCATGCATGTCGTTGAGAATTAAATGGCGTTTTTATGTTGAAATAAGCGTTACCAAAGAAACCGATGAAACAGTTGAAAGCAGCATAGTTTTGTTTAATACAATGTGTCTCTAAGAAACGTTAACATTTATATGGGTAGCGATCCACACTTATATACACCTACTTCAAAATTTCTCAATTTGTTCACCATCGTGTTCAACACATACTTAATCTAATACGTTCCCTTCCACCCTGTAGGCCTACATCGTGTAAAAGTACCTTTACAGTAGAGTTGCGGTACAGAAAAACAGATTTTGTTTCTAAACAAGCATATTATGTTGTCTGTTAGATCTTTACTAGGCCTACGTAGACCTGCTAGTTTCTGCTAATAATTGTTACCAGTTTGTCATGCCTCTGCTGATATTCCTTTGGAAGAAAACTCTCGAAGTCTGGACTTAAAAGTTGAATACTTGCGGGTGTTTCCCAGTATTTTCTTTACTATAATTTGTGTTAGTTTTTATTATAATTGAATCGGTCATTTGAAAAACCACATGAATCACAGAAAATAAGTTTAGAGAAAAATAGAAAAAACTACCTATAAGTTAGTTAATAGATTTTCTGTTACATCTGTGAAATTTTTATAGGAGGACCATAAATTAGTATGTATGATTACAAAAGCATTGTAGCTAATCTTAATTATTTCATTTCATATGACCTTAAAATATTTGTTTAAGTTATTGGACTCATGTTGTTTTAACAAGTACCAATAATAACAACTCCAGTATCCTGACAAAATATGGAGTGTATTGTTTGTTGTAGTGTGAAATACATTATCATACAGGTTTCAATTAATTTATGTTGTTACTAGTGGCTTGTGCAGCAAATGCTGCAAACTAAGTTCATTAGACGTCCAAACAAACATTTTTCAGATTTATTTTCAATGAAGAATACCAGACATTCTGAAAGTTGTTTCCATAATAATGAAAGATACTCCCTCTGAATGGCTTTTTTTTATGCCAAATACTTTTTCTTCAACCTATCCACCTTCAGTTCTTGAGTTTCAACGCAAAAACGCAAGTAACAATGTCAGGACGATCAGTGGGGTTTTCATGTGAGAGTAAAGCAACAGCTATTTCAGGTCATTGTGGATTGTAGGTGAAAGTTAAAGTCAGGTTTGCTATGCTTTCGAACAATAGACATAGCAAATTGGTATAGCTGCTGCATGTTTCGTGAACTACCTTGAAATGTAGAGGGTAAAATCATTTTACCCTCCTAAGAGATCTTGCTGAAATGATCGGGAGACTACAAAATGTTGTAGGTCTCTTATTTGATCAGTAAGTAATAGCTTTTGGTCTTTCCTTAGAAACTGTAATTTTTGCGCTCTCTCGAGCCAATACTGAAGAGAATCACGCATATAAATATCTACACCACACCGCCATTAAATATATGAAAAAGACCGAATCCCACTTGATTAATAACTATAAAAATATTTGATTTTTAATAACAATGTTATTATCTTACGTAAGTTTTACAGCTTTCAGTTACATATACCATATATACTATATACTCGCCACTCAGCAAATTATAGAAATGAAGATCTAATTTAAGATATTCTCTACATCTACTTATATAACCCCAAAACGTTTCACTTTCATATCATCAATATAGCATTAATATGTATAATTAATGAAAAATAGTCACATCATGATATAAACTATAATAATATTTGATTTCTAATGGTAATAATGTCATCAAACCACCTCAAGTTTTGCAGTTTTTAATATCCAATACACAGCTGTACTCAGAAAATTACACACCACAGAATCAGACCTGTAAATTATTTTTAGTAAGTCTTGAAGTTTTTAATAACCAATTCAATTTGAGCTCTAAATATGTCAAAATTCTTGCAGATCATGGCCTTCGTATAATATTGTTTACTGTAGTGTGTGTTTTGTTTTATTCTGAAATGCAATTATTTCTCAAAACTGACGACAGATGGATTTTCGAAAATAGGAAAATTATGTAGAAAAACTGAAATTTCACTGAAAACTACTATTGTTCTGAAAAACTTTGGGTTCCAAGCTGCAAAATGAGGGGTAATTTATTAAAATCCGTTCAGTCGTTTTCCCGTAATTTTCATTACCAGTTCTAATTATACATAAAGATTTTTATGTCATATTCAAAATGATCCATATCATTCACAAATTCAAAATATCATATCCGACTTAAAAAAAAAGTTATTCGAGAGTAATTATTAATTTTCATACCAGTGTGTCACATGTTTCATGGCAATGTATGAGTACACACATATCTTTAGTTCACAATAAGAAAATAACATAAATTGTATATTATACCTAAAAAAAAGACGTGTTTCTTGTTTTGTTATCTCTCTTCGAGGACTTTTTCTCTTTATATCATGCACTTCTACAAGTCCTTGAAGGTACACAGATACACATCTTGTTCATTTTTGCTTTCAAATGACGTAGTTTTATTAAAAATGTCTATTCTATCTGGTATAGGTACTTTCATAGAACACTGTTGATTATTTTTTCTTCTACAGAACTCTTGGAACTACACTCACCTTGACAACGAAGTGCATGATAGTAAATGCGTCATGGCTGCAATATGGCATTAAGCATTAAAACCACATGAGTCCAGGACTGATGTGGTTTTGAAAGAACTCAATATTTTAAGATTTTATAGAATGCTTAGTAATGATCGGACTCATGTTGTTTTAACTGGAAATGATGCTTCTACCCATAGTCCTTCCTATAGTACCGGTGACTCATTTTCGTAAAAATATGGACTCATGTGGTTTTACAAATGAGCGATTCAATTGTCACTGTTAAGGCGTCCATTTCACCCGGCCAGCCAACCTGGCACATTCTTCACATACTGCGCTAACCCAGGCATTGAACAGCAGACAGACGATGTCCAGGGCCACTGTCACCTGTCGCGTGGCAACTCGATGGTGTCACGTGACCATTACAACTTCCCGTTGCAATTATCGCGCCAAGAACAAGCGAAGGTCTTCATGTGACGTTATCATTGGGACGAGCTGGACATGCTGTGATGCACAGTTACTGCGTGGGAATTGTTAATAATAGTCATTCACTTTGTTTTTCGTCGTTTTTGGGACACTGATTTTTTTGCATGTATGAGGGAGAGTCAAAAAGTAACCTTAATAATTGCTTTATTAATTGAATATGTACATAGTGGCAAAAAAAAAAACCGGACCGATCCTTGTAGCTGATTTCAGAGCCTTGTTCACTCCAGAGCAAGATATACTGGTAACTAAGACTTTCGTGGAAATCTAGTCTTTCAGGTGAAGCTCCCTGTAAAGCAGATTTGTATAATTTCAAGGGAAAAATTGTTCCGGGGCCGGGTATCGATTCCCTTGAAATTATTCAAATCTGCTTTACAGGGAGCTTCACCTGAAAGACTACATTTGCATAATATATACGTCATTGTGTACGTTAACAGAAAACCACAATTCCAAGTCACACAGAGATTGTGTGCACTCGATGTGGGTCTCTGGCGTTTCGTCAGCCCACGCGAGTTGTGTGGATATAAAGGGAAAAGTTGAGACGGTGTCGGGTGGAGTTCCCGGGTAGCTCAGTTGGGAGAGCGCTGGTACGTTCAACCAGAGGTCCCGGGATCGATACCCGGCCCCGGAACAATTTTTCCCTTGAAATTATTCAAGACTTTCTTGGTTCGAATCCTGTCTGTGAAGGAAACTTTTGTTTGTTCCTTAATCAAATTTATTCCCAATACTTTTCGATTGCAGCAATATTTTGCTATTTAATTGACTTATTATTCCCGGAACATGAATTTTACCAGCAATCAAAAAGCATTGC
The DNA here is from genome assembly GCA_025594305.2 of Periplaneta americana. Lineage (NCBI taxonomy): Eukaryota > Metazoa > Arthropoda > Insecta > Blattodea > Blattidae > Periplaneta > Periplaneta americana. The sequence goes on from JAJSOF020000031.1 coordinate 98,581,432, forward strand.
GAATAAATTTGAATAAGGAACCAAAAACGTTGATTGATTGATTGATTGTTTATTCTATACATGGCCATATACATGGATGTACACGTCAATTACATAATAAATAAAAAACACAATAAAATTAAAAACACTACAAGTTAAAATACATTTAAAATTAATGATATAATCAAGCAGTATTGCATATAGACCAGCCGTGGCGAAAATGCGACTCACGAGCACATTGTGGCTCGCAGTGCATTTCCCTTGCTTCCTACCTACAACCCCCACCAATTACAAAAGTTCTTCTGAAGCAATGTTGCATAAAGGAATTTCACATATTTATTACAAACATCCTTCTACTCATCATCTTTCAGCATATCTATTCCACGCCTCTGGAATTCTCTCCTGACCACGTCAGAGACTGTCGGATAATATCAAAATTCAAATTTAAATTAAAAAATCACATTCTAGTTCGTGGAATTGTTTGTTGAACACATGTCAGGTTGCGCAACTTCACCTTAACCCATGACATATAGTAAAATTGTAACTATGCTGTTGTAAAATTGAAAATTAATATGTAATGTATTTTTATTATTATTATTATTATTATTATTATTATTATTATTATTAATATTATTATTGTCAGTTATCAATATCATCATTGCTATCTCTGTTTTCTTTCTTTTCGTTGTATTAGCTCGATGAGAGCACTATAATGTACTTTTGACTCTGTTGACCCTCTATAGGGCTTTAACTTAATTTGTATCATTTTCATCAGTGTTTGTATTTCTTTTGTATTTATATGTGCTATCTGGTAGGATGGAAGAGAAGGCCTTATGGCCTTAATCCTGTCAGATTAAATAAATTATTATATTAAATTATTATATTATTTAAGACCTTGTAGAAATAACAGTATTTAGTAACAGACCACCAATTACAAAAGTTCTTCTGAAGCAATGTTGCATAAAGGAATTTCACATATTTATTACAGGTGTATTTAAGACCTTGTAGAAATAACAGTATTTAGTAACAGTGTCCTATTTATTCTTTTGCAGCCAAATTTGTAACTTTTAAAAGTATGGTTATCATGTTGAAGTGTACGTGTTGTAAAGGATGCTTGATTTGTTGTGTATGTGAGTCATAGTTATGGGATGCTTGATTGTGTTTGTGTATTAATTTATGATGTATGTTAGGGAAAGTTGCTTAATTGTGTTATAGAGTACCGCTATAAGAAATGTTTTGTTTATGTGTTGTAACTGTTTTCTGTATGTCTCAATTGATGACTGATGTTTGATTTGCAATCGCAATGTTTAAAATACGGAATGTTTAGGTCTTATTTCCATTGTATAAGCTAATTTATTTTCTTTTCAATTTGTTTTATGCTTAGGCCTATTTTTTTTTGTGTAAAACTATAGACCTAGCATACATATGTAAAATAGGGCTACCCCTCATTGGAGATACAATAATAATACCTACAACCCCACCCTCTCACTCACTGGAGTCAAACTCCGTTCCATGTATATTTGTCTCTGACCTGCGAGTGGCGTATCGTCGCAATGTCTCTTTCGAAACCATGTACCTCTATAAAAACGAAAGTTTCAAGTAGGATGGGAGGACGCATTTTTTGCTGACAATATGATGACAATATTAAATGTATGATTTGTTCACAAATATTACTAGGAAAACGGTTGTATAACATAAAACGGCATTATAAGTTACTGCATGTTGCTGATGAAACATTAAAAGGTTAAGTATTATTATTATTATTATTATTATTATTATTATTATTATTATTATTATTATTATTATTATTATTATTATTATCTCTGTACGTCGATCCTTTTTCAGCAGATGTACGAATAATGCGGTTAAATCTTCAATTTAAACTCACATATTTACAATGTGATGTTAAATGAAAGCTAGCTGTAAGGACTTGGCAATTGTTGAACTTTTCAAATTTTTGAAAAAATAAATATTTGAAGCTTCGTTCTTTCGCTTGCTCTGTTGAAGCCATGTTCGCTACAACTTACGTTTGTGAAAAATTATTTCCAACAATGAAAATAGTAAAAATCAAATTTATATCACGACTGACACACAAATACCTTCGTGATCAACTACGACTGGCAGTAAGTGACATTATTCCTGATTTTGAAACTCTGCCGCAGAGACATTCTGAAGACAGTTAATTTTAGGTTGTGATAACGTGGCCTATGTTTTACTGTTCATTTCTTTCTTCGTTACACGTACTAAACATTAGTTTGTAGCCTTGTACTGTATATAATTTTATTTAAGTGCTTGACGTAAGGAAAATGAAAAACCGTTAATGTCAGTTTGCTTCACTTCCCCTTCGGGTGTCCGCCTCCCTCCATAGGTGCCATGCACGTTGCAGCTTACACAGTGGCTCGGCGCACGATAGCATTTTCGCCACGGCTGATATAGACTATCATAACTTGTGAGTTAAGAATTCTTTTGCAGTTAAAATCTGTTTAACTTTCACTTTAAATTTTGCACAAGGTAAAGATTGTATCTGCAATGTTAATTTATTAAAAAACACAATGCCAGTATATGCAGGCGATTTTTCATATTTCACAAGTCTATGATTTTTTATTGAGAACAGATGTGCACTTCGTGTATTATAATTATGATAATCTAGATTCTTATTGTATTTATTCTTATTCTGTTTCAAGAAAATTAGGCATTTGTAAATATAAATGGATGGAAATATTAAAATTTTATATTGTTTAAAATAAGGTTTGCATGAGTCATAACTCTTTAATTTAAAAATGGATCGTATAATTATTTTTTGTGCAATAAATATTCTATTAACATTTATAGTCTCCTACCCAGGCGGGATTCGAACCACGAGGGTCTTAGTTACCAGTCTATCGTGCTTTGGAGTGAACAAGGCTCTGAAATAGCTACAAGAGTCGATCCGGGTTTTTTGCCACTACTGTACATATTCAATTAATAAAACAATTATTAAGGTTACTTTTTGACTCTCCCTCGTACGTACAACGCAAATGAAAAGTTATTTCCATTTCATTCAGTAGTAGCTTATGTAATATTTTGTTGTATATTTTTATTCTTAGTGGTAAATGACTTTCTCTTTTGCGTATGAACTCCTAAGTTCTGATTATGTTCAGTAGTTAGGAGAAACAGCTGCTCCAACGAGTTCACAGACATATGACAGTCAGTAACAAACAAAAACTGCGAATACAAAAGTACTTTTAGGTACATTTATTGTCAAAAGTCTATGAATTTGGTATTCCCAAGAAACTAGTTCGATTAATTAAAATGTGTCTCAGTGAAACGTACAGCAGAGTTCGTATAGGTCAGTTTCTGTCAGATGCGTTTCCAATTCACTGCGGGCTAAAGCAGGGAGATGCACTATCACCTTTACTTTTTAACTTCGCTCTAGAATATGCCATTAGGAAAGTCCCAAGATAACAGAGAGGGTTTGGAATTGAACGGGTTACATCAGCTTCTTGTCTATGCGGATGACGTGAATATGTTAGGAGAAAATCCACAAACGGTAGGGAAAACGCAGATATTCTACTTGAAGCAAGTAAAGAGATAGGGTTGGAAGTAAATCCCGAAAAGACAAAGTATATGATTATGTCTCGTGACGAGAATATTGTACGAAATGGAAATATAAAAATTGGAAATTTATCTTTTGAAGAGGTGGAGAAGTTCAAATATCTTGGAGCAACAGTAACAAATATAAATGATACTCGGGAGGAAATTAAACACAGAATAAATATGGGAAATGTCTGTTATTATTCGGTTGAGAAGCTTTTATCATCTAGTCTACTTTCAAAAAATCTGAAAGTTAGAATTTATAAAATAGTTATATTACCGGTTGTTCTTTATGGTTGTGAAACTTGGACTCTCACTCTCAGAGAGGAACATAGGTTAAGGGTGTTTGAGAATAAGGTGCTTAGGAAAATATTTGGGGCTAAGAGGGATGAAGTTACAGGAGAATGGAGAAAGTTACACAACACAGAACTGCACGCATTGTATTCTTCACCTGACATAATTAGGAAAATTAAATCCAGACGTTTGAGATGGGCAGGGCATGTAGCACGTATGGGCGAATCCAGAAATGCATATAGAGTGTTAGTTGGGAGGCCGGAGGGAAAAAGACCTTTAGGGAGGCCGAGACGTAGATGGGAAGATAATATTAAAATGGATTAGAGGGAGGTGGGATATGATGATAGAGACTGGATTAATATTGCACAGGATAGGGACCGATGGCGGGCTTATGTGAGGGCGATAATGAACCTCCGGGTTCCTTAAAAGCCAGTAAGTAAGTAAAGTAAGTAAGTCTATGAAAACCCAATTCTGATCAGAGGGAACCAAGACATGAGGTGATGTCCGGGACGATTTGTAGAGACCGGCGATCCAACTCAACGACAGTTGGGATTGACGCCGGACCCGTCGGACGCGATGCTAATTGAGCTTCTGCTTCGGGGGAGTGGAACAAAAGCCGTCACCCCACCCCGAAAGAGGGGCGACTCTCAATTCTGCGCTATCTCAAAAAGTTTCACGTGTGGTTAGCCACAACCACTGTGAGACTGGAGGAAGCTTCCATAATTACTAGCTCGTTCCACCAAGTGCGTGAGTATCCGTCCGTCCATATTCATGAAACAGCTTTACTCCAGAACCTTTGTTTGATTTGCCTTCATTTTACACTCTTTGTCACAAAAGTGAGATCCATCAAAAAGACATTTCTTTCATCTGTGTGAACATTTGAAGCGGTGTGACAATTACATCTTGCCGTTTTTCATTACGATAACCACTATCAACCACTAGTGGCCCATGGACTGTAATTTCCAGTTACACGAACTGTAAAAAATTATGTAATCCTAATTCTTTAAAAACAAATAATTTTGGGATTTATACGGAAAGGTATTCCTATGACACAAAAACGAATCTGTACGTCTATTGAACGCATTTTGTTCATATTCAGTATCTACGAGTCAATTTATCAGGGAATGATGTACATGAAATATAATAATTTTAGTACTAGTCTGTGTGTACAGCGATTTCTACTAAACTATTGGACGGATTTTGTTCATATTCAGTATCTACGAGTCAATCTATCAGGGAATGATGTACATGAAATATAATAATTTTAGTACTAGTCTGTCTGTGTACAGCGATTTCAATAAACTATTGGAAGGATTTTGTTCATATTCAGTATCTACGAGTCAATTTATCAGGGAATGATGTACATGAAATATAATAATTTCAATACTAGTCTGTCTGTGTACAGCGATTTCTACTAAACTATTGGACTCATTTTGTTCATATTCAGTATCAACGAGTCAATTTATCAGGGAATGATGTACATCAAGTATAATAATTTTAATATTAGTCTGTCTGTGTACAGCGATTTCTACTAAACTATTGGACTCATTTTGTTCACATTCAGTATCAACGAGTCAATTTATCAGGGAATGATGTACATGAAATATCATAATTTTAGTACTAGTCTGTCTATGTACAGCGATTTATACTAAACTATTGGACGGATTTTGTTCATATTTAGTATCTACGAGTCATTTATCAGGGAATGATGTACATGAAATATCATAATTTTAATACTAGTCTGTCTGTGTACAGCGATTTATACTAAACTATTGGACGGATTTTGTTCTATTTAGTATTTATTAGTCATTTTATCAGGGAATGATGTACATGAAATATAATAATTTTAGTACTAGTCTGTCTGTGTACAGTGATTTATACTAAACTATTGGACGGATTTTGTTCATATTTAGTATTTACGAGTCATTTATCAGGGAATGATGTACATGAAATATAATAATTTTAGTACTAGTCTGTCTTTGTACAGGGATTTATACTAAACTGTTGGACGGATTTTGTTCATATTCAGTATCTACGAGTCAATTTATCAGGGAATGATGTACATGAAATATAATAATTTTAGTACTAGTCTGTCTGTGTACAGCGATTTCTATTAAACCATTGAACGGTTTTTTATTTTCATATTGATTGTCTAGGAGTAAATTTGTGTGGGAATGATGCACGTTAAATATAATAATAATTATAATAACAATAGCATTAAAAGCTGTATTATGATTCCGAATATGACAAATTAATGATAAAAGTACAAAATTTATAATAAGAAAGCATGTGTCAACTTCGTGCCACACATTTATCCATTAACGGAGTGTTTTCAATTCCCGAAAGATGTCCGTTTTTGGGGAGATTCAGTTTTCTAATGAAGTTTTGCCGACCTATCTGTATTTACAGCGAGAAAATGTGTGCAAATTAGATTGCGCTGTTTATTTATACAAGTACAGTAGATGCTCAGTCGAAGGTCTGAATGTCGGGCGGGGTAACCTTGTTAGTACCTAGTTGCCCCGACTCATATTCGTACAGCACGAGTCGTAAAGTCACCGTCGTGGCTGATAGCGTATTGTTTTCTTTTGCACGATATTGCACAAAATGGGTCATTTAAAACGCAACAAGAAGCGTTAAAACTTGCAATGTTAGAATCAAATTAGCTATTGTGATTGCACTGCCGCCTGAAGTTCTTCCAGTGCATGGCATTTGTTTTAGTTTCTACTAAACGTAACGTGTAATGTTGTAAGGAGTATTGCACATGGTTTCCATGGTTACAGCTAATGAAATCTGTACTGGGAATGAAGTTAATTTCATGCTAATTGCACTAATATAATTCACATTCATTTTTTTTACTTCTACTGTCTTCTTTTTTTCATTTATTTTTTTCCCCTATTAAATAATTTCCTCTTTCTTTCCATAACATTATGAATTCGGGAAGTAAGTTTTGGAACCTTGTACAGGGAGGAAACTGTCTTTAGAGCAGCGGTGGCGAAAATGTAATCGTGCATAGCACCCATGGAGGGAGGCGGACACCCGAAGGGGAAGTGAAGCAACTGTCTGACTTATTAACGGATTTTCATTTTCCTTACGTCAAGTACTTAAATATAATTTTATACAGTACAAGGCTACAAACTAATGTTTAGTGCGTGTAACAAAGAAGGAAATGAACAATAAATGAACAATATCACAACCTAAAATTAACTGTCTTCAGAATGTCTCCGCGACAAAGTTTCAAAATCAGGAATTATGTCACTTACTGCCAGTCGTAGTTGATCACGAAGGTATTTGTTTGTCAATCGTGATCTAAATTTGGTTTTTACTATTTTAATTGTTGAAAATAATTTTTCACAAACGTACGATGTAGCGAGCATGGCTTCAACAGAGCAAAGCGAAACAACGAAGCTTCGGATATTTATTTTTGGCAAAGATTTGAAAGTTCAACATTTGTCAAGTCCTTACATCTAGCTTTCATTTGACATCACATTGTAAATCAGTGAGTTCAAATTGAAGAGCTAACCGCATTATTCGCACATCTGCTGAAAAAGGGTCGACGTACAGAGATGACGACGATGATGATGATGATGATGATGATGATGATAACAACAATAATACTTAACCTTTTAATGTTTCATCAGTAACATGTAGTATAATGCCGTTTTATGTTATACAACCGTTTTCCTCGTAATACTTGAGAACAAATCATACATTTAATCTTCTCATCATATTGACAGCAAAGAAATGCGTCCTCCCATCCTACTTGGAACTTTCGTACATGGTTTCGAGAGAGACATATGCCACTCGCAGGTCAGAGACAAATACAAAAGGTTCGTTCCAACAACAGTCAGGAACCGTCCGTAACCATCGTGAGCATGCGCAGTACAGAAAAAGCGTTCCAACAAACTCCGAACCAGTCCTGAACCGGAAACATGTACTGCAGTCGGGCGTTTTTGACACGGGTTCGGAACGGTCAGAAATAGTCCGCGGATTGAGGCATGTACGGAAAAGTAGACGCGCATGCGCATAAGCTCACCAACGTTTCCTTGAATATTCGACTGTCCATATCATTGAGGTTAAAGATGAAAAGTGACAGTTCAGACGAATAATAAAATGGAGATTTAATTTAAATTTTCGCCAAAAAGAAAGGGAATGGAAATTATTTGGGTATTGAAATAGTTAATTACAATTTCAACATGCAGCTTTGATTAAAAATATAATAAATAACGAACATACATTAATAATTAAAAAAAAGAACTATTTTTAGATGAGAGTCCCCCAGTACACGACATTGAATTATCGGAATTCTTGCCTTCCACTTTTTTTCATCTTCTTATAGAAAATGATGAAATTCTATTTTTGCAATTAGAATTACGAAAGGATAATAATGGTTCTTAGCAAAGATAATCACAGTTATAGCATCTCTGGATTTAGTACATAACGACATCCAACAGCGTGCAATTTCAACATATCAGATGCTCGACTAGCGCATCAGAAGACAAATGAACAAATAAATGGAACGGAGTTTGACTCCAGTGAGTGAGAGGGTGGGGGTTGGCGGAGGTTAGAAGGAAGCGAAATGCACAGCTATCACTGCGAGCCACAATGTCTCGCGAGTCACGTTCTCGCCACGGCTGCTTCAGAGTAAAGACCTGAGGGCAGACTTTCGTATAGATTCGTTAATACTCGTAATACTGAACAAGAATCGCGGATTATTCTGAATAATTGGTACGCATTAAGGCGTTAGAGGACCATCCATTACGTCATTGCCATTGTCAGTGTGGAAAAGGTAGGGAAAACGCATCCTTGCAAGATTGAGAAAAACTGAATATGCAATAATAATAATAATAATAATAATAATAATAATAATAATAATAATAATAATAATAATTTTTTAATAATTTTTATTTGAACATTAAATAATTAAAATAATATTGCTTAAGCTTAGACTAAAATAATTAATTGTTTAATTTTTGTAATCAAATATATGTGTTTTGGAATTGCCGACATTACTGGCGCTCTTGGAAATGATTTTAATTGTACAAATGCAGTTCTGAGATATTTATCAAATACAGGATTGGATAAGGTGATTTAGTTTTTATTGATCCGTTTTTACTTATCCTCCGGACCCTTTACATCTGGAGGTTACATTTGTTGTTTTATATTTGATTTTACATTGTTGATATTTCGGACTCTATACACGAATATTTTATAAAATTTTATAGTTTGAAAATGTGATTCACAAGTTATCTCTGGTTTGTTTATTTGTTCGTCTTGAAAAATAATTAATTCTTGTTTACTGCATTTGTGTGCCTCGTTTTATGGTTGTTTAGTTCTTTTAGCATCTGATTATTAATTATTTATGTACTTGTTATATTAAGAATTTTTCACAGCCGAGCCCTTCTTAAACCCTACTACTACTACTACTACTACTACTACTACTACTACTACTACTATATGTGTTAGTAAAGTATAGGGGCCGTATTCACAGACATTTTTAGTGCGGGTTTCCGGTGGATGACCAGCGTTTTTCGTATTCATAAACCAGTGTTAGCGATAGGATATGATTTGAATTCTGTACAAATAACCAGTGGTTAGCCGGGGCTAGTTTAGTACGCTCGTAGCGCGTGCTGCGAAATGTTTATGAATACCACCTAGAGTATTAAAATAATAATACAGAAATAATAATATAAGAAATACAATGAAATTATATCAGGTAAAACACAGAAGATTTGGTTAAGTAGAGAGTACAAGGGGCTGGCCCCTTTAAACAGTAATAAAATAAAATAAAAAAGTATTAAACAATACAATTGTGAAATAAATACAAAATATTATGCAATAATATAATGGAGTAATATATTATATACATAGATGATATCTATTTGATTCATTGAATTTTGAAAGATTCATAAGATAAAATAAAATAAAATATTTTTTTCAAACATTTCATGTAAGAGAGAAATATAAAAAAAATTAAGAATATCAAAAATAAAAAATGTATGAATATATGTATATAAATACATACATATATACATATATACATACATATACATTTTTCATTTTTTATATTTTTTATTTTTTATATAATTACTAGAATAATAATCAGTATTTAAAATCAGTTGAAGTGCTTGCTTTTTAAATAATTTATTATTGGAAGATGCTAATTTTGAATGTTTTTAATGACGTTATTATACAATCTCGGGCCGAAATTTGATCCATGCCTTAGTCTTGCTTCAGAATTGCATTTGGGTTCAAACAAATGACATGATATAATGTGTCTTCTTGTACTGTAACCATGGTGATAATAGTTATTATTTTTGTGGTAGTATTTTAGTAGGATGTATATGTATATTTGCTTAATATTCAATTCATTAAATACCTTGTGTATGAGGCGTATATGGTAATCCATTTTTTTCTTAATACATATTCTTGTTATTGTGAGCTCCAAACCTGTAGTCCACTTGTCTCACACTGCAGAAAAGTGTTTTTCCTTTTCGTTTTAATTTATTTTGTTCGTATTTTTTTAGTATTGCCGATCAAATGAATACCTGTAACATTAATTATTTATTTAATTCCTTAATGAATTCTCAATTAACGGATTTTGCTCCAAAAAAGAATTATCAAAATTTGTCTATATAAACCTTTTGATTACCCAACAAAATTAATTTTTCAGGAATTTGGTGTATCAAATCTAGAACAAATTTATAAACAAACATTGCTGATTTACTTCCATAAATCCACAATAAATTTAAATTTGATCCTCACGAATACCATACCAGACAAAATTACAGTTTCTTACTAAATATTCCGAAATGCCACACAACTGCTGGATTAAAACACATCAGAAGTTTTGGACCCAAAATATATAATGAATTAATTAGAGCTTACCCTGAGCTAAGTATACTTAACACACACAGATTTAAGAAACAAATCAGATTAATTAATTATTTAATTGTTTAAGCTAATTGAGTTAAAAATGGATACTCTAATATTTATGTACTTTTGTATTTTATATTTGTATATAGACCCTATTATTACATGCTGTATTATTTTACCATTTATTAGTGTTATTGTGCTCAATGAACTCTCTTAATTTTGTGATATATTTTGTATAACTGATCTGAACTGCGCCCGAGCACGAGCTTCTGCTCTTTCGGGCTGCAATGCCTAATGTAGCTCAAGTGTAAAGTATTAAATAAATTATTATTATTATTATTATTATTATTATTATTATTATTATTATTATTATTATCTCAATATTGTCTAGTAAGATCGTAAAATTAATTATATAAAACCTTCTTGCACTACACCAAATATCGCAGCCCATTTTTTCCTTAATACATTTGTTTTAAAAACGTTTATCTATCCCAAAGTTTGCTTAATTGAGAGACACTTGTATATTTGAAAAAAAACTGATATGATTTAGACCAAACAAAGCTTATACGCTTCAGTTTTGTTAAGTTTTCAAGTCGATAAAGAAAATAAACGGTGCAAATTACTTCACGGAGGTTCCCACAAGCTCCATAAACTCATATAAAAGCATCCACAGATCCTTTCAGAAGATTCTATGAGAGCTTCGATTCTTATCTATTCCAAAAGTACATTCAATCTGTCTCAAACTTGTGAAGCACTTGATCAATACCAATCTTAAGTAAACGGATTGGAGTTTCAGACGCCTCATTCAGCTCTCTCGCTTCAGTTCTTGTAATTGCCGGGCCTGTTTACTAAGTTGAAAACGTCCGATTGAAACAAAATGCAATCAAAGGGATTTCTAGCTCTCAACAAATGAAATCCACTGAGAGTAAATATTGGAATGTAATATCAGAATTACTATTAATATTATCGCCTGCTTTGATTTTCGTTGTGGCTGCGGGGGCTAAACGCAAAGCCTGGGCGATCCGGGTTCGTCTCTAGGTCAGGTCTGGGATTTTTAATTACAAAATCCATAGTGATATTTATGATGAATGAGATAGTAGTTGGAATTTCCCTAATATAGTCATCGACATCATTTTATCAACATTTCTTCATTCCAATTCGGTCCGAGATTGTACAGGGACATCATTTTATTTTTACTTGCATTTTTATTGTACCTGCATTTCTGAATGTACTTCACTCCCACCCCTTCACTAATGTCCTTGCTCCCGTCAGACACACAAACTTACGGCCGCTGTTGCATTCGAAGTCTTCAAGCAGTGAAGTAAACACTGCAGTGTATAGTGTGTTTCATAAATATGATTGCGTTTTCTATAGAAGAAAGAACCTATATTAATAATATCGTACTAAAAAATTATATTCAAGAAACGATAAATTCAATTTCAGAGAATATGCTTCAAAATGTTTTTAATAATATGCGTACTGAATTGAAGCCTGCATTGTAATGAACGGCAACCATTTTCAGCAACTTGTTTAAAAATTCAGATTAGCTTTTTTTGAATTGAGGTGGCTAGAAGCAAAGGAATGCTAGTGACATTTGTAATAACATGAGTTAAGTGCATCCAGTGTAAGCAAAAGTATCTAAAATTTTAGTGGCAAAGGGATATTTTAATCGCATCACATATTAAAATTTAAATAAAAAATTTCACCGATTTTACGAAAGCTTAATATTTAAACCCCATTTTTCAAAAGTAACTTAAGTGCACCTACAGCCCTGTACTTATGACCCCCTCAATTTAAATGCACTCTCTATATTGTACGTTAACATCAATAATTAATATGCTAAATAAAGTAGACATTACATAACGAACATAGCCGCCTGAAAAGTTGAGTTTTGAAAAAAAATGTTACTACTCTACTGTATTTTGATAAATTCCGTAAAAGTGACGATCAAACTGAAAATTGTAATATCGTATTTCCTAAAACATAAATGGATACACTACTTTTCTCTCCTCGTATACCTAGTAAAATGATTTGTTTACATATTGCACTAGTAACATCAGACTCCTGTAATGGAAGGGGAAACAGTGTTTCCGAGTATAGCCAGGTTAATGTTAAAAATGTTGGTAAAATAAAGTGATGTCCCTGTATAATAACGTCATTAAAAACATTCAAAATTAGCATCTTCCAATAATAAATTATTTATATATATTTGATATTTTTATCTTTTTATATTTCTCTCTTACATCGTAAAGCCTATGTCCTGTCCTGTAAGTTTCCCTCCTTCCAAACATAAATTCTAAAGACACCCTCGTACCGACAAAAAAGCAGTACCTGTCAAAGCCCTCACTTAAACTAAGCTTCGGAATATGTATGATAACAACTTTCTTGTGTTAAATATTATTAACGTACCTTGTTAACATGTTTCGACCTATTTTCGGTCATCTTCGGAACTGGTCGTTGTTGGCCTCTTGTTTCCTGTGTGGGTGCGTTCGTAGTGTAGAGTCAAAGAGTGTATGTGTGACTCTACACTTCGAACGCACCCACACAGGAAACGAGGCGCCAAGACCAACAACGACCAGTTCCGAAGATGACCGAAAATAGGTCGAAACATGTTAACAAGGTACGTTAAAATTTAACAGAAGAAAGTTCTTATCGTACATATTCCGAAGTGATACAGTGTTAAAAGTTGTGTAATCAAGATGTATAAACGAAGCTGCTGTCAAGCATTTTATATTATTTCCGTTGTGTAAAGTGAAGCCTTCAGTGGAATGAGGGATGGACTTTAGAGTTTGTTCCAAACTATAAAACTGAAATTTCACTGTTATTCACTTATTCAGTAGGTAATTACTACTGACCTATTTGGTAAGAAAATGATTTAACAGACCTAACGGTAAAAAAGAAAGTAAAATGCTTTCCAAATGATGTAAAAGTTCTTTAAAGTATTAGGAATGACCAAAAAATGCCGAGAAAAATATAAAAATAACCTATCAGTTCAATTTTTTTATTTTATTGGGTTATTTTACGACGCTGTATCAACATCTAGGTTATTTAGCGTCTGAATGAAATGAAGGTGATAATGCCGGTGAAATGAGTCCGGGGTCCAGCACCGAAAGTTACCCAGCATTTGCTCTTATTGGGTTGAGGGAAAACCCCGGAAAAAACCTCAACCAGGTAACCTGCCCCGACCGGGATTCGAACCCGGGCCACCTGGTTTCGCGGCCAGACGCGCTGACCGTTACTCCACAGATGTGGAGCTCATGCTATCAGTTCAAAAACGTCAAAAAATGCAATATAAGAAATTATTTTTTTTACATTGATATTAACAACTATAAAAATTGGAGATTTATCCTTCGAAGAGGTGGAAAAATTCAAATATCTTGGAGCAACAGTAACAAATATAAATGACACTCGGGAGGAAATTAAACGCAGAATAAATATGGAAAATGCGTGTTGTTATTCGGTTGAGAAGCTTTTGTCATCTAGTCTGCTGTCCAAAAATATGAAAGCTAGAATTTATAAAACAGTTATATTAGGGTTGTTCTGTATGGTTGTGAAACTTGGACTCTCACTTTGAGAGAGGAACAGAGATTAAGGGTGTTTGAGAATAAGGTTGTTAGGAAAATATTTGGGGCTAAGAGGGATGAAGTTACAGGAGAATGGAGAAAGTTACACAACGCAGAACTGCACGCATTGTATTCTTCACCTGACATAATTAGGAACATTAAATCCAGATGTTTGAGATGGGCAGGGCATGTAGCACGTATGGGCGAATGAAGAAATGCATATAGAGTGTTAGTTGGGAGACCGGAGGAAAAAGACCTTTGGGGAGGCCGAGACGTAGATGGGAGGTTAATATTAAAATGGATTTGAGGGAGGTGGGATATAATGATAGAGAATGGATTAATCTTGCTCACGATAGGGACCGATGGCGGGCTTATGTGAGGGCGGCAATGAACATCCGGGTTCCTTGAAAGCCAGTAAGTAAGTAAGTACATTGATGTTAACATAGAAAGGATTTCTATATTATTAGGCATCGTCTAATGTGAAAAATAAGATGATTTTTCATCAACATCCACCCCTAATTATAACATTGGAAGTTGTTAATACTGGTCAATCAGCTTATTCTCTCCATTACAGTAAATAGTTGTCGCGTTTGCTACAAGTGTGGAAACATATTTCTATCTTGAGAAAAAAAAGTGAAAATGGGTCGAAATTCAGGAGAGTGGACGTGAAGTGGCAGATTATTGGGATGTGGAACAATGACTTGAGATAATATCTAACTCTGTCCCAAAATTCACTGATCTAAGTCAATCCATTTTCGAGTAATTAATTTTTTCCTGCGAAAAGTGTAATTTTCAGTAAGTTTTCATAACAGAAAAATTGTTGTATAACCCAGAGTTTTAAAGATACAGAGATTGGGTTTGCAGTAAGAAATACTTCATTTTCACAGTCTTTTGGTCTCTTTATAAACTTCAGGAGATTTCACATGAATATAAGGACAGGATTGAAACATCTGTTTCGAATAAGTGTTCTTAAACTTCTGGTAGAACTAGTACAGGGACATCATTTTATCTTTACTTAAATTTTTATTGTACCTGAGTTTTTGAATGTACTTCACTCCCACCCCTGTACTAGTAAACGTCCAACCGTTCTCCACACAGAACCGAGGCACGTATGCAGTACTGAATTAGTGAGTATAGTACGTTCCAGAAATATGTTCGCGTTTTCCAGTGACGAAAGAGCTTTCAATATTGAATCATATTTTCGCACAGGTACTGTCGTCCGTTTGCCTACGTCGCATCCCGGTTTCGCCCACCTACTTCTGTTCGCCCCTCTGTAAAGTCTAGTAGCTGGGCTGTCTTAGCTCTTTTCTGAGAACATTAATTTCTGTTAGGAATTGGACGTCTACGTAATATTATACAAATATTTAAAATAACTTAAAACGGCCCCGTTAAGTAATTAATGTGACTCCCCCTTTCTACGACCCAGCGACAAAACCACTTGAACGGACAGTAGATAGTATTTCTGAGTAATTTTATCTTTTCGGATCGGGCAGAAGTGAAGATTAAATTTACAGTACGTAAGGTACTCTTTCATAGAGTAGGAACAGAATTATTTCAACATGAGTTACTAGTACGAAGGACGAAACTGGTAATTGGAATTAGGTACAATAATCTATACTGCGATAATATGCACAAAAAGAACTGAAGACCGTATCGAAATGAACGGCCACCATTTTCAAAAATGTGTTTAAATATCCATATTATGATTATTTTTCAATTTAACTTCATTCTCTATATTGTACGCTAATGTGCTGTAACAGTACAATATACACTGCATAATGAATACGTACGAATGGATAGCTCAATTCGTGAGTAAAAACACTCATTGTTAATACAGTACTGTATTTTGATTAAACAAAATCCTAATGAAAATTATGAAACTCAAAATTGCGATATTTCCTAGTTTACATAAATGGATGAACTACTTTTCTTCCCTACTATACCTAGTAAAGTGATCTGTATTTTACGCCAGTATCATCGAACTCCAGTCTTGGAAGGGGGAGCAAGCGGTGTTTCCGGTTCTAGACCTTTAATCCAAAGATATAGACAGGTTAATATTAAAAATGTTAGTAAAAATAAAATGATGTCCCTGTATAATGTCTTTCAAATCACAGTTTTAACTTAATTGTAAACGCTTAGAAAACGTTCTCACAGCTGTATCTCTCTACAAGAGATGCCATTCTAAGGAATTTATCTCCCGTTAAAGTACATGGATATCGGACAGATTTGACTCCATCGAACTACTGATATGGTAATCGCAAAGCACTGAGGTCGTAATTTTGTAATACGAAGTGTAAGTTAAAGAAATGGCACGTTTATATTCTGAAATACTCCTCTTTATTTAGTTAGACAAATGATAGAATGAGTGTCATGAAGTTGACCATCAAGGACGACGCGATATCGGAGAATACACGCGCATGTCCTTCAAACCATCGCAGGGTTCGTGGACAAACTGAGTCACAAGTAGTTGAAACATGTTTGTTACACATGCCATGCTTTATCTGAGCAGGCGTGCTTTGCCACTGGTTGGGTTTTAGTAAAGGCGAGTGACTGTTCCATTGCAAATTCATTACACCAAAACTTCAATTTATACTGGGTGTTCATTTCAAAGTGTGTCATGACGTCACTGTTGATGAGTCAGCGATTTGAAGCGAGTTTCAGCTTTTGTGTCAGAGAAGTTGCCTATTAATCAAGGCGTTCAATCTGAACTTGAGAACGTGTACGGTATAACTTGAAGTTCGTAGCAACAGATGGCAGTCTGTACGGTCTGTGTGCTACCATAACCTCTTTCGAACTGTGTTTTGCGCGGCAAAGCCGTACGCAGGGTATTTGTTATCATCGGTTGCGTACGGCAACATTCCACAACACAAATCAAATGCTCCGTGTCCATGTTGACCCTCCAAGTTAATGTCAATGTCCAAGTAATCGTCTTAACCCTCTCCCCATATCCCGACAGTAAGAAAAAACTCACCTCAGTACATGTTTCGAAACAGTTCACATTCCTGCCACTACCGGCGTTACCGTACGTATCGGTAAGTACTCTTCTGAATGAACGCCGTACATGCTAGGCAACTTCTCTGGCACATAAGTAGTAACCTTTGCGGAAGTGTAGGAAGATTGAATTCTCTAGGCTCATCGACTAGCCACATGACGACATACAGCGAGCCATGACACACTTTGAACTGAACACCCAGTATAGACCAGCCGTGGCGAAAATGTGACCGTGCGCCGAGCCACTGTGTAACCTGCGACGTGCATAGCACCTATGGAGGAGGCGGACACCCGAAGGGGAAGTGAAGCAACTGTCTGACTTATTAACGGATTTTCATTTTCCTTACGTCAAGCACTTGAATATAATTTTATACAGTATAAGGCTACAAACTAATGTTTGGTACGCGTAACGAAGAAAGAAATGAATAAGAAAACATAGGACACATTATCACAACCTAAAATTAACTGTCTTCAGAATGTCTCTGCGACAGAATTTAAAAACCAGGAATTATGTCACTTACTGCCAGTCGTAGTTGTTCACGAAGGTATTTGTCTGTCAGTCGTGATCTAAATTTGGTTTTTACTATTTTCATTGTTGAAAATAATTTTTCACAAACGTAAGTTGTAGCGAACATGGCTTCAACAGAGCAAGCGAAAGAACGAAGCTTCGGATATTTATTTTTGGCAAAGATTTGAAAGTTCAACATTTGTCAAGTCCTTACATCTAGCTTTCATTTGACATCACATAGTAAATCAGTGAGTTCAAATTGAAGAGCTAACCGCATTATTCGTACATCTGCTGAAAAAGGGTCGACGTACAGAGATCATGATGGTGATGATGATGATGATGATAATAATAATAATAATAATAATAATAATAATAATAATAATAAAACTTAACCTTTTAATGTTTCATGAGTAACATGTAGTATAATGCCGTTTTATGTTATACCACCGTTTCCTCGTAAAACTTGTGAACAAATCATACATTTAATATTCTCATCATATTGGCAGCAAAAAAATGTCTTCTCCCATCCTACTTGAAACTTTCGTTTTTGTAGAGGTACATGGTTTCGAGAGAGACATTGCGACGATACGCCACTCGCAGGTCAGAGACAAATATACATGGAACGGAGTTTGACTCCAGTGAGTGAGAGGGTGGGAGTTGGGGGAGGTAGGAAGCGCATAGCTATCATTGCGAGCCACAATGTGCTTGTCAGTCACATTTTCGCCACGGCTGCATTACACCAATCACTTCAATTCTTATCGAGAAACTATCAGCACTCGTATTATAGAAGAGAATCTGTTCCAATACTGCCTCTTTTGAAATACATAAACTTTTTCATGATGACTAAGAAACAGGCGTTACAGGGGTAGCGAAAATTGTTAATACTTGATGTAAGTCGTAATATAACACACAAGTCGGTATACTTTCTTTTGACGAAAAGCAAATGATGACAGGGCTAATTTTTAACGTAATGCTTAACTTGGAATTATCAGACGTTTTAAGTTAAAGACGGGATATTACGTAACTTCGTGGGAGGGAGACAGGGCTGACTTGAAGTAGAAATGAATTTGTCGCATGAGGTCGTAACTCAGTGTGTCGAAACTGGACGCTATGCCCTATCGCAAAGCCACCGATAGTCGTAAAGTTACTAGATTAACATTATCGCAATCCGGCCTTGCAAGTACAGGGCTTGCAACTGTCGCTAGGCAACGTCCCCTAAACCTGGCTTTTTTTAACGATATTCCTCCCAATGTAGATATTTGTTTCTGCACGATACCCCTGGGAAGTCATTCCCAAACTCATAGTAAATTTACCAGTCATTCATTCATTCATTCATTCATTCATTCATTCATTCATTCATTCATTCATTCATTCATTCATTCATTTATTTTATTCCATAGATCTTACATGAGCAATGAAGCTTTAAGATGTGGAACATGTCAACATTTTACAATATTACAATTACAATATTTACAAATTTTTATAGTTTTACAATTTAGTAATTTTCTACAATTTTTACAATGTTGTACAATTTTTTTACATTTCGGCGAGATGTAGTGAGATGAAATGATTCGCCAAAATATTACCCGGCATTTGCCTTTTCGGTGGGGGAAACCTCGGAAAAACCCAACCAGGTAATCAAATCAAAGGGGTAATCAAATCAAAGGGGTTGATGCCAAGGACTCGCCATAGACCATCCGGCTTCAGCCCCACGGCTGTGGAAAACCTCGGAAGAAACCAAAGTCCAAAGGGGGATCCAACCCAAGCCCGAACGCAGCTCCGGATCAGCAGCCCAGCGAGTCTGCCGACTGAGCTACATCGATGGCTCTACTAAAAGTATACAATACATAGCCAATCAGATTATTAAATTTACAAACGCAAACGATCATTCATAAGTTGAGCTATATTATAATACAAAACAATTTAATTAAATTTAAGGCATAAACAATTCAACCAGTTGTGATATACAGAAATTGATAATACATATCATGCAAACTACTTCAAATTACAAACACAAACAATTTATCAGTAGAGCTATATTGATCATGTACAGGGACATCATTTTATTTTTACTAACATTTTTAATATTAACCTGGCTATACCTTTCTATTAACGATTGAAACAGGAAACACCCCTTGCTTCCCCTTCCAAGACTGGAGTTCGATGATACTGGCGTAAAATACAAATCACTTTACTAGGTATAGGAAGGAAGAAAAGTAGTTCATCCATTTATGTAAACTAGGAAATATCGCAATTTTGAGTTTGATAATTTCCATTAGGTTTTTGTTTAATCAAAATACAGTACTGTATTAACAATTAGTGTTTTTACTCACGAATTGAGCTATCCATTCGGACGTATTAATTATGCAGTGTATATTGTACTGTTACAGCACATTAGCGTACAATATAGAGAATGAAGTTAAATTGAAAAATAATCATAATATGGATATTTAAACACATTTTTGAAAATGGTGGCCGTTCATTTCGATACAGGCTTCAGTTCTTTTGTGCATATTATCACACTATAGACTATTATACCTAATTCAAATTACCAGTTTCGTCCTTCTTGCGAGTAACTCATGTTGAAATAATTCTGTACGTACTCTATACAAGAGTAACTTACGTACTGTAAATTCAATCTTCACTTCTGCCCGATCCGAAAAGATAGAATTACTCAGAAATGCTATCTACTGTCCGTTCAAGTGGTTTTGTCGCAGGGTCGTAGAAAGAGGGGGAGATCACGTGACAGTTAATTACTTAACGATGCCCTTTTATTTAAGTTATTTTAAGCAGTTGTATAATATTACGTAGACGTCCAATTCCTAACAGAAATTAATGTTTTCAGAAAAGAGCTAAGATAGCCCAGCTACTAGACTTAACAGAGGGGCGAACAGAAGCAGGTGGGGGAAACCGGGATTCGACGTAGGCAAACGGACGACAGTACCTGTACGAAAATATGATTCAATATTGAAAGCTCTTTCGTCACTGGAAAACGCGAACATATTTCTGGAACGTACTATACTCACTAACTCAATACTGCTTACGCGCCCTCGGCTGTGTGTCGTGAACGGTTGGAAGTTTACTAGTAGAAGGGGTGGGGAGTGAAGTACATTCCAAAACTCAGGTACAATAAAAATTGAAGTAAAAATAAAATGATGTCCCTGTACAAAAATGTCATTATTATTCATTCATTCATTCATTTAGTGTAGGCTACTGCCCAAGGACAGGTCTTTCACTGCAAACCCAGCTTTCTCCAATCTTTCCTATTTTCTGCCTTCCTCTTCGTTTCCTCATATGATTCCTATATCTTAATGTTGTCTATGATCTTATATCTTCTTCTACCCCGAACTCTTCTCCCGTTCACCATTCCTTCCAGTGCATCCTTCACTAGGCAGTTTCTTCTCAGTCAGTGACCCAACCAATTCCTTTTTCCTCTTCTTGACTAGTTTCAGTATCATTCTTTCTTCACCCACTTTTTCCAACACAGCTTCATTTCTTACTCTGTCCACTTCACACGTTCCATTCTTCTCCATATCCACATTTCATATGCTTCTATTCGCTTCTCTTCACTTCGTCGTAATGCCCATGTTTCTGCTCCATACAATGCCACACTCCATATAAAATACTTCACTAGTGTCTTCCTTAGTTCTTTTTCCAGAGGTCCAGACTTTTGAGATGGTTGGGGCATGTAGCACGAATGAGCGAATCCAGAAATACATATAGATTGTTAGTTGGGAGGCCGGAGGGAAAAAGACCTTTGGGAAGGCCGAGACATAGATGGGAGGATGATATTAAAATGGATTTTAATTTGGTTATTTAACGACGCTGTATCAACTACTAGGTTATTTAGCGTCGATGAAATTGGTGATAGCGAGATGGTATTTGGCGAGATGAGGCCGAGGATTCGCCATAGATTACCTGGCATTCACCTTACGGTTGGGGAAAACCTCGGAAAAAACCCAACCAGGTAATCAGCCCAAGCGGGGATCGAACCCGCGCCCGAGCGCAACTTCAGACCGGTCGGCATTAAAATGGATTTGAAGGAGAGGGTATATGGATTAATCTTATTCAGGATAAGAAGTGACGGCGGACTTATGTGAGGGCGGCAATGAACCTCCGGGTTCTCTAACAAGGGAAAGATTTCGGCTCGAACAGGAATTTTTGGTTAAAAATTTGTACAGAGGCTTACCTCACAATGGTGATGAAGACCGTAAAAGCATTCATTTGTGTAACTCTCCGTTTGGTTGGTATTGGTCAATACACTTCTTTAAAAATGTACATGAGGATTCTCTATAAAATGCATGAAACAGTATGGAGTAGAGCAATAAGCACAACACACAGAAGCAACACCTGAACAATCTTCTGAACCACACTCCAGTGCTGAAAAATCAAATGCCACCTGAATTACATTTTGAAGTCCGAGACTTGTTCAGGATTCACGTAACCAGCTGACTGCCAGGAATACTGAAGCATAGGGCGGTACACTGGAGCAGACAACTGGTTATGAATAACAGAGTGCATTTTCATTATAAACACTCGATTTCCCACGTTAAGTTCTGGATTCTCAGCAAGAGTCCTTATGCAATCTGTTATCCTCCGAGCATATATTTTGTATTGTCTAAGGAAATAGATATTCAGAGGCTGGATATATTTAGTTTTTTTAGGTGGAATGTACATTCCATGTCTTAGCATTGGAATGATTCCTTTATTAAGGTTGCATTCAATGACTCGCACAACAATATATAGTTTTGATTAGCTGCAATATTTTCAGACAGAACGTTGGAGAAAAATGTTCTTAAATGGGCTCTGGACAGTTTACCACTCGCACTAGCTTCTAGGCTAGGCTAGGCTCACGGGTAAGGTGTCCCATCCCCTTAACTTGTGCAGTGCTCTCCCCACCCCTCAACTTGTACAGTGCTCTAACACACAAAAACACATATTACACAAACGAATGCTTTTGGAAGCTTTAAAGAGATTTAAAGATGGGTCTGTATAGAAATTTTGGATACGAAATAATTCCTGTTCGAGCCGAAACCCTTCCCTTGTAAGGGCCATTTGTAATGTAATGTAATTATTATTATTATTATTATTATTATTATTATTATTGGTGTTTCCTGTTATTATTGATTCATATTTTCGTGGTTCTTGCATAGCCTATATGTCACAGTATCTTCTAAGGGCCGATTGTATAAACCATTTAATCTTAGATCAGAGGTTAAATTGATCCTTGTTTCAGCTGAACTTGGAATTTTGTGTTGTATAAAGTCTAATCTCAGATTAATTTGTCTCAAACTAAAGTCAACTTTGACTGAAGAAATTTCTCCGATTAAGTTAGATGATCCAAGTTCAGTTATTTCCTTTCTGTTTGAAATATACAAGTGACAGATTTGCAAATAAAATATCCATTATTATTAATATTAATAGATATGTTAGGTACATTTATATATATTTCTTTCAATTTCTTGCCTTAATACACAAACATTCTTATATTTTATAAGGCTCTATCGTGTTCAGCAGTATCAAATAACATAACCTATAATTATATTATGTTTATAACAATCATTAATTATTAATGGATATGATAGGTACATTCATAAATGTTCAATTAACTGCATTACTAAACGAAAATTGTCGTTTAAAAAGCTTTATTATGTTTAGCAGTATTAACATGATAACAACTTGGAGAACAGTCAACCTTCTTCTTATTGTCCACCATTATTTACATTGCAAAAAAAAAAAAAACAGTGTCTCCAACAGAGTGTAATACGGAAAGTCGCCAAAAAGTAGTTGTAAAGTCGCTAGATTTCTCATTATCAACAAAGAAAGATTAAATTTTGTCACTATGGGGTGCTAAAAGTTCACTAAATCCCTATTTAAGCAATATAAAAGTTAAAAGAAATTGTTGTTGAAAAAGAGTTAAAATCGCTAGATTGGCAACACTGAACAAACCTGTATAACATGGTCCGCGCATCACGTATTTCACCTGTTTATGCGATGTTGCCAAATCCTTTTCACGTGAACTTAGGTTGCATTTGAACCAAGGTAATTTGATCGCAGAAAAGTTTTATACAATAGAAGAAGTGTCTGAACTCGGTTCACTTTTCGATCTTCGCTCAAAGTTGATCTTTAGTCAGGGAGTTTTATACAATTGGGCCTAAGTATGATTAAAATTAACACAAAGATATAGGACTCGCTCAGCGCCTAAGATTTTGTCGGTTCGACAGAGCACACTTTTGAGAAACGCTAAGTTTAGATCATTTACCAGAGTACTTCGAACGATATTGCGGCGTTTTATTCTTAGGGATTCTCTCTGAGAACAGTTCACTAACACGTGAGTCCTCGAAGACGATCTTCCCATCAACATACTGTGACTACACTTCATATAATGAAAAAGAGAGCAAAGTCTCAGGGGAGTCTTGCGTTTAATTTCGACCTGGATGATAAAGCAACCCCCGTAAAACTTGAGTGTATTAAAAAATCATTCCAGGGCTCCGTAACTTGAAATCTCTCCAGTGCCTGTGCGATATTTATACATGCATACAAACATTATTATTAATGATATAGAATTCTGTGCGAGGAGTTCGAAGCAAGGCTCCCAGGCGAAATCATCTCGTGTGCGGTGCAGTGTCTGCCTGCAGGATGGATTACATGCCTTAATAATTCAGGGTTTAATTAAACAGCCGCCACGGCATCAGTCACGTGGTCACGAACAGGTGAACATCAGACAGCGCGGCGAGAAGAAACACTCGTGCAGATCCTTTATCTCATGTCGGTTGTACGTTTTGAAATATCTAGCAGCGCCACCACTACAAGGATTAGAGTCAGTACTCTGTGGGCTGGTGGTTAGCATGATGGAGCCGAGGTTTTGTGGTTCGAACCCAGACAAGGCGATAGAAACTTAACATGTCTTCCTCAAGGAGAAAAGTAATGGAGTCGTAGGGATAGTTGTCGTCTGTATCTTCGAAACTGTCGCTGGTAAACACAGCTCAGATATGGGTTTAATTCTCAATGAATCCAATTATGTCGCTGGTATCGGCACAAGTTATCTGTTTTTAACAATCAGCTGTTTAAACTTGCATCAAATTCTACAGGGACATCATTTTTTTACTTCAATTTTTATTGCACCTGAGTTTTTGAATGTACTTCACTCCCACCCCCTCTACTACTAATCTTCCAATCGTTCTCCACGTAGAGCCAAGGCCGCGTATACAGTACTGAGATAGTGAGTATAGTACGTTCCAGAAATATGTTCGCGTTTTCCAGTGACGAAAGAGCTTTCAATATTGAATCATATTTTCGCACAGGTACTGTCGTCTGTTTGCGTACGTCGCATCCCGGTTTCCCCCACCTGCTTCTGTTCGCTCCTCTGTAAAGGCTAGTGGCTGGGCTGTCTTAGCTCTTTTCTAAGAACATTAATTTCTGTTAGGAATTGGACGTCTACGTAATATTATACAACTATTTAAAATAACTTAAATAAAAGGGTCCCGTTAAGTAATTAACTGTCACGTGATTTCCCCCCTTTCTACGACCCTCCGACAAAACCACTTGAACGGACAGTAGATAGCATTTCTGAGTAACTTTATCTTTTCGGATCGGGCAGAAGTGAAGATTGAATTTACAGTACGTAAGGTACTCTTTCATAGAGTAGGTACAGAATTATTTCAACATGAGTTACTGATACGAAGGACGAAACTGGTAATTGGAATTAGGTACAATAGTCTATAGTGCGATAATATGCACATTAGAACTGAAGCCTGTATCGAAATGAACGGCCACCATTTTCAAAAATGTGTTTAAATATCCATATTATGATTATTTTTCAATTTAACTTCATTATCTATATTGTACGCTAATGTGCTGTAACAGTACAATATACACTGCATAATTAATAAGTCCGAATGGATAGCTCAATTCGTGAGTAAAAAGACTAAGTGTTAATACAGTACTGTATTTTGATTAAGCAAAAACCTAATGAAAATTATCAAACTCAAAATTGCGATATTTCCTAGTTTACATAAATGAATGAACTACTTTACTTCCCTCCTATACCTAGTAAAGTGATTTGTATTTTACGCCAGTATCATCGAACTCCAGTCTTGGAAGAGGGAGCAAGCGGTGTTTCCGGTTCTAAACCTTTAATCCAAAGATATAGACAGGTTAATATTAAAAATGTTAGTAAAAATAAAATGATGTCCCTGTATCTGTTAAATGTGGTATTCGTTTGTAGTATAGTGATATTTGTGTTTTATTAAGTAGGCACAATGAAAATTCACTTTCTCTTTTCAAAATAGGTACATATGAAATTCTAGTGTTCATAATTGAAATAAAATACACCGCTAGCCAAGTGTCTACTGTTTTATTATATTCATAGCATTGCATTTCGTCTTGGAACATATGTATATAGCCTAATAGGGCCTATGCTGTAAAATATATACACAGGGAAATGCTCGTATATGCTACCGAAGAAGAATGTACAGGGACATCATTTTATTTTTACTAACATTTCTAATATTAACCTGGCTATACCTTTGGATTCACGATTGACAACCGGAAACACCGTTTGATACCCCCTTCCACGACCGGAGTTCGATAATACTGGTGTAATATACAAACAAATCACTTTACTAGGAATAGGAGGGAAGAAAAGTAGTTCATCCATTTTCGTAAACTAGGAAATATCGCGATTTTGAGTTTGATTATTTTCATTAGGTTTTTGTTTAATCAAAATACAGTACTGCATTAACAATAAGTGTTTTTACTCACGAACTGAGCTATCCATGCGGACGTATTCATTGTGCAGTGTACATTATAGTGTCTACAGCACATTAGCGTAAATATAGAGAATGAAATTAAATTGAAAAAATAATCATAATATGGATATTTAAACATAATTTTGAAAATGGTGGCCGTTCATTTCGATATAGGCTTCAGTTATTTTTGCATATTATCGCATTGTAGACTATTGTACCTAATTCCAATTACCAGTTTCGTCCTTCGTACTAGTAACTCATGTTGAAATAATTCTGTACCTACTCTATAAAAGAATACCTTACGTACTGTAAATTCAATCTTCACTTCTGCCCGATCCGAAAAGATAAAATTGTTCACAACTGTGGAGTAACGGTCAGCGTGTCTGGCCGCGAAACCAGGTGGCCCGGGTTCGAATCCCGGTCGGGGTAAGTTACCTGGTTGAGGTTTTTTCCGGGGTTTTCCTTCAACCCAATACGAGCAAATACTGGGTAACTTTCGGTGCTGGACCCCGGACTCATTTCACCGGCATTATCACCTTCATTTCATTCAGACGCTAAATAACCTAGATGTTGATACAGTGTCGTAAAATAACCAAATAAAATAATAAAAGATAAAATTACTCGGACATGCTATCTACTGTCCGTCCAAGTAGTTATGTAGCAGGATCGTAGAAAGTAGCGAAATCACGTGACAGTTAATTACTTAACGAGGTCCTTTTATTTAAGTTATTTTAAACAGTTGTATAATATTACGTAGACGTCCAATTCCTAACAGAAATTAATGTTTTCAGAAAAGAACTAAGAGAGCCCAGCCACTAGCCTTTTACAGGGGGCGAGCAGAAGCGGGTGGGAGGAAACCGGGATGCGCGAGAGGCAAACGGACGACAGCATTTGTGCGAGAATATGATTCAATATTGAAAGCTCTTTCGTCACTGGAAAATGCAAACATATTTCTGGAACGTATTATACTCACTAACTCAGTACTGTTTGTGTGTACTATGACCGTAAGGAGACTTTGACTGTATACGCTTGGTCCTGTGTGGGGAACGGTTGGATATTTACTAGTAGAGGGGGTGAGAGTGAAGAACATTAAAAAATTCAGGTACAATAGAAATTGGAGTAAAAATTAAACACTTCAGAGTCCACACCTGTGGAGTAACGGTCAGCGCGTCTGGCTGCGAAACCAGGTGCGGGTTCGATTCCCGGTCGGGGCAAGTTAAGGTTTTTCCGGGGTTTTCCCTCAATCCAAAAGCAAATTAAACTGGACGACTTATTTCAGCATTATCACCTTCATCTCATTCAGACTCTAAATAACCTAAGATGTTGATAAAGCGTCGTAAAATAACCTACTGAAAAAAATTCAGAACACTAGCCAATTAAAGAAATGACACTTCTGAATAGTTCACTCTCTATTTGTAATATTTTTTTTTTACCCGTAAAATTAAAAACAAAAAGGTATTTTACTAAGAACTTCAAATTAAAGTAACTTCGAAAATATTGAGATTAGGACAAATGTTTATATGACATTTCTTGCTCAAAATTTCTTCGGAAATAAGCTCCGTAAGTGACGGTAAATCTTCGTGAATCACCCTGTATTTTTAATATATATATAGTTATTTTCCGCACGACTGTACTTTCCATTAGCACAACCATTATTACTGTCAGTATTTGTTGATACTGACATCATAATTTTTGCGTACAGTTCGACACTGGCACTCAGAAAATGTCTAAACAATAATGTATGTTTTGTTGACTAATTAAAAGTTTAGTTGGATTGTTATAAATTCAAAACAACAGAACATCGGAGTCGGGATATTTAATTTCCTATTTGATTCCATTTGAAGCCAATAGAGTATATAAAAGAGCGGATATTCTAAACGTCGTTATTGTGAAGTGAAATAGCTTTCTATCATTGTATAAATATGATAGTTTGATAAGCAGAGAGCTAATTTCGTGCTGCTTTTGTCAACGAGCCCGCTGATCAGGAATTGCTATTAATTTCCACGTCTCGTAAAACACAACGGCATGCCCGGCTCCGAGTGCCTGACGATGTCAAGGAAACGCTCATCGCGATGTTCTTTTTTTCTTTCGTAATGTACATGATGTAACAGCGTCAAATAAACCGAGATACATTTAAGGGGAAAGGATGTTATTTTTTTATGAAAAATGACTAAATTAAAAAAAAAAATCTTTAAAATACTCTGTGATATGTATGGATCGTCATTTTTAAACTTCTGCATTATGGATTTTTAAATCACTCGCCCACTTTCATTGTTGTTTCCGGTAAATTAAATTTTCAATTTTTTTTTCTTTAAAATACCCTTTGATATGTCTGGAATGCATTGCATAACATTTTGTGGGTATTTGTGTCCTTATCGGATGTTGAGACGTCATTTGTAAACTTCCTGCGCTATGGATTTTTAAATCACACGCCCCCTTTCATCGGTTTCCAGTAAATTCATTGTTTTTGCTACATTGCCAGACAAAATGAATATAATTTCTGAACTATTAAAGATACATGCATGAAATTTAGAACACACATTCTTTAGACTATTAGGAAACTTTTCTCTGTAACAGAATTTTGTTAATTGATTTCATTTTAAAAATACGTCCGTTTGTTTGCAAGAAAGGAAATCAGAAAATTGTTACTAAATTTTAATTGTTTATTTTACAAACGTAGGGACTAATATCAAAATTCTGTTACAGACAGTTCGTAGAACATACTTTTGCAAATACATTGCAAAAACTGTTTGAATCTATCTTTAAAAACGGTTTAGATATATCGGTTTTAGTACAATCCTGCATTGGGTATATTTTTTTTTCAAATTTGGGCCCCCAAATATTTTTTTTTTTCAAAATATTTTTATTTGGTTGAGTTGCCACAGCTATGAGCTCTCTACATACAAAAATTAATAATTTACACCGAATAGGAAAAAGTTAAAAAAAATACTATCCTCTCCCCTTAATATCTCAAATATTGCTGCACCGACTTTAAAAAAATGACGGAGTACTGAGTTCTGACAACGATAAGAGCGCTTGGAGTTAGTAAGCTGTCCGAAATTTCGATGTAATTCATCGTTTTTCATACAAGATCCCACACCGCGATCTGCGCGTGCTCGTATAGTGGGCGTGGAGGCTCTTCGCCTGTGCACTGAGCCCTGCTTCCCGTTGCTGGCGCAATTCGCCACGCTCTGCTGATCGTCCCTGTCGCGACCAGCGCGTAGCCATGGCAACGGGGACTCTTTTGTTTCGTGCCAGTCCTCGCTTACTGGACGTAGTATTGATACTGTATATCGTTCATTTTTTCCACTGTTTCGCGATCATTTTACTATTTTGTCTTGTATTTCAACTGTGTAATGGAGTAAATGTAACATAATACTTAAACGCATTATTTTAAACTGACAGTTACGTATATTTATTACGTTGAAGAATAAAGGCCCATTCACAATGACTATTACATTCTTACTACGTCATACTACTTTTGACCAATGAAACGGTACGAAAGGGCGTATTTCAACCAATCATGGCTGCTTATCGCACAATTTTATCGCGTCCCTAGCATTTGTTTAATTTTATCGCGTCCCTAGCATTTGTTTCTTTGTTTGCCAACATTTGAAACTGCGCTAGTCTGGACGTCAAAATATATATATAAAATTACAAACCATTCCAGTCGATGCACAGCAGTTTCAAATATGACTCGCATTGGCATTCAAGAACAAGAATTAATAAAAATCACTGATCATACCTATGCATCTTCTGAAATCCGATTTACAAATAAATGAAGAGCACCATTCGGAAATCCTGAATAAGTTGAATACACCATGTAGGCCTAAATCAACGAGTTCCACTTCTATTACGCACACGTCCAATCTTGGGTGATAGTTATTCAATGTTTAGAAAATGACACGTCTTGGAATAACATTGAATAACTATAACCCAAGATTTTATCCATTTATTCATTTTAACATGATCATAATTTGAATAACATTATTTGATAAAATGTATTATAATGTAACATGAGTTATATGTACACACAATTCTCATTTTAATCATATTTGAATTTACACTACATTGAAATTCATCATTTTATCTTATTTCTTGTTACAATTAGTATACCTATAACTCATGAAATTTTATCACCATGTATTACACACTATTCGTATTTGCTTTTATAATCTAATTTAATCTAAGTTCAGATCACATAATTTTAATATATCTGATGATGCCCCACAAGGCGAAAACGTTTATATACCATATATTCATGTAGCAAATAAACATTTGCAGATAGTTGTGTCTTTGATTGAAATTTATAACATTATTTTATGACATTACTAGACACATCTGAAATATAAAATGAATTGCAAAAAAAATAAATAAATAAACACACAAGTTTGCGCCCAGGCTACCAAATGGGATCATTCACAATGATTCACATAAGCATTGACATAAACATTACCGTAAGACGTTAACATGAAAGTTTGCAAACTCCAAACTTTCATGCTTATGCTTACGTGATTTGCAAACAGAACACAATCGTGGAGCGCTGAAGTATACGACAGAATATGAGGAAATGGCGTCGTTGTTATGTTTCATTGGTTACCAAGTATGTTTGCTGTTATGTTTATGTTATGTTATGCTGTTATTGAAATCATTTTATATTCAAAATATTCAAACACATTATTGAAATCATTTTATATTCAAAATTTTCAAACACATTATTGAAATCATTTTATAATCAAATACGCATTATTCAAATCATATTTTCAAACACACACTATTGAAATCACTTTATAATCAAATACGCATTATTGAAATCATTATGTTTTCAAACACATTATTGAAATCATTTTATATTCAAAATATTCAAACACATTATTGAAATCATTTTATAATCAAATATTGCATTATTAAAAAATATTTTCAAACACATTATTGAAATCATTTTATAATCAAATACGCATTATTGAAATCATTATATTTTCAAACACATATTATTGAAATCATTTTACAGTATATTCAAAATATTCAAACACATTACTGAAATCATTTTATAATCAAATACGCATTATTAAAATCATATTTTCAAACACATATTATTGAAATCATTTTATATTGAAAATATTCAAACACATTATTGAAATCATTTTATAATCAAATACGCATTATTAAAATCATATTTTCAAACACATTATTGAAATCATTATATTTTCAAACATATTATTGAAATGATTTTATATTCAAAATATTCAAACACATTATTGAAATCATTTTATAATCAAATACGCATTATTAAAATCATATTTTCAAACACATTATTGAAATCATTTTATAATCAAATATGCATTATTGACATCATTATATTTTCAACATATACATTATTGAAACCTCTTCAAACCTCTAACCCTAGCTACTTAGCTTCTCGTTTTCAACATTTGTCCTCATATCACGAAATAGATACTCGCTCACAACACCATATCACACTCTCCATTCCTAAACACAGAACATCCTTCTACTCTTCATCTTTAACCGTCTCTGCAGCTCATCTCTGGAACTCTCTACCACAACATGTCAGAGACTGTCGGACATTGTCTAGTTTCAAAAATAAATTAAAATTGCACTTTTTCAATTCAGATTTCTTTCAGTTATAAGCTCTTTTCTCTGCGATAGTTTTGTAAAAATATAGGCCATATATTTCTTTCCTTTCTTTTCCCTTTTTGTTCTCTTTATCAGCCGATGAATTTATTATCATAACCTTTGTATTGTGAATTTCATTTAATTTTCGTATTTCTTTTCTTTTTTATTATTATTTTATTACATTCCATTTTGTTATATTCTTCCTTACGTTTTTCATATTAACCATTTGTACTAAATGAGTTGCTTTTACTATATTCCAATGTATTTTACTTTCTTTTTTTCTATTATGGTATTATTTGTATGTTGTTTAGTGTCGATTTTATTATGGTATTATTATTATTGTTACTATTGTTATTATTGTTATTATTATTATTATTATTATTATTATTTATTATTAATTTTGTAATATGTTAGTATTCTGTTCTTTAACTTTTTGTTAAATTTTAACTGCTTGTATACTTTGTGACCTAGTTGAGTGTAAGAGAAGGCCCTATGGCCTTAACTCTGCCAGTATAAATAAAGAATTATTAATTATTATTATTATTATTATTATTATTATTATTATATTATCATTATTATTGAAATAATTTTATAATCAAATACTCATTATTGTCATCATGAAGTCAAGTTTGTAAAGCATCTTCGTTACCGAAGGAGTTTCCTTGAAGATTATTGCACAGAGAACGGAAAAGATAAAAATCTGAGGATGTAAAACCGTGAGAATATAGGGGAAGTGTAATCACCTCAGGACCAAGCTCTGATAGCAACAGAAATTTAACTGATCAGGGAAAGAATGTAATTGCAAATATACTGAAAGGTTTTGCTCAAAAAAAAAAAAAACAGAAGTAGAAAATAATTGGTCCCAAATGATTCATGAATGGTTTCCTACTTCAGAAATAAAAATAATAAGTCAGACTTTTGAAAAGACAGCTGCCCAGGCGTGCATTATCTTGTTGCAGTTGAACTTGATACAGTTTTCTCAGTCGTTTTTCTTCAATTACGGCCCATACACATCTGAGTTGTTGGCGATAAATGTCAACAGTTACGGTTAAATTCCTGCGAAGAAATGAGTAGTACACGGTGCCTTCTTTATCCCATCAGATGCGTAACATCATCTCCTGTAGCTGGACATTAACGTTTGTACGTGGTGTTGTGTTTTGAAACGACAGAACTATTTTCTTGCAGTGCTTTCTCCTATAGCATTCTTCCTATTTCGAGCCGCCTCCGCTACCTTTGCTCCTCTATTAGACTCAAACAGAAGAATAAGTTGGAAGTGTTCGTTTCCCCTCACCCCCACTTGCCACTCCATGTTCTTCAGTCAACAAATAGCACAAACTATCTTCAAATGTACAAAATTCAAGGCATATTTACAAGCACAAATAAATGACAAACGATAAACAATCTCCTAACAACGCAGTTTTGTGATGACGAACAAAAACGCTATGGTCTTAAGGCTCATTCACAATGAAAATTAAACAAGCGTTAACTTAACGTTTCAAAACAGCGTATTTGATTATAAAGTGATTTCAATAATGTGTGTTTGAAAATATGATTTGAATAATGCATATTTGATTATAAAATGATTTCAATAATGTGTGTTGAAAATATAATGATTTCAATAATGCATATTTGATTATAAAATGATTTCAATAATGTGTTTGAAAATATAATGATTTCAATAATGCATATTTGATTATAAAATGATTTCAATAATGTGTTTGAAAATATAATGATTTCAATAATGCGTATTTGATTATAAAATGATTTCAATAATGTGTTTGAAAATATAATGATTTCAATAATGCGTATTTGATTATAAGATTATTTCAATAATTTGTGTTTGAATATTTTTAATATAAAATGATTTCAATAATATGTATTTAAATATTTTGAGTTGTTGGCCAATTGCACCAAACCCTTTAATGTTAATTCATTAATATTCAGTAGGACACAATGCTAGGTATCAAATAAATTCATAACAGCCGATTACAATTTAACTAGAGTCCATACTTCATATTATATTAAGGATTTGAAAACCATATACAAGACGACTTCCAACAGAAAGTTTGGTTCGTGGTACAGCTAATGTCCTAAATTAAAAATAATGGTACGTCATTGAAAAATGTTGAGATCCGCTGTCCTAAACTGAACATTGTACCTACCCCTAGTCTACTCTGAGTAAAAACTACACTGAAAACATGCGCTCCAATTTAGAAGTCGGACTTATCGCAATGTCTGAAAATAAAGTGTGGCAATTACAACGTCCATTTGTTGCACGTTAATTGGAACAGACCTTAAAAATGCAAGAGGCTGTGGGACGGGTGCTTGCAAGTCGTAACACTTGGTTTCCGCACTTCCGAGGCTTCGACGACAAAAATTTTAACTCTCAGACAGGGATCGCATTAAAGGAATCTTAAAGCGTGGTAACTTTTATTTCATGGCATATTAAAATATATCCGTGGCATGAAAGTTACAGGGTTGAACAAATTCTGATCTTCATAGTTAAAAAATTTCCATTTTGAGATTCTCTACTTCTTCCCAAATTAAACGAAATGACGATAAAGCAAGAAAAATCAACTCACAGGTACAGAGGGCGCGTCGTTGTAAGCGAATTATGGGTCTGTAGAAAAGTAACTGTGTGACCTCCAAGCCGGTGGCCACTTATCTCGTCGTTCCATTTAAGGAACCTATGTTTTAGAGCTTCAGCCTACTAAGTTGTAAGTCTTTGCTTAGAACTAAGTGTCGGTGCAAGCACACAATGGGGGTACTAGGAGAACAAGGGGAATACATGGAGAACAAGTGAAATACATGGAGAACAAATGAAATACGAGGAGAATAAGTGATATACAAAGAGAACAAGTGGATACAAAGAGAACAAGGGAATACAAGGAGAACAATTGAAATACACGAAGGACAAGTAAAATACAGGAAGAAGAACAATTGAAATACAAGGGGAACAAGTGAAATACAAGAGTAACAAGTGAATTACAAGGATAACAAGTGGAATACAATACAAAATGAAGAAGTGAAATAAAAGGGTAACAATTGAAATGCAAGGAAAACAAGTGCAATATAAGAACAAATATAATGTAAGGAGAACAAGTGAAATAAAAGGGTAACAAGTGAAATGCAAGTAAAATGCAAGAAGTGAAAGACAAGAAGTGAAAGACAAGGAGAAGAAGTGCACAAGGAGAACAATTGAAATACAAGAAGAACAAGTGAAACACAAGGAGAAGAAGTGAAACACAAGGAGAAGAAGTGAAACACAAGGAGAAGAAGTGAAACACAAGGAGAAGAAGTGAAACACAAGGAGAAGAAGTGAAACACAAGGAGAAGGCAGAACAAGGTGAATATAGGGAGAAGAAGAGGACACAGGAGAAGAAGTGGTATACAGGGAGAACAAGGGGAATATAGGAAGAAGGGTAATCCAAGCAGAATAAGAGTAATACAAGGAGAACAAAGGGGAATATAAGGAGAACAAGTAGAATACAAGAAGGACAAGTGAAATACAAGAAGAATAGAAGGAAAATGAGTGGAATAAATCGAGAACAAGGGAAATACAGGAAGAACAAGGGGATAAAGAAAAAGAAAATCAGGTAAAACAAGGCAATACAGGGAGAACAAGGAGAAATCATTGAAAACAAGTGGAAAACAAGCAGGATAAGGGGAATAATAGAAGAAAATGCGAATACAAGGAGAATAGAAGAATACAGGAAGAACAAGGGGAATACGTTGACAACAAGAGAACATGAGAAATACAATGAGAACAAGGACGATACAAGGAGAGGAAAGAACAAGGGTAATAAAATCAGAACACAATGTACTTTAGTATGTGGAAGTATGATGCTAAGTCCATGGAGTGCTGTCAGGGGCGGAACAGGAAGATGCATAACATTCAGAGTATGTACGATAGCATTGAAATGGGCAACAGCGCTCATATGTTCCGAAACAGAAAGAATCTAAAAATGGTTGCCTTTCTGATTCCAAAATTTGTCGGTGTAATTAATACACACCCTGTATACCGTGACTCAGGCCTTGTAGCCTTACTTTCCACTCGGAGGCAGTCATGTGAAGAATGCTTTTCGAATGGTTCTAAACCCGGTCCAACAGTTAGTATGGTAATAAGTTGACAACTAATTCATAGTGAACGACGTTGAAATGCTTGTTATGTAGTACCCTTTATTTTTGTTAATAAAAATGTAACATGACAAAATATATGATTATGTCTCGTGACGAGAATATTGTACGAAATGGAAATATAAACATTGGCAATTTATCTTTTGAAGAGGTGAAAAAATTCAAATATCTTGGAGCAACAGTAACAAATATAAATGATACTCGGGAGGAAATTAAACACGGAATAAATATGGGAAATGCCTGTAATTATTAGGTTGAGAAACTTTCATCAACCAGTCTGCTGTCAAAAAATCTGAAAGTTGGAATTTATAAAACAGTTATATTACCGGTTGTTCTTTATGGTTGTGAAACTTGGACTCTAACTTTGAGAAAGGAACATAAGTTAAGGTGTTTAAGAATAAGGTTCTTAGGACAATATTTGGGACTAAGAGGGATGAAGTTACAGGAGAATGGAGAAAGTTACACAATGCAGAGCTGCACACATTGCATCCTTCACCTGACATAATTAGGAACATTAAATCCAGACGTTCGAGATGGGCAGGGCATGTAGCACGTATGGGCGAATCCAGAAATCCATATAGAGTGTTAGTTGGGAGGCCGGAGGGAAAAATACCTTTAGGATGGCCGAAACGTAGATGGGAGGATAATATTAAAATGTATTTGAGGGAGGTGGGATATGATGATAGAGACTGGATTAATCTTGTTCAGGATAGGGACCAATGGCGGGCTTATGTGAGGGCAGCAATGAACCTCCGGGTTCCTTAAAAGCCAGTAAGTAGTAAAATGTAACATCACAATGTAAGATAAAAAAATTTGAGACTTAATTAGATAAAAATAATTGCCGTAAGCAGGTAGCCTACTGTTAAGACATCCCTGTCTTCAGAATGAATGAGCGTGGATCAACAAATTTCTAACATAATCGCTCATAACGTTTCAACGTTTCAACGTTTCAGACCGCTGAACTCTGCTGCGTGCTTACTAATGCACAACCCTCTTCCGCCCCCTTCATAAATTGTAAGTGGACACAGCAGTTGGTTGGGTGTCGAGCCCCATTCTTTGCCCGTATTTCCACACATTGCGGCTTTCTCGGAAGCGATTACCTGCCGCCCAACACCTGCCCGCTACGGGGCGACCTGTGACGTCACAGTAGGCCGATAAATGGGGCAGACATTACCATGTGAAAAGCCCGGCACTGAGAAACCCGACAGTATAACATGTATTTTCCCCTTTATTTAAAATCATAACGAAAAGCCTTTTTGTTTATCGTCATGGTAGTGCATAATTGTATAAAAACACGCAAGATGTCGGTAAGGACAGCCGGTATCAGTGGTCCTCCACTGGTTGATAAATTAACAATTTGGCTCATTGTGCGGACTATACAGGTGGAAGGTAACCTTTTACAATCCTTCACACACATAACAGATCATGTCATTTGGGAACGTTTAGTCAAATATTTTTTCATACGACCAATAGTTATTTCGAGAATAATAATGATAATAATAATAATAATAATAATAATTACTTTCTGGCTTTTAAGGAACCCGGAAGTTCATTGCCGCCCACACATAAGCCCGCCATTGGTCCCTATTCTGAGCAAGATTAATCCAGTCTCTACCATCATATCCCACCTCCCTCAAATCCATTTTAATCCCATCTACGTCTCGGCCTACCCAAAGGTCTTTTCCCCTCTGGCCTCCCAACTAACACTCTATATGCATTTCTGGATTCGCCCATACGTGCTACCTGTCCTGCCCAACTCAAACGTCTGGATTTAATGTTCCTAATTATGTCAGGTGAAGGATGCAATGCG
The DNA here is from genome assembly GCA_025594305.2 of Periplaneta americana. Lineage (NCBI taxonomy): Eukaryota > Metazoa > Arthropoda > Insecta > Blattodea > Blattidae > Periplaneta > Periplaneta americana. The sequence goes on from JAJSOF020000031.1 coordinate 98,619,544, forward strand.
TACAGTTCTACGTTGTATAACTTTCTCCATTCTCCTGTAACTTCATCCCTCTTAGCCCCAAATATTTTCCTAAGAAACTTATTTTCAAAAACCCTCAATGTTTGTTCCTCTCTCAAAGTGAGAGTCCAAGTTTCACAGCCATACAGAACAACCGGCAATATAACTGTTTTATAAATTCTAACTTTCAGATTTTTTGACAGCAGACTAGATGATAAAAGCTTCTCAACCGAATAATAACAGGCATTTCCCATATTTATTCTGCGTTTAATTTCCTCCCGAGTGTCATTTATATTTGTTACTGTTGCTTCAAGATATTTGAATTTTTCCACCTCTTCGAAGGATAAATCTCCAAATTTATAGTTCCATTTCGTACAATATTCTGATCACGCGACATAGTCATATACTTAGTCTTTTCGGGATTTACTTCCAACCCTATCGCTTTACTTGCTTCAAGTAAAATTCCCGTGTTTTCCCTAATCGTTTGTGGATTTTCTCCTAACATATTCACGTCATCCGCATAGACAAGAAGCTGATGTAACCCGTTCAATTCCAAACCCTGCCTGTTATCCTGGACTTTCCCAATGGCATACTCTAGAGCAAAGTTAAAAAGTAAAGGTGATAGTGCATCTCCCTGCTTTAGTCCGCAGTGAATTGCAAAAGCATCAGATAGAAACTGGCCTATACGGACTCTGCTGTACGTTTCACTAAGACACATTTTATTTAATTGAACTAGTTTTTTGGGAATACCAAATTCAATAAGTATATTATATAAAACTTCTCTCTTAACCGAGTCATACGCCTTTTTGAAATCTATGAATAACTGATGTACTCTACCCTTATACTCCCATTTTTTCTCCAATATCTGTCGAATACAAAAAATCTGATCAATAGTCGATCTATTACGCCTGAAACTACACTGGTGATCCCCAATAACTTCATCTACATATGGAGTTAATCTTCTCAAAAGGATATTCGACAAAATTTTGTACGACGTTAACAATAATAATAATAATAATAATAATAATAATAATAATAATAATAATAATAATAATAATGTTTTAATTTCGCTGGCAGAGTTAAGGCCATAAGGTCTTCTCTTCCAATCAACCAGCCTTAATCAATACAATACATATTTAAAATACGAATATTTACACTACACTTAAAAGGTTCTCCTGCAATATTCTTCAGTTAAGTTTTAACGACTAGTAGAGTACATATTTATTTAAATTTAGATAAACCTATAAGGTAAAGTAGTAACTTAATTTATGAGCTAATTTAATTCAATCAATTATAATTAATTTGAGATTTGAGATAGCTAGTAAAATTGTGAAAATTAATTTAATATAAGCTTACTAGAACTATGTTACAGGGAGAAAAGTCTATATATATATATATATATATATATATATATATATATATATATATAATGAGAATATTAATGTAATTGCCATTAGAGGTTTTGTAAATCTATTTAGAGAAATTAATGATAATAATAAGAATGGACAGATGTTAGTTCCATTATATGTAATAAATATTAAGCAGTAATTAATCTGTTAAGTAAGAATTTATGTAATTTTGACCTAAATGAAGTTATTGTCCAACAACCCCTTACATCACTCGGAAGCGAGTTCCAATTTCTAGCAACTGAAACTGCAATATAAAGATGTCTTGTGGTAGGGTATAATGAGTAAATCGTTATGATGACATCTTGTACTTAGCTGATGATATGCGGATAAATTTTGAAAACGAGAAGACAGATTGGGGTAGCGGTGCGCAGAATTTGAAATAAGAGAACAAGAGAATGCAGGGCTCGTCGATCGATTAAACGAATATTGAAATGTTGCAACGTTGTAGACAGTGGCAGTGTTTACTTCGCGAGATCATTGCATTCCACCATACTGAATGCCGCTCCAATCATCTACTTGGCAGGGGTTTTGAGAGGATGTACACACATAGATTTTTGTAATCAAAAATATCTGTTGAGAATGCAGTCAAATCAAAATTTATGTAATCGTAACATGTTAATTACATGAACTATGTTATTCGTTATTGTATCGTTTCAGCACTAAATTTAGAACGAACAAATACGTAGTTTCCGATTCATTTTAAGGCAATTTCATCAATAATACAGTAGGATGAAAATGTATGCGTAAAACAAAATTAATCCTTTAAATAGAGTATTATTTTACACTAAGGATCACATAGTTGATGACACTCCAACTCAATTACAATACAATGTTTGGAAGAAATAAACGACTTTAAAACTGCAAATCTAGTCTTTCAGGTAAAGCTCCCTATAAAGCAGATTTGAATAATTTCAAGGGAAAAATTGTTCCGGGGCCGGGTATCGATCCCGGGACCTCTGGTTGAACGTACCAGCGCTCTACCAACTGAGCTACCCGGGAACTCCACCCGACACCGTCTCAACACTGTGTACGTTAACAGAAAACCACAATTTCAAGTCAAACAGAGTTTGTGTGCACTCGATGTGGTCTCTGGCGTTTCGTCAGCCCACGCGAGTTGTGTGGATATAAAGGGAAAAGTTAAGACGGTGTCGGGTGGAGTTCCCGGGTAGCTCAGTTGGCAGAGCGCTGGTACGTTCAACCAGAGGTCCCGGGATCGATACCCGGCCCCGGAACAATTTTTCCCTTGAAATTATTCAATGGATATGAAACTTTTTTGAGTTTTCAATCTACAGACAGGACTGTATGAATGCCTGTAATATGTATTATTGAATAACTCACTCAATATGTTAGAGAGAACAATAAGGGTTATAGGGCTGCAAACGATCACAAACCCACATTAGTGCTGTGTAATGATCCCTTCGCTACCCTCACGCTTCATCCCCCACCCCACGTCGGGGCAGATCATTGAATACGCAATAAGTAGAAAGGTTTAAATTAGACAGGGAGTTTCTCTTAAGGAGCTACACCACCCTTCTTCGACCGTTACACAATCAGACCCTCGACGATGGGGCGCGGCCGCAGTTTTTAAGTAATTAAATCTGTCCGCGCCCTGAGAATGGGGGTGGGATGGAGTAGGGGGTGTTGTGTTGTGTGGGGACTCAAACGAGGGTTGATTAGTGTGTCGCAGTGTTAAAGTGTGTAATTTAAAAGGGAGGACATGGGGATTAATATCAGGTGGAAGAAAGAAGGGGTGAATTACGTAATATTTTAAAGTTAATTGGAACTCTTTTCGCAGTACTTAACTCGTATTTATTGGTTTCCACTTTTTCTTTCTCATTGCGCAAAGTAACAGAGAATGTACTCTATGTACGGCGATGCTACAAGAATTGGATTTCGAAGTTTTATTAAAGTAATCATTTTTATTATCTCTAATGTCGAAGGACAGAGAGGCATGTTAATATTTCCGTCTATTTCCCACCCTAATGCATATAGGTCTACAGGGTGTCAGAAAAAACTTTCAATATTTTGAGAGTAGTATTGATCAAAACAAGAAAACGAAATCTAATAAATATTGGTCCTAAAATTAATATTATTATTCTGAAATAAGAGTACTGGTTCATGAACATCATAAGAGATGTTCAATGTGATTTCCATTTATTGTACTGTATCTTTCTGCCCCAAATCTTAGAGACTCATATCTTGTTAAATTGAGAGTCACATAAGAACAGTTTCTAAACAGCAAATATTGCCGTCTTGTCAATGTTGCCAACTGTTACCAGATATCACACGATCCTACGCACTAAATGACTTATTTACTAATCGTGCTTTATGTTGTTCTAAATAATTCAATAATTTGTAACATTTTTCATAGGCAAACTATACGAGAAAGGGATCAACATGTCAAGTATTTTATCTGGCAATATGAAATTCATTGGTTTGACGAAACAATTGACTCACGAGACCTAACCTAAAAATGTATTTTGTTTCACCACATGAAAATTATTAGTACTAATTCCGAAAACTTACCTGACTATAGTCTTGAATTATAATCACAACTCAACACATAAAATAACTATTATGTATTACTATTAATACTGATATTAAAATTTCACTAGCTTCCAGTAACCGGCTCAGAAATCTAATATAATTTTAATTTTATGGAACTCCAGCACCGACAAAATATTTTGTCGATATTTGTCTCAGCTGCCAACATACCAATTACAAAATCACTACCATTTGTAGTATTTGTCAATATCGAAATTCGAAACGAAGTTGGCAAAAGAAAATTCAACCTGCAAACTAGAAAATCACCACAATCCACTAGCATATGTAGTAATGGGGGGAAAATGGTTAGGTTTCACCCTTAGGGTATGAAGTAAGCTGACTGGGACTATACTCTTTTGTTTATTGCATTTCTGATATGATACTGTATAACTTATCCAGTAAGAAACAAGCAAATAACTCACATTAGGGGCCTACAAGATATGCTGTTCTTACAATACCAATTTGGAAGGCTTTTTTTCAGTCAAAATTTAATTTTAGAATCCATTTTTATTAGAAGTTTTCTTGTTTTGATAAATGGTAACATCTCTCAGAATACCGAATGTATTTTAATGTAAATGCCATTCTTCATTATTGGATACACACTTTTAACACTTTTACTGGTACAATCACTGATTACGTTTATGACTTCTTTATTGTGTTAACATTAGAAAATTACCTGGCCGACTAGTTTCAGAGTGGCGTTCTTCATTGTCCGAAGTCTATTCTGGTTCCGTGCTATTTTCTGGCTTCCTGTTGTAGTGGGATGTGTTCATGATTGTGTCGAAAAGAATGTGTGTTATGAAATTCAGTTCAGTGTCCAGGATGTGCTGGAGGTGTCTTTTTATATGTTTGTAATTTTCATATTGTTCTAGAATATCAAGTTTCTGGCTTCTTGACTGGATACACAGTATTTTCATGTCAGTGTCTGTGTTGCTGTAGCTGTGATGGAAGTTTGTTATGTTGTGTTCTGCATAAGTTGAATTGTTGTGGTTTGGTTAAGGCTGTGATATGTTCCTTGTAACGTGTTTGAAATGAACATTTCAAACACCACCACTACTTGTACTGCTACTACTACTACTACTACTACTACTACTACTACTGCTGCTATTACTACTACTGCTACTATTACTACTACTACTGCTTCTGCTATTACTACTACTACTGCTTCTACTATTACTACTACTATTACTACTACTCCTTCTACTGCTACTACTACTACTGCTGCTATTACTACTACTACTACTCCTTCTACTATTACTACTACTACTATTACTACTACTACCTTGCTACTGCTACTACTACTACTACTGCCTATTACTACTACTACTGCTGCTACTACTACTACTACTACTACTACTACTACTGCTATTACTACTACTACTACTGCTGCTATTACTGAGCACTGCTGACTACTGGTACTACTACTACTGTTTCTACTATTACTACTACTACTACTACTGCTACTACTACTACTACTACTACTACTACTGCCACTATTACTACTACTGCTGCTATTACTACTACTACTGCTGCTATTACTACTACTACTACTACTACTACTGCTTCTACTATTACTACTACTACTATTACTTACTCTCCTTCTACTGCTACTACTACTTACTCTCCTTCTACTGCTACTACTACTACTGCCACTATTACTACTACTACTGCTACTATTACTACTACTACTGCTACTATTACTACTACTACTGCTACTGCTACTACTACCACTATATGAGCAAATGCTGGGTAACTTTCGGTGCTGGACCCCGGAATCATTTCACCGGCATTATCACCTTCATCTCATTCAGACGCTAAATAACCTCAGATGTTGATAAAGCGTCATCAAATAACATACTAAAAAAACTACTACCACTACTGCTACTATTACTACTACTACTTCTGCTACTACTACTATTATTGCTATTACTGCTACTATTACTACTACTGCTTCTACTGCTACTACTACTACTACTGTTACTACTGCTATTGCTACTGCTACTATTACTACTACTACTGCTGCTACTACTACTACTACTATTACTACTGCTACTGCTACTGCTATTATTACTACTACTGTTACTACTGCTACTGCTACTACTACTACTACTACTGTTACTACTGCTACTACTACTACTACTACTACTACTACTACTACTACTACTACTACTACTACTACTACTACTACTACCACCTTCTCATTTGAGTTACCAGAAACAGAGAACTGTGCGTTCCTGCATTTTGCTTACTCGACGCCGTGTTCCTTCGTGCAGGCAGAATGAATCCTTGGCGATAGCGGATCTAGTGAAGTGTCACTTGGCCTGGACGCGCCCCGATAAGAGGTTCTCCTGTAAGCAGCTTCCGTCCGCTGGTCGTCCGTTATTTATTGCACCGCGCGGACTGAAAAACAAGCGCCACCAGGGACCTGGGATCCCATCTGGTCCCTACGAGTCAAATTCAGTAGCGAAAGTGCCGGCCTAAGTAGGTACTGTATTTCGTTCAAGATCATCTTGCTCAGTTAGCTGATGGTTCTTCACCAGGGTGGGTGGATATCGAAACTCGGAGTAGTCTCTGACGTCCCATTTCCATCATTGTTGCCATAGAACCAATTACATCGTTCATTCAGTACCTTCATGAAAAATTCCATAATTCATTGTTCATTATTTACTTTACGTTACCTGAACCTTTGTTACTTTATACATGGGTCATTCAATAATTAGTGGCAACAATGTTTGTATGTGGCGCTATCAGCGGTAAATGATGCAAGCTGATAACAATGAGAAAGAAGAGCATCTGATGTGTTTTATCTTTGAGTCTGAAGACAATAATTTCATTTATAAGATATTTGTGGGCAGTTTAATTTGTTGACTGTTATCTGTAGTGCTCTAAAATGTTTAGCAAATACGAACAAAGATGCTTAATTAAAATTCAGATTGCAAGAGGCAATAATTCTCGACAATGCCATACTGCATTACTGGAAGCTTGTGGTGGAAAGACTTCACCATATATTACCGTGGCTAGGTGGGCGATGCATTTCGCAGCGGGAGGAAAGATGTTCAACAAAAAACGTGAATCTTTCCTTGTCATACCTTACATTGCCTTATCTTGCATTATCTTAACCTTTCCCCTGTTACCTTACATTGGCTTATCTTACTTTATCTTAACATTTTCATCTATTACCTTACATTGCCTTATCTTGCATTATCTTAACCTTTCCTTGTTACCCCTTGTTACCTTACATTGGCTTATCTTACTGTTTATCTTAACATTTTCATCTATTACCTTACATTGCTTATCTTATCTTGTATTATCTTAACCTTTCCCCCTGTTACCTTACATTGGCTTATCTTACTTTATCTTAACATTTTCATCTATTACCTTACATTGCCTTATCTTGCATTATCTTAACCTTTCCCCCTGTTACCTTACATTGGCTTATCTTACTTTATCTTAACATTTTCATCTATTACCTTACATTGCCTTATCTTGCATTATCTTAACCTTTCCCCTGTTACCTTACATTGGCTTATCTTACTTTATCTTAACATTGCCTTATCTTGCTTATCTTAACCTTTCCCCTTTGTTACCTTACATTGGCTTATCTTACTTTATCTTAACATTTTCATCTATTACCTTATTGCCTTATCTTGCATTATCTTAACCTTTCCCCTGTTACCTTACTTGCTTATCTTACTTTATCTTAACATTTTCACCTATTACCTTACATTGCCTTATCTTGCATTATCTTACCTTACATTGGCTTATCTTACTTTATCTTAACATTTTCATCTATTACCTTACACTTATCTTTTATCTTAACCTTTCCCCCTGTTCTTACATTGGCTTATCTTACTTTATCTTAACATTTTCATCTATTACCTTACATTGCCTTATCTTGCATTATCTTAACCTTTCCCCTGTTACCTTACATTGGCTTATCTTACTTTATCTTAACATTTTCATCTATTACCTTACATTGCCTTATCTTGCATTATTAACCTTTCTGTTAACTTTTGGCTTATCTTACTTTATCTTAACATTTTCATCTATTACCTTACATTGCCTTATCTTGCATTATCTTAACCTTTCCCCTGTTACCTTACATTGGCTTATCTTACTTTATCTTAACATTTTCATCTATTACCTTACATTGCCTTATCTTGTATTATCTTATCTTATTATCATTGCCTTATCTTAACCATTTACCTTACATTGGCTTATCTTACCATCATTGCCTTATATTATCTTAACCTTTCCCCTGTTACCATTGGCTTATCTTACTTTATCTTAACATTTTCATCTATTACCTTACATTGCCTTATCTTGTATTATCTTAACCTTTCCCCCTGTTACCTTACATTTTAGCTTATCTTACTTTATCTTAACATTTTCATCTAGCTTATCTTACTTTATCTTAACATTTTGCCTTATCTTGCTTGTATTATCTTAACCTTTCCCCTGTTACCTTACATTGGCTTATCTTACTTTATCTTAACATTTTCATCTATTACCTTACATTTTATCTTGCATTATCTAACCTTTCCTCCCCTGTTACCTTACGTTATCTTAACATTAGTTTACCTTTCCTTGTCTTCTTAACATTTTATCTATTACCTTATCTTGCATTATCTTAACGTTTGCTTATCTTGCTTTATCTTAACGTTTCCTTATCTTACCTTATATTCCATTATGTTGCATTATCTTAACCATTTCTTTTCTTATCTTAAATTTCCTTACCTTACATTAGCTTAATCTTTCCTTGTCTTACTCTACATTATCTTATTTTGCATTATCTTAACCTTTTTTTACCTTAAATTCCCTTATCTTACATTATCTGAATGTCTTACCTTACATTATCTTATCTTGCATTACTTTAACGTTTTCATTTTCCCCTTAAATTTATCTTACATTATCTGAACCTTTCCTTGTCTTACCTTACATTATCTTATCTTGCATTATCTTAACCTTTTATTTTCTTAACTTAAATTGTCTTATCTTACATTAGCTTAACCTTTCCTTGTCTTACCCTACATTACCTTATCTTGCATTATCTTAACTTTTTCTTTTCTTAACTTAAATTGTCTTATCTTACATTAGCTTAACCTTTCCTTGTCTTACCCTACATTATCTTATCTTGCATTATCTTAACTTTTCTTTTTTACCTTAAATTCCCTTATCTTACATTATCTGAACCTTTCCTTGTCTTACCTTACATTATCTTATCTTGCATTACTTTGTTTTCTTTTTTACCTTAAATTCCCTTATCTTACATTATCTGAACCTTTCCTTGTCTTACCCTACATTACCTTATCTTGCATTATCTTAAACTTTTCTTTTCTTAACTTAAATGGTCTTATCTTACATTACCTTAACCTTTCCTTGTCTTACCCTATATTACCTTATCTTGCATTATCTTAACCTTTTATTTTCTTAACTTAAATTGTCTTATCTTACATTAGCTTAACCTTTCCTTGTCTTACCCTACATTATCTTATCTTGCATTATCTTAACCTTTTATTTTCTTAACTTAAATTGTCTTATCTTACATTAGCTTAACCTTTCCTTGTCTTACCCTACATTATCTTATCTTGCATTATCTTAACCTTTTCTTTTTACCTTAAATTCCCTTATGTTACATTATCTGAACCTTTCCTTGTCTTACCCTATATTACCTTATCTTGCATTATCTTAACCTTTTCTTTTCTTACCTTAAATTGCATTATCTTACATTATCTGAACCTTTTCTTGTCTTACCCTAGATTATCTTATCTTGCATTACCTTAACCTTTTCTTTTCTTACCTTAAATTGCCTTATCTTACATTATCTGAACCTTTTCTTGTCTTACCCTATATTACCTTATCTTGCATTATCTTAACCTTTTCTTTTCTTACCTTAAATTGCCTTACCTTACATTATCTGAACCTTTCCTTGTCTTACCCTATATTATCTTATCTTGCATTATCTTAACCTTTTCTTTTGTTAACTTAAATTCCCTTATCTTACATTATCTGAACCTTTTCTTGTCTTACCCTATATTATCTTATCTTGCATTACCTTAACCTTTCCTTTTCTTACCTTAAATTGCCTTATCTTACATTATCTGAATCTCTTCTTGTCTTACCCTATATTATCTTATCTTGCATTATCTTAACCTTTCCCTCTCTTACCTTATATTGGCTTATCTTACATTGTCTTTACGTTTTTCATCTCTTACCTTACATTACTTTATACTGTATTACATTATCTTATCTTATATTAGCTTAACCTATCATTGTCTTATCCTGCGTTACCTCATATTGCATTTTCTTAACCTTTTCTTTTCTTACCTTAAATTGCCTTATCTTACATTGTCTTACCTTTGCTTGTAAAGTTTCTTTTACAATATAACTTTTAGTTGATTAATATAAGGAAAAAAATATAATCAGACATTTCTTTCAGTTAGGACCATAAATACAAACTCATTTTCAAAAGTTTAAAATTGTAGCATATTACAAGTGGTAATATGGCTATCTATTAGTAAGAAACCTGCAGAAGAAGTACCAAATTTAAATAAGGTCTCTGAATGTTATATAACTAACCAGTCACTTTAACCAAACCTCGTTCAGCATGACCCAACCTAACCTAACCTAACTCATCTAAACTTTACTAATCCAAGTATTAATTTTCCGAACCATAAGTTAACCTAACATAATCGTGTCTAACGTCTTCACCTAGTGACACTTCTGTCTTTAATCTACAGGGTGTTTAAAAATACGGGGATAATTTCAGGTATGTATTTCCCACATGTAGACAATCAAAATAGTTCATTACAACATGTGTCCGGAAATGCTTCATTTACGAGTTATGGCCTTCACAACACTGAAATTCACCGGAACGTTTTTCTTTTCGCAGGTCGTTGTCATTACAGAATATGTTCAAAATGTCCACCTCCTGCTTGAATACAGACCTCACATCGATGTCTCATTGACCTGCGAACACGATCCCAAACTCCAGGAGTATTGCGTATGTCCTCAGAACATGCCACAATTCGATTCCGAAGGGATTCCAAATCAATCGTCAACACATTCACTTCTTGCATGATGGCGCTCCTGCACACTTCAGTCGTACGGCTCGCCGGTACTTGGATCGAAGGTTTCCTGATCGATGGATAGGTAGAGGTGGCACAATTGCTTGGCCTCCACGCTCACCTGATCTGAACCCTCTCGATCTCGATTTCTACTTGTGGGGCCATTTAAAATCATTGGTTTATTCGTCTCCGGTGCCTGATTTGGAATCCCTTTCGGAATCGAATTGTGGCATGTTCTGAGGACATACGCAATACTCCTGGAGTTTGGGATTGTGTTCGCAGGTCAATGAGACATCGATGTGAGGTCTATATTCAAGCAGGAGGTGGACATTTTGAACATATTCTGTAATGACAACGACCTGCGGAAAGAAAAACATTCCGGTGAATTTCAGTGTTGTGAAGGCCATAACTCGTAAATGAAGCATTTCCGGACACATGTTGTAATGAACTATTTTGATTGTCTACATGTGGGAAATACATACCTGAAATTATGCCCCGTATTTTTGAAACAACCTATATATAATGCTGTATAATTGCTATTTCTGGTTGCAATTATTTTGATATTTCCTTAAGGTCTTTGTGTTTTTCTGCATTTTCAAGCATTTTTTATGCTTTTACCTATCGTATTTATACCCAGTATATACAAATATTAGTAGTGCACTAAACAACTTTCTGCACTGATAAAGTTTTTTCACCTCAAAGCAAATGGGTTGGACGCAACATAAATTCGGACGTCTACTTCATAAATCGTTAGGAATGGGATTCGATTTAGAGCGCCAACAAATGACTGTAGAGGAGAGTAAATGCCGACCTACGATGTTAAAACAAATGACAAATTTCCAGCCAGAAGGCGTTTTAATTTGTACTCGCCCTCAGCAGGAGAGGGGGGCGCTGAGCTGCAACCCGCGCAACAACGTGATGGATGTCACTTTGACAACGTGGCGTAATGAGATGCCACGCCACGGACTCCAACTAACACGCTGTCAAACGAATTTCTTATTTATGTTCATGGGCCGACCGATGAGAAATCGGACTATATCCAACATGTACCCGTACACTGTACAGTTCATGTGATGCCACTATGAACATTGAGCGGATTCTGTTACTGCAAACTATTATTGTTAAAAGATACTAATAATTTTTATTTTTATTCATTTGTTATAATATCAATGTCCTAGTCAACAATAATAATAATACAGAATATAGGCTACAGAATTTCATTTTGTAACTTCTCTACAACCTGTAAATGCCCTTGCCTGAAAGAATCTGTAGATGTGAAATACCTGGGAATTATTGTTGATCAGCACTTGAAATGGGATAGATATATCACATTTTTATGTAACAGGATCCGTAAAACAATTTACAAATTTGTAAACCTTCGCCATTACTTACCTACTCATGTATTACGTTTGGTTTATTTGGCTATAGTTGAATCTGTTATCCAATATGGTATAACTGGATGGGGAGGCATTACAAAAACTGCTCTTTTTCTTCTAATTATGTTGCAAAAACGTATAACCAAAATTTGTTTGAAAAGGCGACTGGATTATCCAACAAATATGATCCATTCCGAATTGAATGTTTTTAGAATCGACCAAATTTATAAATACTCTTTAATGGAATTCTGTCGTAAAAATAGAATGAAATTTGTAGCTCAGCCACATGCTCATAATACAAGACGAAATGAAATTCTTAAATTAGTTGAACCTAAATGTTTCACATCTGCTGCTTTACTACACAGTACAAATTATGGTCCACGTCTATAGGGTGGGCACCACATTCTGCTAGAAGTCAATGACGGAAGTAGCCACGAGTGGGGCTACTTCCGTCATTGACTTCTAGCAGAATGTGGTGCCCACAAGTGGCGAGGTAACACGTTAAAGTACAAAGTGTCCAACATGCCCGACTGTCCAACAGACCCTAATTTACCCTATAATTCGATAATACAATTTCATCCAGAATTGACTACTTTAAGCAATGAAATTTTCTGATCCGGAATTAAAAAATTTATATGACAGAGTTCCCTGTATTTATATTATGTACCATGTATTGTAAAACAAGTTTATTTCTCTCCTAAGTATATTTTTTCTACCTTATCTTGATTACTATATCAACATGACCTGCACTAATTATACTACTAATAATAATTTTATATTAATTCACCAATCTCAACATCGTCTCTTTTTTCACTCAGTTATTACCAGTATTATTACTTACTAAATTTATTATCATCTTTATGTGACCATTTTCTGAAGTATTTTGTCTACAAAGTATGTATATCTATGTAACGGAACTGTCCCCGAACACGAGCTTTGCTCTTTCGGGCTATTTTAATGTAATGTTTTTATGTATATGTTATTATTAAATAAATAAATATATGTTATTGTTAAATAAAGCACAAACGATTAGGGAAAACACGGGAATTTTACTTGAAGCAAGTACAGAGATAGGTTTGGAAGTAAATCCCGAAAAGACAAAGTATATGATTATGTCTCGTGACCAGAATATTGTACGAAATGGAAATATAAAAATTGGAAATTTCTCTTTTGAAGACGTGGAAAAATTCAAATACCTGGGAGCAACAGTAACAAATATAAATGATACTCGGGAGGAAATTAAACACAAAATAAATATGGGAAATGCCTGTTATTATTCGGTTGAGAAGCTTTTATCATCCAGTCTGCTGTCAAAAAATCTGAAAGCTAGAATTTATAAAACAGTTATATTACCGGTTGTTCTTTATGGTTGTGAAACTTGGACTCTCACTTTGAGAGAGGAACATAGGTTAAGGGTGTTTGAGAATAAGGTGCTTAGGAAAATATTTGGGGCTAAGAGGGATGAAGTTAGAGGAGAATGGAGAAAGTTACACAACACAGAACTGCACGCATTGTATTTTTCACCTGACATAATTAGGAACATTAAATCCAGACGTTTGAGATGGGCAGGGCATGTAGCACGTATGGGCGAATCCAGAATAGAGTGTTAGTTGGGAGGCCGGAGGGAAAAAGACCTTTGGGGAGGCCGAGACGTAGATGGGAGATAATATTAAAATGGATTTGAGGGAGGTGGGATATGAAGATAGAGACTGGATTAATCTTGCTCAGGATAGGGACCAATGGCGGGCTTATGTGAGGGCGGCAATGAACCTCCGGGTTCCTTCAAAGCCAGTAAGTAAGTAAGGAAGTCTTGCAGGAAATGGGTACATGAAGCTTGTGCAAATGTTAGGCGGAGTCGAGGAAAAACATATAATACATATTTTCGAAGTATAATAAGAAATCGTTAGCTGGTCCATTGATGGCTGCTTTTCCCTAAATCTTCTACAATTGTTCAAAAGGCTTAAGTGTCCGGTACTGGGAGATCTTTCCCTATGTTGTCTCTCAAGTGACCAGTTCATTTCTAACTAAAGGTGCTTTATCGGTAGAACTAAATCTTTCGTGGGCATTAAGTATGGATATTTTCAAGGCTGAATCTTGTAACATTTTTAGCTGCAGCTTTCACTGTTGGTTAATGTGATGTTAAAAATAATTATGAAATATTAGGACCTGTTTTACTTGAATTATATATTATAAACTGGGTATATTAAGATAATATTACCTTATGCTACCTCTATTAATTCTGTTATCTATGACTCGTGGCTAAGTTGAGAATATCCAACAGCATGCACGCTCTTTCAAACGATCACCTGCTAACATGCATCTTAATAACCCACATGACATCGGTTCTTGTTCCTTTGACTTGTCTTCCTCTGTCCAAAGGTTCTCATACCCGTTCACGCATGGGCTCTGTTACTCTCGAAGAAGGCTCAAGCTCTTAGTCTCCACGTGCACTTGAATTAAAAGGAATTTTGGTGGCTTATAAAATTCGTGAAATTCATTGATTTTTACACTGTTTTGCGTATTATGAACTATTAATAATACAAGTTTTACAAATGTTTTTGGCTATGTGAACTTCTGCTTCATGTACACGAACATCATTTTATTTTTACTAACATTTCTAATATTAACCTGGCTATACCTTTGGATCAACGATTAAGAACCGGAAACACCGTTTGCTACCCCCTCCCACGACTGCAGTTCGATGATACTGGAGTAATATACAAACAAATCACTTTACTAGGTATAGGGGGGAAGAAAAGTAGTTCATCCATTTACGTAAACTAGGAAATATCGCGATTTTGAGTTTGATAATTTTGATCAGGTTTTTGTTTAATCAAAATACAGTACAATATTAACAATGAGTGTTTTTACTCACGAAATGAGGTATCTATGCGGACGTATTCATTATGCGGTGTATATTATACTGTCTACAACACATTAGCGTACACTATAGAGAATAAAGTTAAATTGAAAAATAATCATAATATGGATATTTAAACACATTTCTGAAAATGGTGGCCGTTCATTTCGATACAGGCTTCAGTTCTAATGTGCATATTATCGCACTATAGAGTATTGTACCTAATTCCAATTACCAGGTTCGTATTTCGTATCAGTAACTCATGTTGAAATAATTCTGTACGTATTCTATAAAAGAGACCTTACGTACTGTAAATTCAATCATCACTTCTGCCCGATCCGAAAAGATAAAATTACTCAGACATGCTATCTACTGTCCGCCCAAGTGGTTATATCGCAGGGTCGTAGAAAAGGGGGGAAATCACGTGACAGTTAATTACTTAACGAGGCCCTTTTATTTAAGTTATTTTAAACAATTGTATGGGTATAATATTACGTAGACGTCCAATTCCTAACAGAAATTAATGTTCTCAGAAAAGAGCTAAGACAGCCCAGCCACTAGCATTTACAGAGAGGCGAATAGAAGCAGGTGGGAGAAACCGGGATGCGACGTAGGCAAATGGATTTTATTTTTTTTTTATTTTAGTAGGTTATTTTACGACGCTTTATCAACATCTCAGGTTATTTAGCGTCTGAATGAGATGAAGGTGTTAATCCCGGTGAAATGAGTCCGGGGTCCAGCACCGAAAGTTACCCAGCATTTGCTCATATTGGGTTGAGGGAAAACCCCGGAAAAACCTCAACCAGGTAACTTTCCCCGACCGGGAATCGAACCCGGGCCACCTGGTTTCGCCGCTAGACGCGCTAACCGTTACTCCACAGGTGTGGATAGGCAAATGGAAAATGATGCAATATTGAAAGCTCTTTCGTCACTGGAAAACGCGAACATATTTTTGGAACGTACTGTTTACTATAACCGTAAGGCTACTATGGTTGTATATGCGGTCTTGGATCTGTGTGGAGGACGGATGAACTTCATTAGTAGAAGGGGTGGGGGTGAAATACATTCAAAAACTCAGGTACAATAAAAATTGAAGTAAAAATAAAATGATGTTCCTGTAGAACTATTATACCATATTTTTTATGGTTAATATTAGAGGAGAAAAATTCGTTCCGGCGCCAGGGATCGAACCCGGGTCCTTGGTTCTACATACCAAGCGCTCTAACCGTTGAGCTACGCCGAAGGTCAATCCACAGCACCGGATCGAATCCCACTTCTCCAGTGTTTTTCTTTTGTGGCCTGACTCCAAGTTCGACATATATGTTGACATTTTATATTAAGTCAACTGCCATTATACAAGGAGTGCACTCAGTTGAGTGACTTGGTGGCCGGGATTTCACAGTAATATGCACTGTTGCTCGAAAAATCTACGTAAAGATTAATTTTTTTGGTCCTACAGAATACGTATGTTACGGTAACAATTAATATTAGTGGAGAAAATGGTATAAAACAGTTATATTACCGGTTGTTCTTTATGGTTGTGAAACTTGGACTCTCACTTTGAGAGAGGAACATAGGTTAAAGGTGTTTGAGAATAAGGTGCTTAGGAAAATATTTGGGGCTAAGAGGGATGAAGGTACAGAGGCCGGAGGGAAAAAGACCTTTAGGGAGGCCGAGACGTAGATGGGAAGATAATATTAAAATGGATATGAAGGAGGTGGGATATGTTGATAGAGAATGGATTAATCTTGCACAGGATAGGGACCAATGGTGGGCTTATGTGAGAGCGGCAATGAACCTCCGGGTTCGTTAAAAGCCAGTAAGTTAAGTTTTAAGTTTTTTTTTTTGGCAACATACATGTCGAACTTCGAGTCAGGCCACGAAGGGAAAAACACTGGAGGAGTGGGAATCGATATAGTGCTGTGGATTGAACTTCGGCGTAGCTCAATGGTTAGAGCGCTTCGTACGTAGAACCAAGGACCCAGGTTCGATCCCTGGCGCCGGAGCGAATTTTTCTCCTCTAATATTAATTGTTACCGTAATATACGTATTCTGTAGAACCAAAAATTAATCTTGACGTATATTTTTCATGAAGTAATTCATTTCGCTAGCTTCCCAGTCCCAAACTTTCTTCAATAACTTCTTCTTGAACGTGAAGGCAGTCACTGATGTACAAGATTTTGAGCTTTGACGACTGTTTCTTTTGAAACATGTTAACTTAGACAAAATAGGCGATATTCAATAATCCTGTATATTAATTACGTTCTCTTTTTGTTTCAGGTAAGATCGCATATGCCTCTTGGTGTGTCCGAATAACTGATATTAGTAAGTACTTCTTTCTTTTCTTCCGTTTTCAAACATTCGACCGAACAATGAATATGTTAAGTAGGAAATTGAGCAGAATCATGTTCATTCTTCACGAATTAGGCCTCGAACCTGTTTCGGCCCCATGAGCAGTCTTCTTAAAGGTCTTCCTGGTCGACGATGTCCTCTAGGTTTATATTGCATCATAATTTTTGGGATTCTTGAATTTTCCATTCTTCTTACATGATCTAGCCAATTGAATTTGTATCTGCTGATTTTTTCTTCTACTGACTCTACTTCTAATTGTTCAAAATTTCTTCATTCCTTTTTAGTCTGAGTATATCCTGCTGTCCTTCAAAATTTCATTTCCGTTTTTGATTCTGTTCATGTCTTTTTCTTTAAGACCAAATCTCGCTTACTATAAAAGAGGTAAATGTATTATAATTTTTATTCTCGTAGATTTTTGTACTAATTTAGCTTTTAATGCATTGTTTATTATTCCTAGAATTTGTGTAAATTTGGTAATTTTCTTGTTCACATATTTTCATTTTGATAAGATGCCAGATAATGAAATTTTGCACTTGTTAATTATTATCTTACTTCTGACTGGTCTTGTCCTAAAAATGCCATTACTTTTGATTTTTGGAAATTTCCATCCCAAAATCTTTTAATATTTTATTTAATGTATACAACTCTTTGTAAATTATTCATTGGAAATTATGACTTGATCATCGGCATAGAGTAAGGTATTTAATGTTAAAGCACTGGTTATTTTCATTCCTGATGTGTAGATTTGGTTCCATTTTAAAAATATTTCATTTATATAAATATTAAATAAAGTTAGTGATAGTGGACAACCTTGTCGAATTCCATTATTAACTAATTTTCTTTCGGGTATACAGTTATTTATTTTGACACTTATTTTGCTGTCTGTAGATTTCTATTATATTTTGCAATAGCAAATTTGGAATATTTTTCTTGTAATATGTCGAATAAAAGGTCTCTTCGGACTTTATCAAAAGCTTTCACAAAATCAATAAAAGCTATATGGGTTTCTAAATTAAATTCTCTTCTTTTTCTAACAATAGTTTGATACTAAATAATGGATCTACACATGATATTCCTTTTCTAAAGCCATTTGACACTCAGAAGGAAAGTTTCAGCATGTTTTTAATTTTCATTTAAAATCCTACTAAATATCTTATAACAGGATTAATCCCTTTAGTTTTCAACATTCTTTTTATCTTGTTTTATATATGGGAATAATTACACTATTTTTCCATTCTTGTCTGCAGTCAGATATATTCTGTTTAGAAATCTTAGTAATCTTTCTTGAAATAGATCTCCTGCATATTTATACAATTCTGAATTTAGGTTATCTTCTCCAGGTGATTTACTATTTTTCGTCTTCTTTAATGAGCAGAATATAGATTTGAGAATATGTATTCGATGTCTCTTAAGGAAGAAGTACACCACTGGTCTGCAGAAATTTAGTGCAATTAATTTATTTTATATCATAGGTATACTATAAGAGCTAAATGAACAAAACCTTTCATGTTTAATATACATACGTTACACTTTATGAAACACTGAATATTAAAATAGTTTATGCTCGACCATGCCGAAATGTAGTAATTATACACCTGGTAGCAGCCCTTTAATGGACCTCATTAAAGTACACCTATTCATTAAAGTTCAGGTGTTCCACCAATCAGAAAATACCATTTAATTAAAGCGCAAGTATCGATTATTCTCGGATATGCAATCGAAAGACAACTAGTTCCGTTACTATAATAATTAGCGTTAATTGTAAATAATATTCAAATAAATTCAATTTGTCATCTCGTTTTTCAATGTCTAATTCAATTTGAAGTTTATATCAGGATTAATGTTTATTTTACTCTCTAGATTAAATCAAGGTCAATGTCGACATTTGTCTGCACATATCTCACAATTTACGAGGTATTGCCAAGGTCAGTTCCGCTCCACAGATAAGAATAACATGAATACTTATGAATAATTTTAAGTTAGAAATATGGTCGAGCATAAAGTCGTATGAAACTTGCCTATAATGGTAATTAAGACGCTCGTATGAAAATTGTGAAACTAGTTTTTACTCGCGTTTAATTATTTATTTATTTAATTTACAGAATAATTACCTGTAAAAATAGGAGTAATATTAAATTTGCATGATATTTCTAAAACTTCCTTTAGAAGTAGTATTCCTTCACGGGTTTAGATTTTGCCATGTCGCAGTTCTCTTTAAACTGCAGTACGCGTATTGCGTACTTATTTATTTATTTATTTATTTATTTATTTATTTATTTATTTATTTATTTATTTATTTATCTATCTATCTATCTATCTATCTATCTATCTATCTATCTATCTATCTATCTATCTATCTATCTATCTATCCTATCTATCTATCTATCTATCTATCTATCTATCTGCCTGCCTGCCTGCCTGCCTGCCTGCCTGCCTGCCTGCCTGCCTGCCTGTCTGTCTGTCTGTCTGTCTGTCTGTCTGTCTATTTCGCTGGAGTGCGTTACAATGTTGAATGACAGCATTGACATCCGGTCATATACAATTTATTTATCGTCCTATTACTAGTAAAACCGGTTAAGACCAGTAATGCAAGTTTTGTAAAAACAGGAATTAAAACTTTATTATAATGCACGAAAAATCATAATAAATTCTTCAAATAAAGTAATTTGTTTCTTGCCTGCATGCAATATTTCGGACTTACTCCATTTTAGTAGAATACAGAGCACGGAAAGACAAGTCGGGGACTGTACTTAGCTTATTTTACACAAAAATGTACTTAATCGGCTTTACTAGTAATAGGACGATATATACATATTCAATTCAATTTATTTGGCCATTAGACGTACAGTTTTAGGCTTCGTCAGAATACATTGAAAAACATATAAATACATTTTAAAAACACTAATAAAAGAAACAGTAAAATTTAAATAGTACAATGAAAACATGAAAATAATTTGAAACTTTTAAATTAAAGAAAACTAATTAAATTGGTTAAACTTATTTATTAAAATACAATTTCATACAAATTTGTGTTGAAAAACTCAGCAACAGAATAAAAAGAATTATTTAATAACCAATTGTAAAATCTAGTTTTGAAGCTACTGATTGGTAATTTATAATATTGATTTGGGAGCTTATTATATAATTTCATCCCCATAATTAAAAAGTTTGTGTTAGGTAGATCTTATTACATTTTATGCACACATAGGCTACATTTTAAAATTTATTTTACGTGTCTTTTAATTTATTTATTTCCCTCATTCATTTTTCTCTTACTTTCTAAAGGTATGATCCTAAGGAATTTATTATCTGTTCATTTGTAATTCTTTATAGCGTATTATATACTTGCCGCCGCGAGAATAAATCTTGATGCAGCCGAACGTAACTAGAACGCCATGACCGCACTGGTAGAAAAGGTGGGTGGGGTAAGAAGGGGTAGTAAGGCAGTCGCTCTGAGGAGCTACAGTTCTGCAGGTCTGTCCTAGGTATTTACATTTTTAAATGACATATCACTCGGTTAAGAGAGAAGTTTTATATGATATTCTTATTGTATTTGGTATTCTCAAGAAACTAGTTCGATTAATTAAAATGTGTCTCAGTGAAACGTACAGCAGAGTTCGTATAGGTCAGTTTCTGTCAGATGCATTTCCAGTTCACTGTGGGCTAAAGCAAGGAGATGCACTATCACCTTTACTTTTTAACTTCGCTCTAGAGTATGCCATTAGGAAAGTCCAGGATAACAGAGAGGGTTTGGAATTGGACGGTTACATCAGCTGCTTGTCTATGCGGATGACGTGAATATGTTAGGAGAAAATCCACAAACGATTAGCGAAAACGTGGAAATTCTACTCCAAGCAAGTAAAGCGATAGGTTTGGAAGTAAATCCCGAAAAGACAAAGTATATGATTATGTCTCGTGACG
The DNA here is from genome assembly GCA_025594305.2 of Periplaneta americana. NCBI lineage: Eukaryota > Metazoa > Arthropoda > Insecta > Blattodea > Blattidae > Periplaneta > Periplaneta americana. The sequence goes on from JAJSOF020000031.1 coordinate 98,641,070, forward strand.
AGAATATTGTACGAAATGGAAATATACAAATTGGAAATTTATCTTTTGAAGAGGTGGAGAAGTTCAAATATCTTGGAGCAACAGTAATGAATATAAATGATACTCGGGAGGAAATTAAACACAGAATAAATGTAGGAAATTTCTGTTATTATTCGGTTGAGAAGCTTTTATCATCCAGTCTGTTGTCAAAAAATCTGAAAGTTAGAATTTATAAAACAGTTATATTACCGGTTGTTCTTTATGGTTGTGAAACTTGGACTCTCACTTTAAGAGAGGAACATAGGTTAAGGGTGTTTGAGAATAAGGTGCTTAGGAAAATATTTGGGGCTAAGAGGGATGAAGTTACAGGAGAATGGAGAAAGTTACACAACACAGAACTGCACGGATTGTATTCTTCATCTGACATAATTAGGAACATTAAGTCCAGACTTTTGAGATGGGCAGGGCATGTAGCACGTATGGGCAAATCCAGAAATGCATATAGAGTGTTAATTGGGAGACCGGAGGAAAAAGACCTTTAGGGAGGCCGAGACGTAGATGGGAGGATAATATTAAAATGGATTTGAGGGAGGTGGGATATGATGATAGAGAATGGATTAATTTTGCTCAGGATAGGGACCAATGGCGGGCTTATGTGAGGGCGGCAATGAAACTCCGGGTTCCTTAAAAGCCAGTAAGTAAGTAAGTAAAATGTTACCAATCAATGAACTGGGATGATATGTAGGTAGATTAACGCTAGGAAAATAATTAGTAAAATGTATCACCATTGTTGAGAATTATATTTCGGTTAATTTTAAACGAATTTAAAAACAATTCATCATGAATAATTTTATTTCGCTCTAAAGTCCTCTTCATTGAAAACTGCCAATATAAACGCCAGAAAAATGTATTGGCGTTTGCTTTTATTTGAAACCGTTTTTAATAGCGAGACCTCACGCATGACTACGTGTCATTTTTGCGGCAGTACTGTCGTGCGATTGTCGTCGCTTCTCCGTCCGCCGAGCTCCCTCTCACCTCCGTGACTGGCTGGCGTACAGAACTCTCTAATGAGACGAGTGTCGCCGGCCCTAATCGATGGATCGATACGACGCGTCACTTAAAATAACCCGCATATTGGAAAGTGAGTATCGATGTATCGTTTCGTGCCCGACCCGCACCTGCGTGGTGCTGTTTAAAATAATTCTGGTAATTGCTTGACCTCAGATATCTGAGTGTTGGATCAATACGTCGCTTTTAAGGGGGGAATGATGATGGCTGGTAATTCGGGCGAACAGCGGGTTAGCTGGGGATTTCTCACCAGACGAATTGCGATTCGATGCCTGGCTCACATTTTGAGGTTTGTGTAAGGATTATATCAGCGCTGTCAGTCAATATAAACTCCTTCACTTCTTCCCCCTAGATTCTTCCCGTTTTTCTCCTTGTCTGTTCTTACTTCACTACTGCTTCATCTTTCTCTTCCTGTTATTCCGCTTCCTCCTGAACTTCTCCATCTTCCTCCTTCTTTTCACTCCTTCTTCAAAATAGCCTACTACTTTGTTCCTTCATCTTACCTTACTCGTTTACTTACTTACTTACAAATGGTTTTTAAGGAACCCGGAGGTTCATTGCCGCCCTCACATAAACCCGCCATCGGTCCCTATCCTGTGCAAGATTAATCCAGTCTCTATCATCATAACCCACCTCACTCAAATCCATTTTAATATTGCCCCTCCCATCTACGTCTCGGCCTCCCCAAAGGTCTTTTTCCCTCCGGCCTTCCAACTAACACTCCGTATATATGCATTTCTGGATTCGCCCATACGTGCTACATGCCCTGCCCATCTCAAACGTCTAGATTTAATGTTCCTAATTATGTCAGGTGAAGAATACAATGCGTGCAGTTCTGCGTTGTGTAACTTTCTCCATTCCCCTGTAACTTCATCCCTTTAGCCCCACATATTTTCCTAAGCATCTTATTCTCAAAGACCCTTAATCTCTGTTCCTCTCTCAAAGTGAGAGTACAAGTTTCACAACCATAAAGAAGAACCGGTAATGTAACTGTTTTATAAATCCTAACTTTCAGATTTTTGACAGCAGACTAGAGGACAAAAGCTTCTCCATCGAATAATAACAGGCATTTCCCATATTTATTCTGCGTTTAATTTCCTCCCGAGTGTCATTCATATTTGTTACTGCTGCTCCAAGATATTTGAATTTTTCCACCTCTTCGAAGGATAAATCTCTAATTTTTATATTTCCATTTCGTATAATATTATGGTCACGAGACATAATCATATACCCTACTTTGTCTTTTCGGGGTTTACTTCCAAACCTATCGCTTTGCTTGCTTCCAGTAAAATTTCCGTGATCTTACTCGTTTACGTCTGTTTATTTTCTTTCATTACTAGGGGGCGGATATTGATGACCTAAAAATCTACTTAAAAGGATGATTTGAATGCCCTTCAACGAATGAAAAAAATGACATAAAATTAAAAGAATATGACATTTAAATATAATTCACCGTACTCGCACCACAACTTCTTAAAAATTTCAATGACTGCCCTCCAAATCTCGGAGAGAGGAGGCAACTTCCTGGAATTTAGTTAAGATAAAGGAAAAGAACATGCAACAAAATGAAGGTTAACTTCCAATTCTATCTCATTACTTGTTTCAAGTAAAATTCCCCGTGTTTTCCCTGTTAGTTTGTAGATTTCTCATAGCAAATTCACGCATTCAATAATAATAATAATAATAATAATAATAATAATAATAATAATAATAATAATAATAATAATCAGGAACGGATTTATATGGACTAAAAATATATGAAATATGTAAATATATATGTAGTTATTTTTACCAAAATATGGAATTAAATATGGATTTTTACCAAAATATGGAATTAAATATGGACTTAAAATTATAAAAAAATGACTATGTACGTTAAATATTGGTACATTTTAATCAAACTAAACAAAAAATATAATGGACGTACCTTATCTTCCAATGTAGTTTCAACAAAAACAATTTTTATTGTCTGTTACCATAACAATAGGTTACAAACATTTCTTTCAAGTGCTGAAAAGTGAATCTTCTTCTATTGTCTCTGAGGATAGATTTATACTGACTAAAAGAGCGTTCGACGTCACAAGAAGTAACTGGTACATAATTCAATTTCACAATGTCTGCTGGGGATAAGTCCAAGTTAATCTTCACTGTTGATTCACCACTCATCACAGCAACAACCTTTTGTAGTTCTTCATATCCAGGGTTTTTGAAAGTACAGTGTCCACCTTAGCTCTTACTGCATCTGCAACTTTACCTCTACCACGATTCAGTTGTTCCACAGTACTATTTATAATTTCAAAACTTTCAGATAGTGAAAGGTGCCTATTTTGGAGACTTTTGAGCGTTTTTATGATGCATGAAAATGTATGCTGAATGTGAGCTAAGTCATTCTTCACACTTATGTCACAGGTAACTGTTTTCGCAGTATCAATTGAGACTGCATCTTCAGGAGTCCAATGCAAGGAGAACATTGTTAATAGAGTCTATATGTTCGGCATAATATTCAACTGCTTCTAGCCATGTACCCCATCTAGTTAAAATTGGCTTTGGTGGCAATGGAATTTCAGGGTACATTTCTTTCAACACGTTAACTCTACTGGGAGCTTTGAGAAATACTTTTTCACTGATGAAATCAACAAATCTACTTTAGGGAAATTGTCTCTGACCACTTCTGCCACACGATGAAATGCATGCGCCACACAAGTAAAATGAGTCAATTTAGGATATACAACAGATAATGCTTGTCCAGCTTTGACCATATAAGGGGCAGCATCGCTAATAAAGAATAACACATTATCGTACATAATACCCTTTGGCCACAGGATACCCATAGCTTCGTTGAACAGTTTAACTATAGTTTTGTTATTGCACTTTTCTAGAACATCACAATGTAAAAGAATTCGTTCAGAATATTGTTCACTTAACAAACCGATAACTACATTACCAACAAGTCTACCTTCTTTGTCGGGAGTCTCATCAATGGAAACCCAAATTGAACTATCTTTAATTTCATCTCTTATCTTCTGTATTGTCTCATCGTAGATGGATGGAGCATACGTCTTCCTAAGTGTTGACTCATCCGGGATTGTATGTTGAGTATATTTTTCAAGGAATTCCCTGAAGACCTTATTCTTTAGTTTGTAGAGAGGAATATCAGCAGAGATGAGAGAACGGCACAGGTCGATGTTAAACTCAGATCTTACATTCGATGTTGTTGGTTGTGTTAAAAACAATTGTCTCTGCTTGGAATTTAGTTGTTTGTTGGCCTGATGTTTACTAGTTGTAATGTGTTGTTGCACCAGGAACTTTTGTGTAGATGATACTGCACACTGACACAAATTACAAAATAATATTTTATTGTCAGTTGATAAACCATCTTCTTTAAATTCTGAAATGTAACTTGTTAGTTTTGATTTTAAATTGACTGAATGACGTACTTTTGGCATATTTACCGTCTTTATAGTATGATTTACAAAACTGAACCTATGTGTACTCTCACTGGCATTTAACTGTTGAGCTGCACAACTGAAGTCTGTTAAAAATTTTAAATTAAATTAATACAGTTTTGTAACTTACTTTCCCATTGTTGATAGGACTGCTAATTTTCAAATAACTCTGATGTTAAAGGGATTACTGAACATGTGTTTAAATCTCTATTGTTGAAATGTATTTTTAAAAGTTAATGGAATTTTGTTTTGTTTTATTGTTAAACCTAATATAATATGGACTGTTTTATATGAAATATGGAAAATATATGAAATTAACGAAAATATGTACTAAACTCTAAAATATGAAAAAATATGGAAAATAAAAGTAGGATTTTTCAACCCTACACATTGTGAAACATAAAGATAATGCAAAATATAAATTATATTAGCTTTATAAGTAAATATGTATTTACATATAAATCCTTTCCCTGATAATAATATAGGAAGGCAGGAAATAGAAACGACTGGAGAATGCTGGGTTTGCAGTGGAAGTCCTGCCCTTGGGCAGAACACTATGAATTAATGAATGAACGAAGAAAGAAATTCTTGTTTTTCCCTCCCGAGTTTCTCGAAAGAATCTTCTGTCTCTTCGTTTGCCTTTAACTTCCATTTTTTAAGATTTCTGCAGTATTCGTCATAAAAATTAGCATTCTTTCTTTCTTTGAATGAAGAGCAGTTTCTCCTTTTACCAGACACATCAGACAAAGAAATGAAAATCATATGATGCCGGATAATACCTTGATATATATAAGCGAGTGATTCTAGATTTCTCCCTACAGGACTCTAATGGTAAATCTGTTTCCAATGTCTCAATTGAGTTTGTAGCTAGGCAACACTGACAGTCTTTTGCTCGGATCTCGATCGAAACGCAATGCAGTAGATCCCACGCTTTCTAATTGTGCGTTTTTGTCCCTTTCTGGAACGACGACGGTCTCTTCATTAAGGGATTCCAATAACCAGAAGTTCACGATGACAAATTAAGGGGCAGACTCCGACCTCGTCAGCCATGAAATTTGGTCGGATTTAATATTACAGAAAATTGCTCTCTGGATCTGCAATGAACAGAAGATTAAGGCTCCTCCCGCCAGATGTAGCGATTGTCGCTTGTCTACGATATACTTAGGCTTGATTAAATTTTGGGTTTGTTTCCTGTTCGGAGCGGATTATGACGTGACTGCGCGGAAATGAACCCGCGTTATCCCGAGTTGGAGCGGCGCTAGGAGAAATTGCCACACGTAACAGTCAGGGAGACAGAAAAACAAACGAAGCGCTCATGCTAAAACGCACGGAGTGGGGGGTCAGCGCTCCCCGTGGAGTATGAATGACTCACTCCATTGCACCCTGTACCACAATCGCTTTTGGACGAAACGTAGGGAACCCTGCGAAAACGACTCCCTGTACAGTCTAGCAAAGACATTTTGCAACGCACATTAGACATGGACTTTATAATTAAGTACACTTTCTACGAAGACTTAGGCTAATACCACTACTACTGCTGCTACTACTACTACTACTGCTACTACTACTATGCTACTACTGCTACTACTACTATGCTACTGCTGCTACTACTACTACTATGCTACTTTTACTGCTTGCATCTGCTGCTGCTGCTGCTGGCTGCTGAACTATAAACTGCTCTGGCTGCTGCTGCTGTAATGCTGCCTGCAACTGCTAAATGAGCAATCAACTCTTGCTGTCAAATAACTGCTCAACTGTGCTAAGCTGCAAATGCTACTCTGCTGCTGCTACTGATAATGCTGCTCTGTAAAATAACCAATCAGCGAATGCTGCTGCTGTAATAACTGCACTAATAATGCTGAAAAAACTACTGCTAAAACACTGCTCTGCTGCTGCTGCTGCAGACTGCTACAACCATTATCCTGCTAAACAGCTCAACCACTACTACTGCTACTGCTGCTAAACACTACTGCTGCTGCTGCTGTAAAACATTGCTGCTACTGCTGACTGCTGCTACCACTGCTGCACTGCTGCCACTGTTACTACTACTACTATGCTACCACTGCTGCAGCTCAACCGCTGCTGCTGCTGCTATGCTGCTGCTGCTCTGCTGCTGCTGAAATCTGCTGCTGCTGCTGCTGGACACTGCTGCTGCTGCTGAGTGCTTTGCTGCTGCTGCTGCTACTACTGCTTGCTCATGCTGCTGCTACTGCTACTACTACTACTACTTTTAAACTACATAAACGTGCCTACAACTGCTGCTACTATCATCTACTGCTGCTGCTGCTTGGTGCCATGCAACTGGCTACTAGCTTTTGCTGCTGCTATTTTGCTGCTGCTGCTGCTGCTGCTTTATATTAACATCACTAAAAAGCTGCTCTACTGCTGCTCAAAATTTGAACTGCTGCTGCCACTGCTGCTGCTGCTGCTGCTGCACTGCTGCTGCTGCTGCTGCTGCCACTACTCTGCTGCTGGAACACTGCTAAACTGCTGCTAGCACTATGCTGCTGAGCTACTACTGCTCTACTACTACTACTACTGCTACTGCTACTCTGCTACACTATGCTACTACTACTACTACTACTACTACTACTACTAATAATAATAATAATAATAATAATAATAATAATAATAATTTCGAAATTGCTCATTATAGCTAATCAACCTATTTATCAAGCAACAATTCAGTAAATAAATAAATTGTCAGGTATTGAGGCAAATAACCGATCAACTATTGAGTTAATTATGCACTCAAACATTCTGCACAATAAGCAATCGATTGTTCAAAAAAATAAACTATCAACCGTTTAGTACCAAATAAAGGTTAAAATATTGAATCAAATTAAAGATCAACAATTAACCTTTTAATTCATCAGGTGCTTAGGAAAATGAACTATAAACTGCTCTGGCAAATAAGTAATCAACCGCAACGCTAAATGAGCAATCAACTCTTGAGTCAAATAAAAAATCAACTGTTAAGCCAAATAATCTATCGATGATAATTCAGTAAAATAACCAATCAGCGAATAATTGAAAAAGTAATAAATCAGTAATAATCGAAAAAACCAATAAAACAGTCATTGAAAAACAGAATCAACCATTATCCAAATAAACAATCAACCCTTCAGCCCAATAAAAATTTAGTGAAATTACCGACAATGGTTTGTCGTTAGCCAACCATCCAATCAACAAATATGGTAGTCAACAAAGAAATCATTAAGGGGACACTTAGGTGAGTTTTAAATATTTTACAATTTTCATCCAAAATTTATGAATTTTAAACTACATAAACGTGCCTACAATATTATCATCTGTACAAAATTTGGTGCCATTAGGGCTGATAGTTTTGAAATGATATTTTTAAATGTATTTTATATTAACATCACTAAAAAGGCTCTTGCGTCAAAATTTTCAAAATTTTTAGTTTATATTAGCTCAAAAGCTTCAAAATAGTCATGGGAACATAAATGAATTAGCTTTTTGAGCTCGGTCTAAATAGAGAATCACAATAAATTTTTAAGTGGATTTTCTTAATATTTCACCACTATTTTGCCGTAGGGTCCTTAAGTCATCGATGATAATTCAGTGAAATAACCAATCAGTCAATCATTGTAAAAGCAATAAATCAATAGTAAACGAAAAAAATCAATAAAACAGTCATTGAAAAGCAGAATCAACCACTATCAAATAAACGATCAACCCTTGAGCCAAATAACCGATCAACAATTAGCGAAATTACTGACAATGGTTTGTCATTAACCAACCATCCAATCAACAAATCTTCTAGTCAACAAACAAATCATTAAGCCAACTAACTAATCAACTATTTAGTCTAATAATAACCAGATAAGGAACCAAACTTGTAGCTGAACTAATCAACCAACCATTCAGTCAACTATGGATTCGACAAACTGTTCAGTCAACCAGGCAACCAGTCAATCACGAAATGAAGCAACCAACTAAACACTCTGCTGTAAGGCTAACCAGACAACGAACTAACCACTAACCATTCAACCAATAAACCTCGTACGATACAACCCAGCCACCATCTCACCAAGTACGAACTATGCAATCCATTATTATTTTATTAAATTATTCAAATCTGCTTTACAGGAAAGCTTCACCTGAAAGACTAGATTTGCATAATATATACGTCACTGTGTACGTTAACAGAAAACCACAATTCCAAGTCACACAGAGATTGTGTGCACTCGATGTGGGTCTCTGGCGTTTCGTCAGCCCACGCGAGTTGTGTGGATATAAAGGGAAAAGTTGAGACGGTGTCGGGTGGAGTTCCCGGGTAGCTCAGTTGGGAGAGCGCTGGTACGTTCAACCAGAGGTCCCGGGAGCGATACCCGGCCCGGAACAATTTTCCCTTGAAATTATTCAAATCTACTTTACAGGGAGCTTTACCTGAAAGACTAGATTTGTATATGCAATCCAGTTATCCATCCACCAACTATACAACCAAGAAGTTTAACTTACAGTCGTACGTTTCATCTTTTATATCATTCATTTTTTTATTTACTTATTAAACTGCACATGAATCTCACAAAATGAATAGTCCTATACTTCAGTTAAAATCTCATTTTGAGTCCGAGTATGTTAAGTAAATGTTTCGTTGCGGTTCATAATACAGTGCATAACAGAATGGTTCCCATTTCCCCCCTTAAGCTATGATCAGCATAAGCAACGTATCAGATATGAAGTCTTTAATATTGAACCTAATTTTCTAGAGGAAAAAATCACGACGCTGTAAGCAAAGAAAAGTAAACTATTCGAAGGCGTTTCCATTGACAGGAATAGGAGATAGACGAACATGCAGCGGCTTGTACGATCGCACCTAAACCCGTTGCCATGGGAACGGCCCCTATCTTAATATGAAACTTTTTTATATTCCGGGTAAAGTAATTTGTGTGTATGTAAGTAAGTAAGTGTGTGAGGCGGAGATATTCATGCGCCTGATGCATCGCATAATATTTTGGAATACGCCCGCACGGCAGGAGAGAATAAAAACTACACGGAAATTGCAACCCAGGACGAGCACATGGGAAGAAAGAAAAAAAATGTTGGATATTGGATGTCTGGAAAACTAAGGAAATTGCGTATTGAAGGAATTCCAAATTCAATTTTCTTCTCAGTTGGATCAACTCTCGCTGCAAAGTGAGGGGAGAGACGAGAATGCTAAGAAGGTGTTCAGTCTGTGCACCGCGCCACTCAATTAAACCCACAGCTACAGTGTGGTCCTTTGTGGATCAGGTTTGTGATATTTGTCACGTAGTTCTGTCTTCTGACAGCTATTCAACCAAGGGGCTTGGGTTTCTAACCCTGGGAGAATCTATTAGATTTTTGGAGAAGAGCAGCTTTTCTCCATATACCTAAGTTTTCCTGATTTTGATTCCACAATTTATTTATTTATTTATTTATTTATTTATTTATTTATTTATTTACTTATTTATTTATTTACTTATTTATTTAGTTATTTATTTATTTAGTTATTTTTTATTTATTTAGTTATTTATTTATTTAGTAATTATTTATTTATTTATTTATTTATTTATTGAGTTATTTATTTATTTATTTAGTTAGTTAGTTATTTATTTATTCATTTAGTTATTTATTTATTTAGTTCTTTATTTATTTATTTATTTATTTAGTTATTTATTTATTTAGTTATTTATTTATTTATTCATTTAGTTATTTATTTATTTAGTTCTTTATTTATTTATTTAGTTATTTATTTATTTATTTATTCATTTAGTTATTTATTTATTTATTTAGTTCTTTATTTATTTATTTAGTTATTTATTTATTCATTTAGTTATTTATTTATTTATTCATTTAGTTCTTTATTTATTCATTTATTTAGTTATTTATTTATTCATTTAGTTATTTATTTATTTAGTTATTTATTTATTTATTTATTTAGTTATTTATTTATTTAGTTCTTTATTTATTTATTTATTTATTCATTTAGTTATTTATTTATTTAGTTCTTTATTTATTTATTTATTTATTTAGTTATTTATTTATTTATTTATTTAGTTATTTATTTATTTATTTATTCATTTAGTTATTTATTTATTTATTTAGTTCTTTATTTATTTAGTTATTTATTTATTTAGTTATTTATTTAGTTATTTATTTATTTAGTTATTTATTTATTTAGTTATTTTTATTTCTTTAGTTATTTATTTATTTAGTTATTTATTTATTTAGTTATTTATTTATTTAGTAATTTATTTATTTATTGAGTTATTTATTTATTGAGTTATTTATTTATTTATTTATTTATTTATTTATTTATTTATTTATTTATTTATTTATTTATTTATTTATTTAGTTAGTTAGTTAGTTAGTTAGTTAGTTAGTTAGTTAGTTAGTTATTTATTTATTCATTTAGTTATTTATTTATTTATTTAGTTCTTTATTTATTTATTTATTTAGTTATTTATTTATTTATTTAGTTCTTTATTTATTTATTTATTTATTTATTTATTCATTTAGTTATTTATTTATTTATTTAGTTCTTTATTTATTTATTTAGTTTATTTATTTATTTATTTATTTATTTATTCATTTAGTTATTTATTTATTTATTTATTTAGTTATTTATTTATTTAGTTATTTATTTATTTATTTAGTTATTTATTTCTTTATTTAGCTATTTATTTATTTATTTAATTATTTAGTTATTTAGCTATTTATTTATTTAGTTATTTATTTATTTATCTAGTTCTTTATTTATTTATTTAGTTATTTATTTATTTATTTAGTTATTTATTTATTTATTTAGATATTTATTTATTTATTTAGTTATTTAGTTGTTTGTTTATTTATTTATTTAGTTATTTAGTTATTTCTTTATTTATTTATTTACTAGCCGTACCCGTGCGCTCCGCTGCACCTGTTAGAAATAAATATAAAGTAATTACATAATTAAAATAGGACGTTTGATCCAGGGAACAACTTTAACAACAGCGCAAGATAATCTGCTTCGCTCATTACCCAATTTTTTTGCATTGCATTTATTGCATATATATTTTATGTATTTTAACACGATTCAATTGAGCATAGTTAAAATTTGAATTATAAAATAATGGATTGCTAAGCAAACGTACTATTACTGCATACTAAATCAATACACTCTCGTTGTTCGTTAATTCTCTGACATTAAAATGAGTGTACATAAATATTATTTTAAGAAATGCAGAAAACGAATGTACAAAATAGCCTATCAAATTTTCTGTGCATAAGAAGCAATTTTAATCTTACCTGGCCTCGATTTACTCAGACGTTACTGTAACAACATTATAGCATTATGTCCATCTAGAGAAACTACACTTTCCAATGGTGAAATAATAATAATTAATTATACAAATCAATTAATTTAGCTTCTGATATTAATTCATACAAATGCAGAAATATTCTCTGTAGGCTATGTTTAATAGCTTTCGATTTTTGATGTCCAAGGCCCCTGTTTCGATTGTTGTTGTTCAAGGCCCCTTATAGACGAAGTCATTTGTTCTTAATTCATTGCACCATCTTAGATGGCGTTATTTTAATTTTAAAACTCATTTATCTCATTAAATGTCAGTCCTATCAAAATTTTGTAAAGAATAAAACTTATCGGAAATCATTTTTAAAGAAACTTTTGTTACGTAACATTTTTCACAAAATCAATAATAAGCGAGATATTTCGATTTATTTAATTCAGGCCCCCTTATAACTCCCTTTTAAATAAAGTATTTTGAATGTCATATAGCCTAAAATCTAAGTTACAACGAACTTAATTTATATTCCTATTTTCATATAAATCTGTTCAGCCATTATCACGTGAAAAGGTAACAAACATACAGACAGACATACGAACAAAAATTTCAAAAATGCGATTTTCGGTTTCAGGGTGGTTGATTATATATGTTAGGACCAATTAATTTTGGAAAATCGAAAATTACCAGAAAAATTTCGGCTACAGATTTATTATTAGTATAGATTTATTTATTTATTTATTTATTTATTTATTTATTTATTTATTTATTTATTTATTTATTTATTTATTTATTTACTTATTTATTTATTTATTTATTTATTTATTTATTTATTTATTTATTTATTTATTTATTTATTTATTTACTAGCTGTACCCGTGCGCACCGCTGCACCGTTAGAAATAAATACAAAGTAATTACATAATTAAAATAGGACATTTGATCCAGGGAACATTCGTGTTTGATAGAAGGATAAATCGTTTAATATGTTACTTCACTTAAATTGTATTAAAAAATTAAAATGCGATCATTTTGATCCAGAGACCACTCATTTAGTGCAATGACTATTCCTTTAACATGTTTCTTATTACATGCAACCATAGTTTAATAAAGATTGACGTATCATTTATTTTTAATGTGTATACATTATATTACTTTTCATATGTTTCCATTGAATTATGGTAATACCTTAATTTTAACTCTTGTTTTCTACGTCTGGCGCTTGGCCCACTATGGTTCTGAACCCTTCAAATAACTTAAATAGTGATACAGCATATATAGTGATATATAATTATATTTTCTTTCTTTCGAAAATGTAAAAAATCACGATCTCCTATGTACCATTGCTATGGAATGCATAAATGTGTTTTTTCTTCCTACTCAAAAATTTTATATTTTGCACATAGGAGTTATTGCAGGAACAACAACGCTATAATCTGTAGCGGCGGTGAAAATGTATTGTATTGTTATTTTGAAACTCTTGTATATCCTTAAATATCAGTTTTATCAAAATTGTTCATAGAATAAAACTTAACGGAAATCATTTTTAAAGAAACTTTTGTTATGTAACATTTTTTACAAACATCAATAATAAGCGGGATATTTCGATTTATTTAATTCAGGCCCCCTTATAACCCACCTTTTAAATAATGTATTTGGAATGCCATATATCCTAAAATCTAAGTTACAACGAACTTAATTTATATTCCAATTTTCATTGAAATCCGTTGAGCCATTATCGCGTGAAAAGGTAACAAACATACAGACAGACAGACAGACAGACATACATATATACAAACAAAAATTTCAAAAAAGCGATTTTCGGTTTCAGGATGATTAATTATGCATGTTAACACCAATTATTTTTGGAAAAGCAAAAATTATCAGAAAAATGTTACTTACAGATTTATTATTAGTATAGATTGATTGATTGATTTATTTATTTATTTATTTATTTATTTATTTATTTATTTATTTATTTATTTATTTATTTATTTATTTATTTATTTATTTATTTATTTATTTATTTATTATTTTGCTAATAATTGTAACATAAAATATAATATATACAGAAAAACTTCAGCTCGCCCCTGAAAGAGTAGAACTCGTGCTCAGGGACGGATTCCTGAATTGAATTTAATAATTATACAATACAATTTGTCTTATGTCTACTATGCAATTATAGTATATAAATTTAAATTTACAATTTTTCAATTTTTATAAAATCCATACATAACTTTTTAAATTTAATACTAGAACTATTAGAATTGACAAGATTAGGATATTTAAATATAAATATGTTATATATTCTTGGGCCTAAATTACTACTATGATTAAATACTGTAACAGTGTTGCATTTTGGTTCAAACAATCTTAAAGAATTCATACCTTTTGTTTCATAACTATGAGAATACAATTCAAAATTATTTCGATTTTTATGTATGAATTTTATTAATACAATATAATAAAGTTGTCTTACGTTAAGTACATTAAAGTCTATAAACAAATTTTGAGATGGAAAATCAATAGGTTTATGAAGACATATTTTAATTATTTTCTTCTGTAATAAATAAAGTGGATTAAAATTGGATTTAAATGAGCTACCCCATCCTATAATTCCATACATAATTACCGATTGAAATAAAGTTAAATATATTGTACGTAATAAACTTATTGACAAGTAATTCCTCAATAAAACAAAATAATATACTATTTTACGTAATTTATTACAAAGGTAATTAATGTGTTGGTTCCATTTTAAATGATTATCGAAAATTATGCCTAAATACTTAACTTCAGAGGACTCTTTAATAATCGGACATTTACATTGTATAAGACAACAATCAGAATTGTGTAATTTAATACTTGATATAGATGTAGGAAGTTTGTTACATTTTTCAGATAATGAGAATGGAATAATGATGGTTTTATTTTCGTTGATAGAAAGATAATTTATGTCAAACCATTTTTTTATTAATTTAAGTCCATTATTTGAATTATTATATGCATCATACCAGGTTTTTCCACCAAAAAGTAAAACTGTGTCATCTGCATAATAATAGTGAACATCATTGTTCCACCGAATTCGAAAAGAAAGCTGAAATATTTTATAGACTATCAGAACTCAAATACGTTAAATGTACATGTACACTATTATTGTGATACTGATGTAAGGATTTCAAGTGCTTCAGCATAAATTAAAATTTATTTTAATTAGAGTAACTTCTGATATTTTTTTTTGCACAACTATTCATAGAAAGAGTATTATAACAGCCTAGACCAGTGGTGGCGAAAATGTGATCGTGCGCCGAGCCATTGTGTAACCTGCAACATGCATAGCACCTATGGAGGGAGGCGGACACTCGAAGGGGAAGTGAAGCAACTGTCTGACTTATTAAAGGATTTTCATTTTCCTTACGTCAAGCACTTAAATATAATTTTATACAGTATAAGTTACAAACTAATGTTTAGTACGTGTAACGAAGAAATAAATGAACAATAAATGAACATTATCACAACCTAAAATTAACTGTCTTCAGAATGTCTGCGACAAAGTTTCAGAATCAGGAATTATGTCACTTACTGCCAGTCGTAGTTGATCACGAAGGTATTTGTCTGTCAGTCGTGATCTAAATTTCGTTTTTACTATTTTAATTGTTGAAAATAGTTTTTCACAAACGTAAGTTGTAGCGAATATGGCTTCAACAGAGCAAGCGAAAGAACGAAGCTTCGGGTATTTATTATTTGGCAAAGATTTGAAAGTTCAACATTATCAAGTCCTTACATCTAGCTTTCATTTGACATCACATTGTAAATCAGTGAGTTCAAATTGAAGATCTAACCGCATTATTCGTACATCTGCTGAAAAAGGATCGACGTACAGAGATGATGATGATTATGATGATGATGATGATGATGATGATAACAGTAACACTTAACCTTTTAATGTTTCATCAGTAACAGGTAGTATAATGCCGTTTCATGTTATACAACCGTTTTCCTCGTAATATTGTGAACAAATCATACATTTAATATTCTCATCATATTGACAGCAAAAAAATGCGTCCTCCCATCCTACTTGGAACTTTCGTACATGGTTTCGAGAGAGACAAATACCACTCGCAGGTCAGAGACAAATACAAATTTAACGGAATTTGACTCCAGTGAGTGAGAGGGTGGGGGTTGGCGGAGGTTAGAAGCAAGCGAAATGCACAGCTATCACTGCCACAATGTCTCGCGAGTCACGTCCTCGCCACGGCTGGTCTAGACGATCTTAATTAGAAATACAGTAAAAATCGCTGCATACATGTAGTGGGCCGAACAGACGAACGGCATGGTTAAGAATGCTTCTTCGGTTAAACGACAGTAAAAAATTTGAATGGAAACGTCGAATGTTTAATGAAGAAATAAAATATATGTCGAAATTTATACTCTTACTTGCTTATTATAATAAGACAAATGACCCTAAAGTAGGCTAAAACAAGGTAAATATGATATAAGGGTTACTCCTAGTCTATAACGAATGTAGATAATAATAATCTTCCATCTCTCTGTCAGATTATAAATCCGCATTGTTGCTTCATACGCTACCAACTTGGCCACAGTGAAAGTATTATAGTAAATATCGCTACACGTTGCCGTTGCCATGGTGACCATACCATTAGTTTACACGCGCAGGACTGGTTTGCTTTGTGGCAAGCAGAAATAACTTAATAACGTGGTGCCGGCGGGATCGGAACCCGCGTGGTTGCAGCTGAAAGTTAAATAATTCATGAAGCC
Source organism: Periplaneta americana (assembly GCA_025594305.2). Taxonomy (NCBI): domain Eukaryota; kingdom Metazoa; phylum Arthropoda; class Insecta; order Blattodea; family Blattidae; genus Periplaneta; species Periplaneta americana. The sequence goes on from JAJSOF020000031.1 coordinate 98,657,612, forward strand.
CACCTCCCCGCGCAATGATTGGGGGTGGGGTGGGGGCTCGTGCTGCGTCGCTTCTGACCCAGGCGCGCTCTGACACCGAGAAGACCTCGAGTTCAGGCGTAATGGTTGGTTCGGGTTCGTATCTCAAACGCAGGACTGCTTCCACTAGGTTCTTTTACAAAGAAGTAAAGTAATAGGATCTTTGTGACATTGCCCATTAACTCCTACATGCTTAACTCACTTACTTACTGCGTTTTAAGGAACCCGGAGTTCATTGCCGCCCTCACATAAGCCCGCCATTGGTCACTATCCTGAGCAAGATTAATCAAGTCTCTATCATCATATCCCACCTCCCTCAAATCCATTTTAATATTATCTTCCCATCTACGTCTCGGCCTCCCCAAAGGTCTTTTTCCCTCCGGCCTCCCAGCTAACACTCTATATGCATTTCTGAATTCGCCCATACGTGCTACATGCCCTGCCCATCTCAAACGTATGGATTTAATGTACCTAATTATGTCAGGTGAAGAATACAATGCGTGCAGTTCTGCGTTGTGTAACTTTCTCCATTCTCCTGTAACTTCATCCCTCTTAGCCTCAAATATTTTCCTAAGTGCCTTATTCTCAAACACCCTTAATCTCTGTTCCTCTCTCAAAATAGAGTAATAATAATAATAATAATAATATTAATAATAATAATAATAATAATAATAATAATAATAATAGTAATAATAATACTAATAATAATAGTAGTAATAATAATAACACTAATAATAATAGTAATACTAATAATAATATTAATAATAATAATGGTTTATTTAACCTGGCAGAGTTAAGGGGACACTCAACTATATTTTGGAACTTTTTTCCTATTTGACCAATCTTTTTCAAATTTCGAGAAAAAGTTTAATATACACATGGAAAGTAACATGCAAAATCTCAGCTCGTTAGATCCAATACTTTTCAAAATGAAAAATATTTCAATTTTTAATCAATCGTTAAATGAAATATCACTTTTAATTATCATTTTTTATTTTTTGGCTTTGTGGATTTGACTGTGACTTCTCAATGAATAGGGAAGAATTCTGCTTATTGATTTAGTTCTGTCACGTAAATTAGTGTAGAAATTTAATTTTTCATTTCTATGACACTTTTTCTGCAATTTTTAAGTTCATTGTCCCCTTAAGGCCATACGGCCTTCTCTAACACTAAACCAGGAGTAAAACTGCGGTACAAAAACACTACAAATTTACAAAATAAAGTACACTACAATTTTACACTAAATTGAAATAGATAATCATAATATAATGTGAACAGCAAGTCAATAGATATCAGACAATATATAACAGGCCTATAGTAAGAAAGGAAAATGCATAGGTAATAAAATGTGAACACAATAAATGAGACCTACAAAGTATAAAAATATAAGACAATAATAATAATAATAATAATAATATTGATAATAATATAATAATAATAATAATAATAATAATAATAATAACAATAATATAGTGAAGTACAAAGCACACAATGAACACAATATTTTTAGGTACACACAATAAGGAAAAGTATGATTTTATATATATATACACATTAATTTCTGTTAGGAATTGGACGTTTACGTAATATTATACAACTGTTTAAAATAACTTAAATAAAAGGGCCTCGTTAAGTAATTACCTGCCACGTGATTTCCCCCCTTTCTACGATCCTGCGGCATAACCACTTGGACGGACAGTAGATAGCATTTCTGAGTAATTTTATCTATGCGGGTCGGGCAGAAGTGAAGTTTGAATTTACAGTATGTAAGGTACTTTTTTATAGAGTAGGTACAGAATTATTTCAACATGAGTTACTAGTACGAAGGACGAAACTGGCAATTGGAATTAGATGTAATAGTCTATAGTGCGATAATATGCACAGAAGAACTGAAGCCTGTATCGAAATGAACGGCCACCATTTAAAAAAAATATGTTTAAATATTCATATTATGATTATTTTTCAATTTAACTCCATTCTCTATATTGTACGCTAATGTGCTGTAGACAGTATAATATACACTGCACAATGAATACGTTCGCATGGATAACTCAGTTTGTGAGTAAAAACACTTATTCTTAATACAGTACTGTATTTTGATTAAACAAAAACCTAATGAAAATTATCGAACTCAAAATCGCGATATTTCATAGTTTACGTAAATGGATGAACTACTTTTCTTCCGTCCTATACCTAGTAGAGTGATTTGTTTGTGTTTTACGCCAGTATCATCGAACTACACTCGTGGGAGGGGGTAGCAAACGGTGTTTCCGGTTATTACATTATAGATATCCCATTATCGGGAAATATGAGGAAAACAAAAAGATAAAATAAGTTAAATATCACTAGAATATAAAAAAAAAAACAAATATGGTGAATACGTTGAAACATGTAATACAACACTTGTCACCCACCGGCGTGGCTCAATCGGTTAAGGCGCTTGCCTGCCGGTCTGAAGTTGCGTTGGGGCGCGGGTTCGATTCCCGCTTGGGTTGATTACCTGGTTGGGTTTTTTCCGAGGTTTTCCCCAACTTAGCGAATCTTCGGCTTCATCTCGCCAAATATCATCTCGCTATCACCAATCTCATCGACGCTAAATAACCTAGTAATTGATACAGCATCGTAAAATAACCAACTAAAAAAGCACCTGTTATAACAGTAAGTTAGTTGGTAACTCGTGATAAGATAATTTTCTAACTTGGATTTGAAAGATGTCAAGGTTCGGCAACTGATAGTGCCCCTTCTAGCGAGTCTAGACTCAGGTTCTCTGTTCCTTATCTTGGACATCCCTATGAAAAAAAGAAGAGAGGTTTCTAGAGTTTTACGATTTCTCTCCAGGAATTGGACACGTGCCAGAGTAGCCCCTAACTCCTCCAACACCTTCCCCTAAACTGGCTGGGCTCCTCTTCTAAGCGAGGGGCTACTTTGACCAATGTTCGGATGAAAGCAACACAACGCTGTGGTGGCTGAAACAGCTGACAATCGATGTAAACGTATCGGGAATTTGAAATTAGGAGAATAAATTTGCAATGTATTTGTATAATATGTTATTTTTATAACTGTAATTTTATGCATGCGTTTTGATTTGCCAGTCTCTTGCAACGAAAGGTAGGCACGTTAATGCATTTTGCATGTGACAGCAGTGTATGCCATTTAAAATCCATGACGAATGTCACAGTTCAATAATATAAAAGTGCTGCACATGATGTGTGTCTGACAACCGTGATGGAATACCCTTTGTGTTCATGTGCACTTGATTAAAAACATCTCGACATGGTTTTATAAAATTTCCGTTTTTAGTAGGCTAATAATAAAACATGTCAAGCAGGAATTATTTGATTAATCTCAGTTTTTGTCATATAAAAATATTCATCAAGAACCTGACACTTACTTCTCGTTATACCGGGTGTCACAGAAGTCACTTGCCAAAATGGTAAAGCAATATTATTTTGAAATTACAAGTGTATGATCATGATAAAGACGACAAGAAATCACTGTAAAGGACCACGAAACGCACAATCACAAGGACCACGATAAGGGCCACGACAATGTCACTTCCCTCCAAGGGAAGAACATGGGAAGGAGACTGCCATCGCACATAGGCCGCTTGGATGGAATTATGTACATGTCCTAAGGCTCCTCGTGGTACAGATTCCCATGCGAACAGTCCTCTAACTACCCTACAGCCTGTAGAATTATTTTTACCTTTCACCGCTGTCCCTCAACCCCGGTTCCACGAACTACCATAAACTCAGGTAAGAGCCCACGATACAAAGCACTTCCACCAGCAACTAATGACCACATACAGAAAACGGATATAGGTAAATTCTCATTTTTAAATAGAACTATAAATGATTGGAGTGACCTACATCCAGCGGTCTTTGAAGGCTATCCTTCCTTAACGAGATTCAAGAATAACTTAAAAAGTTGTGTATAAAGTGTAAATTAAAATTAAGGTGACATTTATTTTTTAAGGTGACATGTATTTATTTAGCCTGACGAGTTACTCCCTTGGTTTGAATTGTAAATTATTTTAAAATAGCGTGTAAGAGGGTCTTAGACTAGAAATGTTTAGTTTAAATGTAGTTCTGTTTATAAGTATGAATAAGGGTGTAATTATTTGTCTTATTTGAACTGTTGTATCAGTGAAGCGTGGTGAGTCAGTGAAGTTATGGTTTTGCAGTGCAGTGAATAGTTCCGATCAGTGATAATTTATAGATCAATGAAATGTGTTCTATAGTGTCAGTGAAATGTGTTATATAGTTTCAGTGAATTGTGTCATAGTGCCAGTTCTGTGAGTGAGATGAAAGTAAAGTGAAAGATTACGAGTATTATCAGTACCGATGTGAAACTTATGTAGGGCCTATACATATGTAGCTTGTAATGTAAAATTAGGTTCACTTATTAATTAGATTATTTCATGTATTATTATTAATTGTAATAATTGTGTATAATTGTATTGTGTATTGTATAATTGTATTGTGTATTGTAATTTTATTCTGTATTGTTTATATTGTGTATATCACTGCCACCGGGCGCTTGACCACTTGCAGTGTAAATAAATACATACAAAAAATATCACGGGTCCAAGTTCGGTGACTACATCGGTGCAAGCCCGAAATATGGGAAAATGCCAAATTCCATCTTAAAAGTACTAAATTTTTAATTCTATGTCTCTATAGTCTACCATATTTATTAATACTACGTCTTATGAAAGTGTGTAATTCTTCTTTGAACACACTGTATACCTACATTTAAACTATAGCTCATTTAAGCAATTCAGTATTTTTACAAAATTCCTTTTAATATAAAAAGCAAGCAATCGTAATGGGGCATAATCGCCTGAAGCACTCTTGATAGCAGTACTATACCACATATAATATTGAATGGGATTATTGTTAAATACAGTGAAACAGTGAAAAATCTTGGCATTTTTATGGATAGCGATCTAAATTGGAATACTCAAGCTGTAACACACATTTGCAAAAAAATATTTTCTCAACTTCACTCCTTGTTTCATATGAAAAATTTCTACCACTTAGTCTAAAAAAGAATCTTATTCAGACGCTTGTAATGCCCCATTTTGATTATTGCGATTCCTTGCTAACTAATTAAGTTCACGCTTAGCTGAGAGACTACAACGTGTTCATAATGTGTGCATACGATTCATCTGCAATACTCGTAAATTTGATCATATAACACCTTCCCTCCAGTTACTTTCATGGGTGCGTCTGAAGGAACGAAGAACAATACATTCACTGTCTCTTCTGTTTAGAATCATGCATACTTCTACTCCGAAATATCTGTTATCGCGCTTTCAATTTCTTACAACTCTTCGAAACCGACATCAAGCACTTCTTTTTATCCCTCATTATAGAACGTCTTTATACTCATCTTCCTATACTGTAGAAATACCTCGCCTCTTGAATTCGTTACCTAATGATGTCAGGGACTGCCGGACTTTATCACAATTCAAAATTAAATTGGAAAATTTTTCTTAATTAATGTTTTTAGGTATTGCTAGAAGTATTGATTTGTGTTTTTTTTTCTTTTTCCTTTTTAACCTAGATTAAAATTGCAAGTTTCTTGTTTATGTTAGTTAATTAGTTAGGATAGAATTAATTATGATACTTAATCACTCATTTAAAGTTTGTGTGACTGCAACCTGTGTATATTTTTGTGTGGCTTTACTTTGTTTATAGTGTTTTTTTCTCTCTCTTTATTTCTTGTGTAGCTTTACTTTGTATATTATAGTGTATTTTTTTTCTGTTTATTTCTATTATTGTATTTGTATTCCTGGTGTTGTGGAAAGAAGGCCTGATGGCCTTAACTACACCAGAATAAATAAATAAATAAATAAAAATAAATAAAATAAATAAAGAAAATGTTACTGAAATAGCTGAAGAAATTTCTTGTCTCCACTCTTCGTTATTTCTCATTGTCATATAATGCACACTGTAAAGCTGTACCTATAAAATTTAACATTGTCCCAAAGCCCAATATCTCTCTAGAAAAAGTTAATTAATACTGACATCTGATAGGGATTTTATTTTTGTTTGTTGCAGGTGAGTCATAATAATGTGACAGCAGTAACATTAAATTCCGGAGAGACATCTCTCGTATCTCGTCCGGGATTCGAATCGAGTGCAATATACGTAATGAACACCTGCCTCTGAGGTAAGTCTCCCGTGTTGTTGCCTAGGCAACCGTTTGATTAGAGTTACAAGATAGCTGTAGCACACAAATCTCAACAAAACACATCTACCGTGTGTCTGTTGTCATAGCAGCTGGAATGAATCCTTTACGGTAAGAGCGAAATTAACAGTTGACTAATTAATTAATCTCTTAGTATTGCCTTCGTCTGAAACATGAAATTAACAATCAAATAAAACTTCGTTTAGTAATCGTGACATTAATAATCGATTAAAATGAACAAAAGTGGGATATTTTTAGATCGATCCTGTGATATACAAGACCTGATCGAATTAGAAATGGAAGCATTGGATAAAAATTGAACGTATCCAGTCTTATACAGGGACATCTTTTTATTTTTACTAACATTTTTAATATTAACCTGGCTATACCTTTAGAAAATAAAACACAGTTTGCTATCCCCTCCCACGAGTGTAGTTCGATGATACTGGCGTAAAACACAAACAAATCACTCTACTAGGTATAGGACGGAAGAAAAGTAGTTCATCCATTTACGTCTATGAAATATCGCGATTTTGAGTTCGATAATATTCATTAGGTTTTTGTTTAATCAAAATACAAACAGTATTAACAAAAGTGTTTTTACTCACGAACTGAGTTATCCATGCGAACGTATTCATTGTGAAAAGTGTATATTATACTGTCTACAGCACATTATTGTACAATATAGAGAATGAAGTTAAATTGAAAAATAATCATAATATGAATATTTAAACATATTTTTTAAAATGGTGGCCGTTCATTTCGATACAGGCTTCAGTTCTTTTGTGCATATTATCGCACTATAGACTATTACATCTAATTCAATTGCCAGTTTGTCCTTCGTCTAGTAACTCATGTTGAAATAATTCTGAAAGTTAGAACTCTATAAAAGAGTACCTTACATTCTGTAAATTCAAACTTCACTTCTGCCCGACCCGCATAGATAAAATTACGCAGACATGCTATCTACTGAAAATATTTGGTTATGCCGCAGGATCATAGAATGGGAAATCACGTGGCAGGATTACTTAACGAGCCCTTTTATTCAAGTTATTTTAAACAGTTGTATAATATTACGTAAACGTCCAATTCCTGAAATTAATGTTTTCAGAAAAGAGCTAAGACAGCCCAGCTTTTATAGAGAGGTGAGCAGAAGCAGGTGGGGGAAATCGGGATGTGATGTAGGCAAACGGACAGTACCTGTTAAAAATATGATTCAATATTGAAAGCTCTTTCGTCACTGGAAAACGCGAACATATTTCTGGAACGTACTATACTCACTAACTCAGTGCTGTTTACTATATGCGGCCTTTATTCTGTGTGGAGGACAGTTGGAACTTCATTAGTAGAAGGGGTTTGTAAGTACATTCAAAACTCAGGTACAATAAAAATTGAAGTAAAAATAAAATGATGTTCCTGTAGATGAAAAACAAGATGAATGTAGCCTTTACCCCCAGCAGCAGTAAAAACTTCTTAAGCTGTGAATGTGTAGTAATATTTTTAAATGTTCGTGAAATGGAGACAATAGGCTAAATGATAAAAATATATATAAAACCCATTAAGCGAGAGAAAGCTAATATTATTTATATAAGAAAATTGTAACCAGAGGAAAACTGTAAGTCAACGAAGAAGTTCATTATGCTGCAAACAACGACAGCAACCGCCATATTGCTATTATGTTATGCATTATCCCTTTGGAGCACAGTAAACCAAAAAATGAAATTAATAATTCATTGGTATAATACTTCATTTCCATTTCGTACAATATTCTCGTCACGAGACATAATCATATACTTTGTCTTTTCGGGAATAACTTCCAAACCTATCTCTTTACTTGCTTCCAGTAAAATTCCCGTGTTTTCCCTAATCGTTTGTGGATTTTCTCCTAACATATTCACGTCATCCGCATAGACAAGCAGCTGATGTAACCCGTTCAATTCCAAACCCTCTCTGTTATACTGAACTTTCCTAATGGCATATTCTAGAGCAAAGTTAAAAGTAAAGGTGATAGTGCATCTCCTTGCTTTAGCCCACAGTGAATTGGAAACGCATCTGACAGAAACAGACCTATACGAACTCTGCTGTACGTTTCACTGAGACACATTTTGATTAATCGAACTAGTTTGTTGGGAATACCAAATTCAATAAGAATATCATATAAAACTTCTCTCGTAACCGAGTCATATGCCTTTTTGAAATCTATGAATAACTGATGCACTGTACCCTTATACTCCCATTTTTTTCTCCATTATCTGTCGAATACAAAATATCAGGTCAATAGTTGATGCATATAGAGTGTTAGTTGGGAGGCCGGAGGGAAAAAGACCTTTAGGGAGGCCGAGACGTAGATGGGAAGATAATATTAAAATGGATTTGAGGGAGGTGAGATATGATGATAGAGAATGGATTAATCTTGCTCAGGATAGGGACCAATGGCGGGCTTATGTGAGGTGGTAATGAACCTTCGGGTTCCTTAAAAGCCAATAAGTAAGTATGTATGTATGTATAATACTTCATACTCAGAAAGTTAAATCTAGTGTCTATTATTTCTAGACAACAATTATACACATTTTTGTCGTTGTTTGAGAACAAATGGGGTGAACACGAACCAAGGAGTGTTGAAGCTCGAGATGTGGAGCAGTTTTGTGTCAGTAGGAATAATAGCCGTCTCGACTCACCTGTTCAAATGAGAGAAGGAAGGCCTAGGAATGTAACACAAAGACGCTTGGCAGGCGGGTCACAGACACTGGGACTGAAGGGGCAGCCCTCATTCCACACGCAGCTGTTGAGAAAGTCCCGCCAAAACGCACCGGAAGTTCGAGTGCCACCTGGCGATTTACTTCCGCGGGGCACCTTGTAGTCCACAGCCCGTTGATTAATATGCGACCCGTGTCATGAGTGCAAGCTACCGCCCAGCACAGTTACACCAGCTTAGCTGCCTACCTTACGTTCCTCGTTTTAATCTCCCCCAACCACTTTCTATTCTTTCTTCCTCCTATCATAAAGTCCACTTCATATTCTTCATCATAGTCACCTTTCATATTTGCTTCCTCTTCTTTTTCCTACTTTTCTTTAATATTTATCTTCTCCTTATATTCTTCCTCTTTGTCCTCTTATATTCCACTTATCTTCTTCTTATTATTATTATTGTTATTATTATTATTATTATTATTATTATTATTATTATTATTATTATTATTAATATTTTATTATTATTATTTTCTTTGTCTTATACTCGTCTTTTTATTCTGTTTTCTTCCTCTTTTCTTCTTCCTCTTATCTCTTCTTTATCCTTTCTTCCTTCTTTTATTTTTCCTCTTATTCTCTTCTTTATCTTATCTTCTCCTCTTTTCTTTTCCTCTTATCCTTTATCTTATCTTCTTTATTTTCTTTCTCTTATTCTCTTCTTTATCTTATCTTCTTCCTCTTTTCTTTTACCTCTACCTATTCTTTATCTTTTCTTCTTCCTCTTATCCTTTTCTTTATCTTATCTTCTTCCTCTTTTCTTTTCCTCTTATACTCTTCTTTATCTTATCTTCTTCCTATTTTCTTTCATTTTCTTCTTTATCTTATCTTCTTTCTCTTTTCTTTTCCTCTTATCCTCTTCTTTCTCTTATCTTTTCTTCTTCCTCTTATCCTTTTCTTTATCTTGTCTTCTTCCTCTTTTCTTTTTCCTCTTATTCCTTCTTTATCTTATCTTCTTTCTTTTCTGTTTCCTCTTATTTTCTTTATCTCATCTTCTTCCTCTTTTCTTTATTTTATTCTTTATCTTATCTTCTTCCTCTTATCCTTTTCTTTATCCTCTCTCTTCCTATTTTATTCTTTATCTTATCTTCTTCCTCTTATCCTTTTCTTTATCCTCTCTCCTTCCTATTTTATTCTTTATCTTATCTTCTTCCTCTTATCTTTTTCCTCTCATCTTCTTTATCTTGTCTCCTTCCTATTTTTTCCTTCCTCTTATTCCCTTCTTTATCTTCTTATCTTTTCTTTCCTCTTTTATCTTATCTTCTTCCTCTTATCCTCTTCTTTATCCTGTCTACTTCTGTTTTTTTCTTCCTCTTATTCTATTCTTTATGTTATCTTCTTTCTCTTATCCTTTTCTTTATCCTGTCTCCTTCCTATTTTCTTCTTCATCTTATTCTCTTTTTCTCTTCTGTCTCTTATCCTCTTCTTCATCCTGTCTACTTCTTATTTTCTTCTTCCACTTATTCCATTCTGTATCTTATCTTTTTCCTCTTGTCCTTTTCTTTATCCTGTCTACTTCCTATATTCTTCTTTCTCTTATTCTCTTTTTTATCTTCTTCCTCTTATACCTTTCTTTATCCTGTCTCCTTCCTATTTTCTTCTCCTTCTTATCCTCTTATTTATATTCTCTTCTTCCTCTTATTTTCTTCTTTATCTGATCTTTTTCCTCTTATCCTCTGAGCTTGCGAAAGAAACTACTAATTTTTTTTAAGTACTTATGCAAAATAAGTTTCTAATTTATGATTACCATGAAAACGAAAGCAAAAAATTGAAAATAAAATAATAACAGTTTGTGAATGTAGAGTTCAGATTTGAGAGGCTACTTTCGTAAAAGAGCAGGCACATTTTGTAGTCTACAATTTAGGTTAGGTTACCTGTGAGAGCGGGAAATACAGATGGTGGAGTAGCTATGTTTTAAAAAAAATCGCTAGCGGACCAATGTCAGCTACGCCTTATTTCGAGCGTCACTCCCTGCTAAAGGAAAGCATTCTCCATAGATCGACAAACGCATTACATATTTCTCGCTGTAGTATGTTACGGGCCTCATACAAAGACGTCGTTCTATGTAAGAAGACAGACGATTGTTCATTGTCAAGGTCTGAACTCTGATCTTTAGCGTCGAAAGTCTTTATTTCAGTCTTTGGATCGCGTTAATTAGAATAATTAAGACTAATCGTCCATAAGACGAATAATGAAACCTGACGAGGTTTTAATTTCAGAAGACAGAAGACGTTTGAGTCGTGAACACCTTGAGAATATGACTCTATCACAGAGGGGCTCGTGACAGGGAAGCTTCAGCGGGCTGTAATAAGTCATTCGAGTACGGATCGCCCCTTGTGCTGCAGCGTTTTAATTAGAGTGTCAACAAATGTCGTGGTTTAATTTAAAAGAAAACGAAGGCGGACGGACGACGAGTGCGACACGTTTTAATCTCGACCCACCCGGTGCTGTGGGGGCTCGAATTTCGGATTAAATTACCCCAGCACGCTCCATGACGACCGGAAGCTGCGTATCGGGTGCTAGGCCAGCAAAAACCACGTACAGGGTGTTCTGAACAGACCATCAACATCGAATTTTGGGTTACACATTATAAGGCCAAATAAAGGTATATCGAAAACTGTCCATGTCTCCAAAAATCGGAATATTAAATAATTAAATTTGTACGAAAATTTCATTGAAGTGAAAAAAAAAGTTCCACATTCAAAATATGATAAAAAAAAACGAATCTATCTTGTGCATTTTCTATTGTGTATTTATAGTAATATCACAAGAGGTCTGAAATTTGGCAAATCTCAGACCTCGAGTGACATTTATTAGTCGCGACGCTGTTATTCCCGGTGTGACTCCTCCCCTTTGCTTACGTCTTAGGAAGTTAAGACTTATAAAGTGTATTTAGGTAGTATCGTTTTAATTTTGTTCTTTCGTTCAGATTTCGAGGAAGTTACATGTTAAACATTATCATTTAGCTCATGATAATAAATGATTTACAAATTCAAGCAATATGAGCGGCAAATAACGTCCTCGTAGCTTTCTGCGAACGCCAAGGAAAGAGCCAAAATGGCGGGTGATAATACACTGATATTTATCCAGTTCTTAAAAAAAATATTTAGGCATATTCAGACGCAAACGTTTAAATTTCCGACCTGTCAATTGATTGTCTGCCGGAAACCCAAGCGACGGGACTATGAAAATATTTCGTAAATAAAATAAAAATGTAAATAATATATCTTAAATTCGATCACAAAATGTTAATAACTGTATATTTATGAATACTTAACCTATTCAGACATTGTGAAGTCGAAACAGATGAATAACGATTACTGCAATAAATAAATTGAATGTTATTCAGTAATGCCAATTAAGAAAAGGAGAAATACAGGTTTAAAAATTTTATTGACCATGCCGAAATGTAGTAATTATACACCTGGTAGCAGTCCTTTATGCATGTCATTACAAAACAATTAAAGTACAGGTTCAGATGTCAAGTCAGCTTTGTACCGTTATAAAACCTCAACAAATGACAAGTCAGCTTTGTACCGTTATAAAACCACAATATCGATTATTCTCGTGATATGCAATCGAAAAAGTTAGTAATCAAAAAGTCATAGGCTGGAAATCCATACTCTTCCAGAAGGTTATTTATGTTACAGAATTTAGGTTTTGTAAATAATATTCAAATAAATTCAATTTGTCATCTCGTTTTTAATGTCTAATTTAATTTCAATGTTATATCAAAGTTAATATTTAGTTCACTCTGTAGGGTCTTATAGGCTATCAAGGTCAATGTGGACATCTGTTCCTCGAAAAAATCAATACTTTCGCGTCTGCGCACATCTCACAATTTACGATTTATTGCTCAAGGTCAGTTAGATACAAATAAAATGAATAATTTCAAGTTTGAAATATGGTCGAGTATAAAAAGTTCAGTGAAACTAATAATTTAATTAAGAAAATTTATTTGAAACTCTCTTGCGCTCGTTTCAGGAAACATACTGCAATATTTAATTACTTTTAGGCTCGTTTATTACTATAATTGCATGTTTGCGCTTTTTTTGTTATTATAACAAAATACGTTTTCATTATCTGCTGAAATCATAATTTAATTTAAACCTATTCAGTATAATTACAAATAACCGATTTTGCATAAATTAAATGAACAATTTGTTTTCTTGAAGAGTGTCATTTTATTTAGATACAATGAACATGGAATTAGAAGATGAAGATGTAGATGTGGAAGTAACATTTGCATTTTATTTAGTATAATGGATTCATGCTCATCAAATTTACGTGGAAAAGTTGCGATCTGACTAAACAAAAGAACGACCATGCGATAAATTGATTAGTGATAAATCAAGCTGACATGAAATCATCCGATGTATGACTGTGATGGGTTGAAAAAATGTCATTACACTTCATTGGTCGAAAATGAAATGGTTTCATATAAACGAAATAGTTTCGAACGAGATCTTAACTCTATGGCTAATTTTGTGATACTGAGTCCTGATGCAAAAATAAGGTTCAAATAAAAAAATAGTGTTTTTAATGTACGTAGATTATTAGAACATTTATATACAACAGTTTTATCTCGCATAAATTTATACAAAATTTACAAACAGTGCTATTACAAAGAAACAAAAAAAAGTCTCCAAATGGTTGTGCGGGCAAATGGCGGTGATAGTACAGGGATATTTTTATAGTTTTGATTATATTTAGGCATTATTATAATCTTCAAATTTTAAATTTACCAACATTCAGTTTCCATCTTTCACCACGTAACCATTGTTTTCAAAACCACATTTTTCGCATCATTGTGTATTGACCTCCATAATATTTTAATTAAGCCTCAAAAAACATAATAAAAGTCCTGTTCATCTTTAAAGTCTACTCTTTCCAACAGTGTATTCATTATAAATTAATGTTATATATTTCCGAAAATAGAGTATTTCCAATTTTGTGCCTTTTTTGGCCCACTGTGTATATATAATTATTGAGAACATTGTTTTCGTATCAGTTATTGAGAGTTTATTTAAACTAGGTTGAATTTATACAGGGACATCATTTTATTTTTACTTCAATTTTTATTGTACCTGAGTTTTTTAATATACTTCACTCCCACCCCTTCTACTAATGAAGTTCAACCGTTCTCCACACAGATCCAAGACCGCATATACAGTCATAGTAGTTTTACGGTAGTAAACAGTACGTTCGAAAAATATGTTCGCGTTTTCCAGTGACGAAAGAGCTTTCATTATTGAATCATTTTCCACAGGTACCGTCGTCCATTTGCCTACGTCGTTTCCCCCCATCAGCTTTTATTCGCCAGCTAGTGGTTGAGCTGTCTTAGCTCTTTTCTGAGAACATTAATTTTTGTTAGGAATTGGACGTCTATGTAATATTATACAACTGTTTAAAATAACTTGAATAAAAGGGCCTCGTTAAGTAATTAACTGTCACGTGATTTCTTCCCTTTCTACGACCCTACGACATAACCACTTGCACGGACAGTAGATAGCATGTCTGAGTAATTTTATCTTTTCGGATCGGGCAGAAATGAAGATTGAATTTACAGTACGTAAGGTACTCTTTTTTATAGAGTGGGTACAGAATTATTTCAACATGAGTTATTAGTACGAAGGACGAAACTGGTAATTAGGATTAAGTACAGTAGTCTATAGTGCGATAATATGCACATTAGAACTGAAGCCTGTATCGAAATGGACGGACACCATTTAAAAAAAATATTTGTTTAAATATCCATATTATGATTATTTTTCAATTTAACTTCATTCTCTATATTGTACGCTGATGTGCTGTAGACAGTATAATATACACTGCATAATGAATACGTCCGCATGGACATCTCAGTTCGTGAGTAAAAACACTCATTGTTAATACTGTACTGTATTTTGATTAAACAAAAACCTAATGAAAATTATGAAACTCAAAATCGTGACATTTCCTAGTTTACGTAAATGGATGAACTACTTTTCTTCCCTCCTATACCTAGTAAAGTGATTTGTTCCAGAAGTATAGTCAAGTTAATATTAAAAATGTTAGTAAAAATAAAATGATGTCCCTGTATTACAGAGATGCTGTATGGCTAATGTTTCCTGGGATTAACCATAAGATTACCAGACATTTGCCTTATATATTTAAAGAAAATCTCGGATCCAAACCAATCCAATCATATCAAGAGGGATAGGAATTCATATCCGAGTGCAGTCTGTGGGAAGAGAGAGAGAGAGAGAGAGAGAGGCGGGGAAAGGAGGTAGAAAGAGGTACAGTATTCTAACTCGTTACCATTGAAACTACGCTCGTGGCCCTTCTGTATATAAGAAAGTACTAGCTAACAGAAAGAGACGCGGTGTATTCCTCAGAGAGGGAATTTCATACTTGAGAATAGAGAAACAAAATTGCTGAGAACATGGTCTTCTTTCACAGACTAAAGGGAGAGGCGGCGCTTGCGTCATTCTACCACTCGGCGCCTCGCCTGGAGCATTTCCTTGTTTGTAGTTTATTTATTCATTCAAGATGTGAACGCATTTCGGAATGCAAATGACTTTTCCATTTCGTGTTTTTTGTCTGTTCCTTGCTCTCGAGATTATCCCTCGAGGTATGCAAGTTGAAGGGGCAGAACAGCAACACTTCGGGGGCCGGGGAGGGATGTACCTTTCGACTCGCGGGGGGGTTGATGCTGCACTGTTTTTAACTCGTCGACAAGTGCAAATTAGGCATAATCTCAAAATACAAGCGCGCTGTCGTAGCCCATTAAACATTCACGGAAGTAGGCATAACATCTCGAATAAGAGGCGCACACAAAGACATTCTCTTTCAGTTGGGATGTCTTTGGCTTAGGTTTTCACTACGGTCCGAAACCTCCCTCTTTTACAAACTAACAACGCACGCCGTCTATTGTTTCCGAAAGTAAGAAGTACCACGATATTTATCGGTCATAATTATACCACAGTCTAATATGTATATACAGTCACGAAGCTTAATACGCAAGAAATATGCATCCATTGACAGTTGAGGCGATAGTAGCGATCCTAGTGGCTAGCTACTATCAGGTTCATCACAGATCCTTTCCCTAGCACACGGCAAAATATTTTATACTTTCGTTATTATGTTCGTTTGGAAAAATTAATATCTTCCTTCCAATATTTAAATATTAAATACATAGGTTTATTCATTATTTTCAGGAAGTATATTAAATTCCATCATAAACTCGAAGACACAAGAAACAGTAGGCCCTAATAATATTTAATTAATTACACTGAATAACAAGAAAACATTTTCGGTGCATATCTTGGTATCCAACAGGCGTTCTAGGACAACTGAAACATGCCGATTCCAAATATGCAAACCATTTGTCTCTATTACCGTTCTTGAGATATACGACATCAACCATTATGTATGACAACTCACAGACAGGAGTTTCAGTAGAGCATTTATTGCTACATGGATTACTAATGAGCATGGCTTTAGCTAAGAAAATGGTGCAATTGACATATAATTATAGTAGTAATATTTCAGTACCATCCTGTAAGTCTTGGAAGTAGCTCTCTGCAATGGTCTTCCTCATTTGTGGACCTATGAACAAACCTTCTTTCACTTTCGCGTAACTCAACTCTGGAAACTTGTTACACAGTTACCGAAAAACATCATAGTCGTTGTCTAGCGCCTTCACGAAATTCTTCATGAGCCCCAGCTGTATATGAAGCGGTGACATGATAACTTTGTCATGCTCAATCCACGGCACACGAAGGCTGCAGTCTATCTCTGAACGGCCAATTGTTCTTTATGTGATGGTTCTTTCTATCTCTGATGTCCCACTCGCAGATGAAACAGCATTACTTGGTGTACTCTGTCTGCATTCCCATGAGAATAGTAATAACGTTTAAATAACCACAGATACGCCAATTGCACTCGCGATATCATATTTTTTCAAGAAATAGCGACATGGTTTCGTAAGTATCTTTCAGGTGCGTAGAATATGCAACCGATACTGACGCATATCTGTTTACATTGTGTAATAATATTATTTACTACCTTCAAACTTGTCTTGGGTGAGTCTATGAACAGTCGCCATGCTTCAATGCTGTGTTCTACACCGAAGCTTGACATAGGATCTTGAATGTCCATGCAGTAGCAAATAGTGTCACTCATTGCAAAGAAGAACTTCACAAGTTCTCTATGTCTGTGCCGAAACTGTGAAGTCGTTGTAACCGGTGCAAGGAAATTAAATTGTTTAAGACAACCGAGCAGTTCAGCCTTTTGTTAGTGCCAGGTGACGAATCGCAAAGTTGATATTATTCATTAACTGAATATAGGTTGCGTTGGAGAGATCGTTGGTAGACGACATGGTAGACGATGTGCAGTGATGAATACAGTTACGACGATGACAAAGTGTGACGACGAGAAAAGGAACAGAGAAGAAAGTGTGAATACAACTTTGACGACGATGACAAAGATAAGACAATTTTGACGACGATGACAATAAGATAAACTGATCAAACAATGAATACAATGAGAATGAAATTTTGATGACAATAGTGAAAAAATATGACGATGTGTGACTGATATATGATGAACAAATGACAAAGTGATGAATGACGAGATGACAATAGTGATGTAATTTGACGACGATGACATTAGATATTTGATGTTTTTCAATGTTTTGGACGGGAGTGATGAAGACAATTTTGACGACGATGACAATACTGAATACAACTGTGACGACGATGACAATAGTGAAATAAATACAATGGATAGTGATGAATAATGAAAATAGGAAAATTTGACGAATGAAGGAAACAGTCTTTGACGACGATAGGAGTGAGAATACAATGAGAAGAGGATAGACTTTGACGAATGACATATGAAGACAATTCAGTCATAATGAGATACATTAGAAGTAATGAAGAAATTCGACGATGACAAAATGAATACAACTTAACGATGAAAGAGTTATATGAATAAAGGGATGGTGATGAAAAAACAGAAATGTGAGGTCCACCATAAATAGTGATGAATACAACTTTGACGACGATGACAAAGTTGAATGACAAATAAATAGTGAAAAAAAATTGTTTGACGACGATGACAATAGTGATGAATACAACTTTGACGACTTTTGTTAGTGAGGTACCTTTACGAATGACAAAGTGATGAAGACAATTATTGATTACGATGAATATCTTCTCCAGGTTGGTGAAGACAATTTGACGACGATGAGTCTGACGATGACGTTGGATGAAGGAGATGAAATAGTGGTCAACTTCTTGCGTTTGACATTAACTGATGTATTCGACGATGACAGGTACAACTGATGACAATTGATGAAGTGACAGGGTCACGATGACAATTTGTTGAAGAAACTTTGACGACGATGACGTCTGAATACAACTTTACAGATGACAGTGATGAAGACAATTTTGACGACGATGACAATTCGGTAACGTTTGACGACGATGAAAGAAATAACAATCTGTGACGTGACAATGGTTGTGATGAATCAACGACGACGATGACAATAGTGATGAATACAAATATCAGATGGTGGTTGTTCTTCGACTTCAATTATCCAGACACAATTTTGCATGCATAGTGAGATCAAACAGATGAATTGTGTGAATACAACTTGACGACGATGACAATAGTGATGAATCCATTTTCGACGATCAATAGTGATGAAGTTCATATTATGAATTTGACGACGATGACAATAGTGTGAAAAGTCTTTGACGACGATGACAATTTGATGTTACAAGCCGATGACAATAGTATCAAACGACATGACTGTGATGAAATTGACGACATCATATGGAAAAACGACGATGACAAAAAAAAACTTTGACGACGAACCGTGTTCCATTTGACGAAAAATAAAATTTTGTCGATAATTTGAAAAACCTGACGATGACAATAGTGAAAACGGTTTTCGAGATTTGAAATCAGTGATGAAAAACTATATTGACGACGATGAAATAGTAAACGTTGACGACGATGACAATTGTTTATCAAGTGTTGACGAGATGACAAGAGTGATGAAACAACTTTGGAGATGACCCGGGTGATGAAGTTTGACGACGATGACAATAGTGATGAAACAATTGAGACGATGACAATAGTTCAATTTTGACGACGATGACAACCGTGATGAATACCTTTGACGACGATGACAATAGTTTGAATACCTTTGACGACGCCTGACAATAGTGATGAAGTTCGACGATGACAATAGTGTTGAATACAATTGACGACGATGACAATGTGATGAAGACAATTTTTTGACGACGATTTGACGAAATAGTTGAATACAAATTTGACGACGATGACAATTTTAATGACGACGATGACAAATTCACAATTTTACGACGATGACAATAGTGATGAATACATTTTGACGACGATGACAATTGATGAAGACAATTTAATTTCAGACAATAGTGATGAATCAACTTTGACGACGATGACAATGGGATGAATACAACTTTCACGACGATGACAATAGTGATGAAGACAATTTTGACGACATCAATAGGATGAATATGTAACTTGACGACGATGACAATAGTGATGAATACAACTTTGACCGATGACAGGTCTGTTTTTGACGAAGATGACAAAATACAATTTTGACGACGATGACAATAGTGATGAATACAACATATTGACGACGATGACAATATGATGAATACAACTTTGACGACGATGACAATAGTGATGAAGACAATTTGACGACGATGACAATATTTGAATACAACTTTGACGACGATGACAATAGTGATGAAGACAATTTTGACGAATGACATTGATGAATATCATTGACGACGATGACAATAGTGATGAATACAACTTTGACGACGATGACAATAGTGATGAAGACAATTTTGACGACGATGACAATAGTGATGAATACAACTTTGACGACGATTGATGACAATTTTGACGACGATGACAATAGTGATGAATACAACTTTGACGACGATGACAATAGTGATGAATACAACTTTGACGACGATGACAATAGTGATGAAGACAATTTTGACGACGATGACAATAGTGATGAATACAACTTTGACGACGATGACAATAGTGATGAATACAACTTTGACGACGATGACAATAGTGACGACGATGACAATAGTGATGAATACAATTTTGACGACGATGACAATAGTGATGAATACAACTTTGACGACGATGACAATAGTGATGAATACAACTTTGACGACGATGACAATAGTGATGAAGACAATACGAACTTTGACGACGATGACAATAGTGATGAAGACAATTTTGACGACGATGACAATAGTGATGAATACAACTTTGACGACGATGACAATAGTGATGAATACAACTTTGACGACGATGACAATAGTGATGAATACAACTTTGACGACGATGACAATAGTGATGAATACAACTTTGACGACGATGACAATAGTGATGAATACAACTTTGACGACGATGACGATGACAACTTTGACGACGAGTGATGAATACAACTTTGACGACGATGACAATAGTGATGAATACAACTTTGACGACGATGACAATAGTGATGAATTTGACGACGATGACAATAGTGATGAAGACAATTTTGACGACGATGACAATAGTGATGAATACAACTTTGACGACGATGACAATAGTGATGAATACAACTTTGACGACGATGACAATAGTGATGAAGACAATTTTGACGACGATGACAATAGTGATGAAGACAATTTTGACGACGATGACAATAGTGATGACAATTCTGACGTCGATGACAAGTGATGAAGACAATTTTGACGACGATGACAATAGTGATGAAGACAATTTTGACGACGATGACAATAGTGATGAAGACAATTTTGACGACGATGACAATAGTGATGAAGACAATTTTAATGACAACAGTAATGATGAAACAATTTTGACGACGATGACAAATGATGAAGACAATTTTGACGATGATGACAATAGTGATGAAAACAATTTTTATGACGATGACGATAAAGATGAAGAAAATTTGACTACGATGACGATGACAATAATGATGAAGACAATTTTGACGACGATGAAATAGTGATGAAAACAATTTTGATGACGATAACGATAATGATGAATACAATTTTGACGACGATGACAATAGTGATGAAACAATTTTGACGACGATGACGATAAGTGATGAATACAATTTTGACGACGATGACAATAGTGATGAATACAATTTTGACGACGATGACAATAAGTGATGAAGACAATTTTGACGACGACGACGATAATGATGAAGACAATTTTGACGACGATGACAATAGTGATGAAGACAATTTTGACGACGATGACGATAATGATGAAGACAATTTTGACGAATGACAATGATGAAGACAATTTTGACGACGATGACAATAATGATGAATACAATTTTGACGACGATGACAATAATGATGAAGACAATTTTGACGACGATGACAATAGTGATGAAGACAATTTTGACGACGATGACAATAGTGATGAAGACAATTTTGACGACGATGACAATAGTGATGAAGACAATTTTGACGACGATGACAATAGTGATGAAGACAATTTTGACGACGATGACAATAGTGATGAAGACAATTTTGACGACGATGACAATAGTGATGAAGACAATTTTGACGACGATGACGATAATGATGAAGACAATTTTGACGACGATGACAATAGTGATGAATACAATTTTGATGACGTTGACAATAGTGGTGACAATTCTGACGTCGATGACAAGTGATGAAGACAATTTTGACGACGATGACAATAGTGATGAAGACAATTTTGACGACGATGACGATAGTGATGAATACAATTTTGACGACGATGACGATAGTGATGAAAACAATTTTGACGACGATGACAATAATGATGAAGACAATTTTGACGACGATGACGATAGTGATGAAAACAATTTTGACGACGATGACAATAGTGATGAAGACAATTTTGACGACGATGACGATAGTGATGAAAACAATTTTGACGACGATGACAATAGTGATGAATACAATTTTGACGACGATGACGATAGTGATGAAAACAATTTTGATGACGATAACGATAATGATGAAGAAAATTTTGACGACGATGACAATAATGACGAAGACAATTTTGACGACGATGACGGTAATGATGAAGCAATTTTGATGACGATGACAATAGCGAAGAATACAATTTTGGCGACGATGACAATAATGATGAATACAACTTTGACGACGATGACAATAATGATGAAGACAATTTTGACGACGATGACGATGACGATAAGTGATGAAGACAACTTTGACGACGATGACAATAGTGATGAAACAATTTTGACGACGATGACGATAATGATAGTGAAAACAATTTTGACGACGATGACGATAGTGATGAAAACAATTTTGACGACGATGACAATAAGTGATGAAAACAATTTTGATGACGATAACGATAATGATGAAAACAATTTTGACAATAATGATGAAGACAATTTTGACGACGATGACGATAATGATGAAAACAATTTTGACGACGATGACGATAATGATGAAGACAATTTTGACGACGATGACGATAATGATGAATACAACTTTGACGACGATGACAATAGTGATGAAGACAATTTTGACGACGATGACAATAGTGATGAATACAATTTTGACGACGATGACAATAATGATGAATACAATTTTGACGACGATGACAATAATGATGAAGACAATTTTGACGACGATGACAATAGTGTGATGAAAACAATTTTGACGACGATGACGATAGTGATGAAGACAATTTTGACGACGATGACAATAGTGATGAAGACAATTTTGACGACGATGACAATAGTGATGAAGACAATTTTGACGACGATGACAATAGTGATGAATGACGACAATTTTGATGACGATGACAATAGTGATGAAACAATTTTTGACGACGATGACAATAGTGATGAAACAATTTTTACGACGATGACAATAGTGATGAATACAATTTTGACGACGATGACAATAGTGATGAAAACAATTTTGACGACGATGACAATAGTGATGAAGACAATTTTGACGACGATGACGATAATGATGAAAACAATTTTGACGACGATGACAATAGTGATGAATACAATTTTGACGACGATGACAATAGTGATGAATACAACTTTGACGACGATGACGATAATGATGACAATTTTGACGACGATGACGATAATGATGAAAACAATTTGACGACGATGACGATAGTGATGAAGACAATTTTGACGACGATGACAATAGTGATGAAGACAATTTTGACGACGATGACAATAGTGATGAAGACAATTTTGACGACGATGACAATAGTGATGAAGACAATTTTGACGACGATGACAATAGTGATGAAGACAATTTTGACGACGATGACGATAATGATGAATACAACTTTGACGACGATGATAATAGTGATGAAAACAATTTGACGACGATGACAATAGTGATGAATACAATTTTGACGACGATGACAATAGTGATGAAACAATTTTGACGACGATGACAGTAGTGATGAAAACAATTTTGATGACGATGACAATAGTGATGAAGACAATTTTGACGACGATGACAATAGTGATGAATACAATTTTGACGACGATGACGATAGTGATGAAAACAATTTTGACGACGATGACAATAGTGATGAATACAATTTTGACGACGATGACAATAGTGATGAATACAATTTTGATGACGATGACAATAGTGATGAATACAATTTTTGACGACGATGACAATAGTGATGAAGACAATTTTGACGACGATGACAATAATGATGAAGACAATTTTAATGACGACAACAGTAATGATGAAAACAAATTTGATGACGATAACGATAATGATGAAGACAGTTATGACTGATATGAGGATAATAATGAAGCAATTTTGATGACGATGACAATAGCGAAGAATACAATTTTGGCGACGATGACAAAAGTGACAAAGCAATTTTTGCGAGAACGACGATAGTGATGAAAACGCTTCTGACGACGATGACGATGATATTGTTAAAGAGAATTGTGATGGTAATAATTTTATCATCACTAAGTTGACGACGATCTCAATTGTCACGATGACGAAAATGATGATGATTTAAGGGAGATGAGTGTTACGACGAGAATAATGTTATTACGTAGTTTGTATTGGTAGCTATAAGTTGGAGGGTGGGGCAAGACCACGCCCACTTATGCCGGCGGTATTGGCCCATTGTGGTATCTTCAAATTTCGACGTCAGCGAAAAATGACAAAATACAGTAATTTTGTCTGAAGCCTCTGTGAGTGACAGGATTCTATTACGTGCCGTAAATTTACGACACGATACCCATAGCTTTATTTCCTTCTCACAGGCAGCCTTGAAATCTATCCTCGGCTGGGTTTGAACCCACGAATCTAGGATGTAGCAGTATAATGGATGCTACTGGATCACTGAGGAAGAATTATGGCGAAAATGACATTGCTGTTAAATACAAAGACGATTTTGGGAAGGTAGTAGGGTGATGAATTTGACGATGATTGTAACGATGACAGTGAAGACCATGATGACAATGATAATGGGATGACAGCAAGATGTTTGACGAATTGGCACAAGGATTCGTCGCGCGTCGTGTTGCAACAATGTCACAATCGACCTCCGAGGGTTTGTATTTGCTGAATCTCGGATGCGTGGGTTAAGAAACAAAATGTGGGCGCAGTGCCGGGCTGTGCTAAATCATTATGTGCTGGACGAGTTCATTATGGGGTTGTGGCAGGCCGCGGTTGCCATGGCTACGGTAGCGTGTGGGCTGCCTTGTTGTGCCCCGCAGCCAGGTGCCATCGTAAGATGAAAATATTTGACACGAGCATCAAGTAGATCTTTGACATGAAGCAAACGATAATTTATCTGGTGTTTGGCGTCTCTAGGATATTCTTTGCCTTCATTTGTGAAAATGTCTTCTTATACTCGTAATTTCTCTTGAATTTATTCTGTCTTCATCTTCTTCTTGTGGTTAAAGCACGATTGTCATTTACACCTGCTGAGATATGTGGACATGTGACGATCTTTCTTTCATCCAGTGTCAGGTGGTCGTGATACATTTGAATTATGAATGTAACTATTAACCTAAATCAGGCTAAATTATTATTATTATTATTATTATTATTATTGTTATTATTATTATTATTATTATTATTATTATTATTATTGCACTTACGAAAATATTTGGAGCTAAGATGGGAAAAATTACAGCAGTTACAGGAGAATGTAGAAAGTTACACAACGCACAACTGCACGCATTGTATTCTTCACCTAACATAAGTTAATTACGAACATTAAATCCAGATGTTTAAAATGGGCAGGGCATGTAGCACATATGGGTGAATCCAGAAATGCATATAGAGTGTTACTTTGGAAGACCTGAGGGAAAAAGATCTATGGGGACGCCGATACTTAGAAGGGAGGATAATATGAAAATGGATTTGAGGGAGGTGTAATATGATGATAGGGGCTGAATTAATCTTGCTTAGGATAGGGACCGATGGCGGGCTTATATGAGGGCGACAAACCTCCGGGTTCTCTAAAAGCCATTTGTAATTATTATTATTATTATTTATTATTATTATTATTATTATTATTATTATTATTATTATTATTATTACGAAAATATTTGAGGCTAGTAGAGTGGAGAAAGTTACACAACGCGGAACTGCACGCATTGTATTCTTCACCTGCCGTAATGAGGAACATTAAATCCAGACGTTTGAGATGGGCAGGGCATGTAGCACGTATGGGCGAATCCAGAAATGCATATAGAGTATTAGTTGGGAGACCTGAGGGAGAAACATCTTTAGGGAGGCCGATACGTAGAAGGGAGGATAATATGAAAATGCATTTGAGGGAGGTGGGATATGATGATAGGGACTGGATTATTCTTTCTCAGGATAGGGATTGATGGCAGGCTTATGTGGGGGCGACAATGAACCTCCGAGTTCTCTAAAAGCCATTTGTAAATATTATTATTGTTATTAATATTGTTATTATTATTACGAAAATATTTAAGGCTAGGAGAGCGGCGAAAGTTACACAAAACAGAACTGCACGCATTGTATTCTTCACCTGCCATAATTAGGAACATTAAATACAGGCGTTTGAGATGGGCAGGGCATGTAGTAAGTATGGACAAATCCAGAAATGTATATAGAGTGTTAGTCGGGAGGCCGGAGGGAGAAAGATCTCTGGGAAGGCGAGACGTAGATGAGAGGATAATATTAAAATGGATTTGAGGTAGGTGGGATATGATGCCAAGGAATGGATTAATCTTGCTGAGGATAAGGACCGATGGCGGACTTATATGAGGATGGTGATGAACCTCCGGGTTTTTTAAAAGACATTTGTAAGTAAGTAAGTATTATTACTGTGTCGTTCCTTGGCCTAGGACTCGCATTACGGAATGGAACTCTGTGAGGCAAGAAATTGTCTAATGAAATTTTGGTCAGTGTATGGGACGGGTACCCACCCAGTATCGTGATGCACGTGGGGATTTACGATGGTTAGCGAAATCCGGTTACGAAAGCCAGCCATAACGGCTCGGGGGATCATCGTGCTAGCCACACGATACTCCTAATCTGGTTGGATGATCGTTCATGTCTACTTCGGCATGTGAACGTTAGATCGATCTGGGAGCTTGTAGGGCTGTATCATTATTATTATTATTATTATTATTATTATTATTATTATTATTATCATTATTATTAAATTTCACATAAAGGTTTTATAGTGTCACCAAAAATACTCACTGCCAGTGGACGTTGAAAGTATGTTTGGATTAGAACACGTTCTCTGTAGTTACGAAATATGGTAGCAAACTCTGTCACTTTTATCAGAAATAAATCAAATTATGTCCCACTATTCACAAACCTCCAGAAGGATGTCAGCCTTGTCTTGTTTAATTTACGACAGTAAAAAGTAGCTACTACGTGCTATACAATGGCAACATAAAGCAGTCTTCGATTGATTTATTTGGCAGTATCTAATCATAATTAATGAGTATACAGTATTGGCACTATAGAAAAACAACTTATATTCTTTCAGTCCTACCCAGGTACCAAGTGGTGGTGGTGGTGGTGGTGGTGGCAGCAGCGTGAGTTCGTTCAGTACCGAAGACTTAGAATCGATTTCTAAAACATGGACGAAATCCTGGTTCCAAATCTCGGTTTTTAAACCGCGATCAAGGTCTGAATCCTTTTGCGATTTCTAAAACGAAGTCGAGACGCGGCTAGAGATGAAACAGGGGTTCGTGGGTTTATATAAAATATAATACTTACTTACTTACCTACGTACTTATTACTTATAATACTTATTCTTTCAGTCTGCCCAGGTACTTAGTTGGTGGTACTGGTACCCCTAGTTCGTTCAGTACTTACTAAAACATGGACGAAATCGTGGTTCCAAATCTCGGTTTTACCTACGCGACAAGGTCTGAATCACCTTACTTCTAAAACGAAGTCGAGACTAGATACGAGGTTTGGGTTTACTTACTTACCTGGCTTTTACTTACTTACTTACTGGCTTTTAAGGAACCCGCAGGTTTATTGCCGCCCTCACATAAGCCCGCCATCGGTCCCTAACCTGAGCAAGATCAATCCAGTCTCTTCCATCATATCCCACCTCCTTCAAATCCATTTTAATATTATCCTCCCATCTACGTCTCTACGTAGGTCTATATTTTCCTCATGGACCTCTCGCACATTATGCTGGCAATTAGTAGATTAATTGTGGCGTCGCGGTCTAAATCATCCTGCCTAGGACTCGCGTTACGGAATGCGCGCTGGTTCGAGTTCTCACGGGGAAGAAATTTTCTCATGAAATTTCGGCCAGTGCATGGGACCGGTGCCCACCCAGCATCGTGATGCACTTGGGGAGCTACGATAGGTAGCGAAATCCGGTTGCGAATACCAGCTATAACGGCTGGGGGGATCATCGTGCTAACCACACGATACCTCCATTCTGGTTGGATGATCGTCCACCTCTGCTTTAGCATGTGGGTGTGAGGCCAGCAGTCGGCTGGTCGGTCTATGCCCTTCATGGGCTGTAGCGCCACGGATTACTATTATTATTATTATTATTATTATTATTATTATTATTATTATTATTATTATATGATCTAATATTAAAATGTATTTTGTCTGGCAACATGAAATTCATTGCTTTGACTAGACAGTTTATGATTTACGAGACCTAACCTAAAAATGTAGTTTGTTTGATCACGTGAAATGATTAGTAGAAACTCCGAAAACCGAATGCCATTTTGAAATGTATGATTAAGAATACTTTACTCCTAATAATTTTTCTATTCTAGTTATAATTGCTGACTCCGTGCGCATTTTCTATCGATCACCCGAGTGCATGTATCACACCATATGTTATATTTATTTACACTATCTGACTATAATCTTGAATTGTAACCACAACGCACGCAACACATAAAATATCTGTTATGTATTAATATAATACTGATATTAATTAATTATTAGTATGTTCGAATTTCACTAGCTTCCAATAATCGGTTTAGAAATCTAGAACAATTTGAATTTTCAGAATTTGCATTACCTATAACAGCTGTTCCTGCTGCCAACATACCAGTTAGAAAATCACTACCTGTTGTAGTATTTCTCAGTATCGAAATTCGAAACGAAGGTGGCAAAAGAAAATTGAACCTTCAAACTAGAAAATCACTGTAATCAACTAGCACAGACCTGCAGAACTGTAGCTCCACAGAGCGACTTCTTTCCTCCCCTTTCTTACCCAACCCACCTTTTCTACCTGTGCGGTCATTGCGTTCTAGTTACGCTCAGCTGCATCAGCATTCATTCTCGCGGCGGAAGTCGATCATCCCCAATAGAAGTGGAGTGAGAGTGACGTTATATTTCCCCTACTTGCGAGTTCTGCAGGCCTGAACTAGCATATGTAGTAATGGGGGAAAAATGGTGAGGTTTCACCCTTAGGCTATCAAGTAAGCTGACCCGGACTATACATCACAAAAGTATATTTTATCTATTTTCAAGATCTCAAAATAGTTTCATAATATAATTTAAATTAGGATTGTTTTACGTAACAAAATAAAACAAGACATATGTGTCCTTTAGGGTAAAGTGATGGCCTTATTAAAACCAAATGAATAATTGAATTCTTTGCGTTAATTATTTGTATTTATTTATTTGTTTATGTTTATTTATTTATTTACTTAATTATTTATTTAATTATTAATTAATTAATTCATTTCATTTATTTAAGCTAGTACTTTTATTTGTAAGGAGGACGTTATCAGAATATGATTTTGTGTGAAACTCGTCACAAATATGTGCAAGGACATTATGTTAGGATCACAAAACAACAGAAAATTGTACATTTTGAGTGCCCAGAATGTGGAAATGATTGAGTTTTGATATAATTTGAAACGTTTTATGTTATTCATAGTGTAAAAACCATTTCTTCAGTGACACAGTTTCCTATATTATATTAAATAAAATATATTTTTATTCAATTGTGTGTTCCATCAATTGAAAAGTTTATCAACTCTGTTTACTTCTAAAATTTTGAAATTCAGAGCTGGCCTTATTTGGAAACCCTGTTCCTAAAAAGGTCAATTATCCCTTTGTTGTATTGTTGACATTTTTAATAACAAATAATGCGATTAAAAGTAAAGCTATATGTTTTGTACAGGGACATCACTTTATTTTTACTTGCATTTTTATTGTACCTGCATTTCTGAATGTACTTGACTCCCACCCCTTTCACTAATGTTCTTGCTCCCGTCAGCCACACAAACTTACGGCCGCTGTAGCAAACGAAGTCTACTAGCAGTGAAGTAAATAGTACAGAGTATAGTGTGTTTGAGAAATATGGTTGCGTTTTCCATAGAAGGGAGAGCCTATATTATTAAAGCTTATTTCCAGAGGCAGGTATTTACAGAAATTAATTTTATAATTTGTGTTTTTTGGTGTCGGCGGAGATTGTTGGAGATTGATTTGTACTCTTGTTGGATATTAATGGAAATTTTGGAAAATACAACTATTTTGAAATTGGAGTATTAACTCAGTATGAATATTACTTTCCAAATAATTAACATTAAAGATTCATTGGATTCTGGTAAAGATGCGGTATGGCCAATAGACAATATTTGTTGGATTGAGACTGTATTTAACACACATTCATTAAAAAAGCGGAAAAAAAAACTTGCAGACCTCAAATAATACTTTCAAATTATTAGTGAAATGTTGAATTCTCCGTCTTTTGAGTTCACTAATGTAATTAGAACACCTGGAATACCATGTAATGTAGCCTACTTGAATGTGCAACAAATCCAAATGAAAAAAATGTCCGAAAAGAAAACTCAGAACATGAAATTCGCTATAAAACGACACAATAATAATAATTCGCGAATGTGTTCATATTTCGCTATTAGAACTCTATTTCGCGATTTGTCGTGATTGTTTTATCCGCATATTATTAATCAGAATCACTTAATTCGTAAAGATCAGTAAAAATATATTGTATATCTAGCCTATTAGGCCTATGTCGTAATTTTCGAGATCTCCGTAAATACCCGCTCCTGCTTATTTCGCACAGGTACGGTGTGTAGCATGACTGAATAACTTTATCTGTGTGGACTGTGCAGAAGTGACGATTAGAGTTACCGAAAGTGCGGTAATATGCTGAATAAAGTAGCCATTTATAATGAATAAAACCGCCTAAGGAGTTGAGTTTGTGGGGAAAAAAAAGTTACTACTCTACTGTATTTTGATAAAATACCGTAAAATAATGATAAAACTGAAAATCCTAATATCGTATTTCCCTATAACATACATGGATACACTACTTTTCTCTCCTCCTATAGCTAGTAAAATGATTTGTTTACACATTGCACTAGTAACACCAAACTCCTGTAATGGAAGGGGGTAACAGTGTTTCCGAGTATAGCCAGGTTAATGTTAAAAATGTTGATAAAAATAAAGTGATGTCCCTGTATTTCCCGATGAATAAATTTGTAAATGTGTTAAATTAGAAAAAGATTCATTAAGAAATAACCAAATGCCAGCGAAGCAAACCTTAGCATGGCCTTATTTGGCGCACTTATCTTAGTAGTAGCATTAGTAGCGGCAGCAGTGGTATCAGTAGCAGTAATAGTATAGCATGAGACACAAAAATACGGGTCTGAAAATGACGCGTAGTCACGCTGTGTTGCTCATTTGAGCTCATGCTATGTCTGTCTCTATTTTATTTTTAGTGTAACAGGCGCAAGTGTACGTCTTAAGAAGTAAACCGGTATTTACGAGGAAAATGACAATTTATTTATGTGAAAAGTGTTCGTTCTTGTCGCTACTATTACGAATGTTACAAAGTACCGGTAGATAATATAGTTTTAGAATTTTGAAACGTTGTTCTTAAATTAGCTTTTATCTACAGGGTGATTCACGAGGAAAGGTAAAAAATTTAGGATGTGAATTCTGAAGTCATTCTGAGTGAAAAAGTTCATATGAATATAGGTCCGTTTTCGAACGGTTACGGAGATATTTTTTTATTTTATTGGGTTATTTTACGACACTGTATCAACATCTAGGTTATTTAGCGTCTGAATGAGATGAAGGTGATAATGCCGGTGAAATGAGTCCGGGGTCCAGCATCGAAAGTTACCCAGCATTTGCTCGTATTGGGTTGAGGGAAAACCCCGGAAAAAACCTCAACCAGGTGACTTTCCCCGACCGGGATTCGAACCCGGGCCACCTGATTTCGCGGCCAGATGCGCTGACCGTTACTCCACAGGTGTGGACACGGAGATATCGATCGTCTAGTTCAAAAGTGCGACAACTCAAGAAAAACAAGTTTTGAGATATCTTCAGTTGAAAGTTTCAAATAAATCACTTAGAAAGGAACAGAGTTCTGGTTCATAACCACGACAATCAGTATTCAGGACGAGCATATCACAATCTTCCAGTTCATTATTAATACATTTCGAAATGTACTAATAATGAATTAGTAAAGTCCATAGTTATAATTACTTCTAAAGCAGTTTATTTCGTTTTTTTCTTTATGGTTGTAAATATGACTTATCTCAATACTGAATCGGAAAGAGCTCCGAAAGAGGCTTTCAGTAATATAAATAACTAAAAAATGGCAATTTTTGAGTTGTCGTACTTTTGAACTGGACGATCGATATGGCTCTTTGATTTCACAAAAACTTCTGCGATTCCATTGTACTAACTCGCATTTAGAGACAGATAACAGACAAATTTAAAGTTTATATTCACGTATGCATACATACCTAATATTCTAGAAGTCGGGGTCGATGTTTTCGCGCGTTTTCAAAGGTATCTCCTTCTGCTTCAATGCACTGTTGCGCTCGGATGTGAATCGCGCTGGTCGCTCGGGAGAGTTGCACGTGGCTGTCTTTATGCCGCATCCAAAATACGGTTGATTATCGCCTCTCTCGTTTCCCCCTTCCTTTGCTATACCATGTCTTTCATCCAACCCCATAGACAGTAAATACAGTAAGTACCCTCCTGTTCGGAAAGCGTCGTTCATATTCAGCGACGGCATGCAAGGAACTTCCATCGCTCAAACCATAAACATACACAATATCGGCGTATTCTGCAGTCGAAAATTTATAAGGCACCTTGAAAAACACAACTTAACACTTCCGATAACTGTACCTGTATAACTACTGTACTGTAGGTAGCTGACTGAACTGCTGTGAACCGATAAGTGATAGCGTATTTGTTGTGACATTTGTAATGCCCCACCACCCGGTTTGTTTCTCTTCTCTAATCTACGTCGCTCACAATGCTGATTCCAATGTTACGTCATTCATCGGTGATCTTGTCTCACGTCAGCAGCATATGGTAACGTCTGATTCACATTGGAGCGAGACGTTTTACCAAAAAAATTAATCTAGCTCCGCCATCGTTCGAAAACGGATCTATGTTCATATGAACGTTTTCACTCAAAATGACCTAAGATGTATCCTAAATTTTTTTACCTTTCCTCGTGAATCACCCTGTATATGTCGAAGGAAAACAAGAACATATACTTGAGTAAAGTCATATTTGGAGTTTATGTTCTATTAATTTTATTATATAAATTAATATTTTATAATGCAAACAGTTACAAAGCAGTAAGTACAACACAGAGCTTAAGTATTTTACTCGTCACAGGAGTCTGTTATGAAGGTTACGTAATTCAGTGGCATAGTTTTAAGAATTTGAAAGCATTATTCTTAAGGGGACACTCCACTGAAAATCATGAAAATTTTCCAAACAATTTTTATTCGTTATTTCACTTTAGAATGTACACTTCATGTCGCAAATAGATTTAGTTCAATTCTGATTACAAATATGTTTACAATTTTTTTAATTAAGGCTGGCATTTAGAGAGCTGTCAAAATTATTTTTTCACCAAAGAGTTCCTTTTTACTAATTCCTGATTACAAATCTAGTAACTTCTTGTTCTAAAGTTGGCTTCCTGAAGTTACTACATAAATGTAGCGGAGGAGAATTTTAATAGGTAGGCCTATGTGTTACATAACTTTAATTTTACTTTCAAATCCATTATTCCGTAAGTTTATTTTTCTTGATTCAACACCAACTTTTTTATGCCATATATTAATCAATCTGGATGAAATGTTTATTTCAAGAATTTATGAGCCACCGGCGTGGCTCAGTCGGTTAAGGCGCTCGGGCGCGGGTTCGATCCCCGCTTGGGCTGATTACCTGGTTGGGCTTTTTCCGAGGTTTTCCCTAATCGTAAGGTGAATGCCAGGTAATCTATGGCGAATCCTCAGCCTCATCTCGCCAAATACCATCTCGCTATCACCAATCTCATCGACGCTAAATAACCTCGTAGTTGATACAGCGTCGTTAAATAACCAACTAAAAAAAATTATGACGTAGCTGCATGTTTCTATGCATTTACTTTGTGAGAAATGCTGCTAGTTTATTTTATTAATATCTTTTTCATGAATTATAGAAAAAAATATTTCCAAAATTTCAGAAAAGATTTTTGAAAGTGAATGAATGAGATATTTCATAAAATGAATACATAGAAATGTTTCTATGTGTTTTGAATGTAAAGAGAAAATAAAGAAGCTTAAAAATTGAGATCTTCTACTAAAATTTGAGTTTGAAAATATTTCTAAAAAAATAATAAAAATCAAAAGCCAAAAACATTTGGCAGTTAAAAATTTCGACCGCATGCGTAACATTTTTATTTATTTAATTATTTATTTATTTATTTATTTATTTATTTATTTATTTATTTATTTATTTATTTATTTATTTAACCTGGTAGAGATAATGCCATCAGGCCTTCTCTTCCCCTCTACCAGGGGATTACAACTACAATATTAAGAATACAATTTCAATTATAATTACAATTAATATTAAATTTACAAATGCAATCAAAATCAAAGTACTAAAAGATTAACTGATTAATAAAAGCTAGACAGTTTATTGTAAAAGGTAAGAAGAGAGAAGCATTTCTTTTATTGATTAAGTACAAATAAAACCTACTCTACGCAGTAAGAAAATGCTTAATAAGTTTGCTTTTGAACGCTACTAAATTCTGACAGTCTCTGATGTCACTGGGTAGGGTATTCCACAAGCGCGAGAGCGAGATTGTGTATGATGATGAATACGATGATGTCTTATGTGTTGGTATGGCTAGTATGAGGCTATTTTGCGTGCGTGTGAAGAGATTATGATATGATGACAGGTAACTGAAACAGGAGGCAAGGTAGGTAGGTGTGGAAGTGTGAAGGACTTGGAAAAGGAGAACAAGAGAATGAAAATTTCTACGTTCGTTAAACCGTAGCCAGTTTAGAGTTTGGAAGGATGGGGTAATGTGGTCAGCGCGACGGACATCGCAGACGAAGCGAACACACGAATTATGAACACGTTGTAATTTTTGCGACTGGTTGATATTGAGGTCAGTCAGTAGAAAATCACAATAATCGAAGTGGGGCATTACTAGTGTTTCCACTAGTATTTTCTTGGGTGATAGCGGAAGGAATTTTCGAATGCTGTTTAAGGAATGTAGTATGGAAAGCACTTTTTGATAATATGGGTTACTTGGTTATTCCAGTTTAAATGCGTATCAAAGTAAACTCCAAGGTTTTTAACACAAGAAGCAAAAGGGATTATTGTGTCGTTTAACTTGACTGGAAGAGCAGGAGTAATGTTGCATAATAAACGTTGATGTCCCACTAGGATTGCTTGTGATTTTCTTGCATTGAGAGTCAAACCATACTTTCTGGCCCATGCAGATATAGATTCAAGAATTTGTGTATTAATAATTATGGCAAGAGAATCTATTTTTCGTTATAGTTATTATAGACATGTTTTTTTGTTCGTTGTAATTATTTTAACAATTATACTTTATTGTACTTTTGGGAGATTAAGAATATTTTCATTTTATTTATTTTTTGAGGGTAGACTTATTCCAACCCTTTTTTTGATTTTGGGTTGAGGATACCAGCCTGAACGACTTCAGGCTGGTACCTATTTATTACTTTATTCTTTACTAGCATCTCGTCCTCTGCAAACAGAGGGAAAAACTCGCTTTAAATATTCCAATAAGTATTGGAATACTGTGTAAACTGTCATTCGAGATTTCATGAACTCCTAAGAATCGAATTCTCTGACATTTTACACTCGAATACCGCACCCCGAGGTAGGAGACAAGGACGCTGCTGGGACGTGAGTCACTTGGAGATCCATCAATCGAAGGGCCCGGCCCTTCTCAAGGGAGCTTCGCATTGCACACGTTTAATTCGAGCGGTCGCCTCTTGCTTTATGGCCGACTTTATCTGAAAACAAGGGAATTTTATTGCTTCCACTGAATGGGGCGGAATTACCTTCGCTGGGGAGAAGAAAGGGAAAACTCTCGCTTTTCAGGGCGAGACGGACGGACCTTGCAGTTGTGTCGCATGTTCGCAGGACGGGTAGTAGCGCAAGTATTGTTTCCTCCGGTTTGTTTGTGGTAATACCTTTATCGCGGTGTCGGTACGTGCGCTCCTTCCACTCAGCTGGTACAATTTCCCCCTCCCTCCTTATTGCCCGGCTTCCTATTGCATCTTCGAACGCACCACCAGACTGCCTATGCGTGCCGTGACCACTAGCGTTCTCCACGGATTCCTCAGAATTTCACATCCTTAACATCATCAGAACTTTCATTACCATGTTCTTTCATTATATTGTTTAACCTCATCATTATTTCTTATACATTTGATGTCCTTTTCATCATTTTCGACTCTAATTTGGTAGCTCTCCTTTATCTTCTCAATTATTTTCTCATCTCCCTTTCATCCGCGTCTTCTTCGACTTCTTATACATTGTCTTTATCATCATCTCCGTCTGTATAACTTTTTCATTACCTCGGTAATATTCTCTTTGTGTTCTTCGTTACACAATCCTGCATTATAATAATAATAATAATAATAATAATAATAATAATAATAATAATAATAATAATAATAAAATAGTTAGTTGGGAGGCCGGAGGGCAAAAGACCTTTGGGGAGGCCGAGACGTACATGGGAGGATAATATTAAAATGGATTTGAGGGAGGTAGGATATGATGGTAGAGACTGGATTAATCTTGCTCAGGATAGGGACCAATGGCGGGCTAATGTGAGGGCGGCAATGAATCTCCGGGTTCGTTAAAAGCCAGTAATAATAATAATAATAATAATAATAATAATAATAATAATAATAATAATAAGATTTATTTAACCTGGCAGAGTTAAGGCCATACGGCCTTCTCTAACACTCAACCAGGAGTAAAACTGCGTTACAAAAACACTACAAATTTACAAAGTACACTACAATTTTACACACAAACCTGAATAAGATAATAATAATAAAATGTAAACAACAAGTAAGTAGAAATCAGACATAATATATAACATACAGAAAGAAAGAAAAAGCATAATAAAATGTGAACAAAAGTCAAAATAAATGAGACAAAGTATAAAAAAAAATAAGACAATTATTGATAATAATAATAATAATAATAATAATAATAATAATAATAATAATAATAATAATAATAATAATAATAATAATAATAATAATAATAATAATAATAATGCATATAATAATAATAATAATAATAATAATAATAATAATAATAATAATTAGGGACAAAACATACAATGAATACAATATTTTTAGGTACACATATTAAGGAAAATTATGATCATATATAGCTCAACTTATCACATTATAGATATACCATTATCGGAAAATATGAAAACAAAAACATAAAATAAGTTAAATACCACTAGAACATTAAAAAAATGTGAATACGTGGAAATATGCAATACAACACTTGTCATAATAGTAAGTTAGTTTGGCATCTCGTCATAAGATAATTTTCTAACTTGGATTTGAAAGATTTCAATGTTCGGCAGCCCTTGACTTCAGGCGGCAGAGAGTTCCAGTGACGAGAGGTAGCAACAGTGAAAGATGAGGAATACAGAGATGATGTGTGAAGTGGAATTTCTAGCGTTTTATCGCTTATAGTCGTATAGTATATCGTGTTATAGTCGGTTTACTTCTAAAACTCTGTAAGTTTTTAACGAATGTTGAAATCTGTGTATATTTCCAAAATACGTCTGCAGATAACACCTCGTGAGTGTGCAGATATTTCTATATATGAGCCGTTGAGAGCAGAAGTGGTGTAAGTCAAAAATGGGTAATGAGGGTTAAAGTAAACATTCTGTAAAATACAGCGCAAAGTAGCAATTAATATTTAATTTATTTAAACTATTAGTAGTCAGTGGGTATCATAGAGGACATGTTAATTGCTACTTTGAGCTGTATTTTACAGAATTTTTACTTTAAATCTCATCACCCAATTTTGACTTACACCACTTCTGCTCTGAACGGCTCATTTCATAACAAATGCATAACATTGCTAGCTGGGGTATAAAAAGACTAAGAAGTTAATTTGCTCGCTTGTTCAATTTCATCAAATGCAATTAGGGCCTACGAGGTTTCAAAAGTAAGCGAATATTATGTTCCTTAACCTCATCGTAGTCTTCTTTACATCCATTATCATCATCATTATTATCATGTTCTCTTATTGATTATTATCCTCTGAATCTTACTTTTTATTTTTTTATTTTATTGGGTTATTTTACGACGCTGTATCAACATCTAGGTTATTTAGCGTCTGAATGATATGAAAGTGATAATGCCGGTGAAATGAGTCCGGGGTCCAGCACCGAAAGTTACCCAGCATTTGCTCATGTTGGGTTGAGGGAAAACCCCGGAAAAACCTTAACCAGGTAACTTGCCCTGACCGGGATTCGAACCCGGGCCACCTGGTTTCGCAGCCAACGCGCTGACCGTTACTCCACAGGTGTGGACCTCTGAATCTTACATCTTCATCTTTCTCTTTATTTTCATTTTTCGTCATCACACTTGTGTTCTCCACGGTTCACTTCTTAATTTTCATCATACTGTCCTTCATGTTAGTCATACTTCATTTCATTTTCATCATGTTGCTCATATTCGTCATCATTTACTTCTTAACTTCTATAATCATATTCTTTATGTTCGACAATGTTCACTTCCTAATCTTCGTCTCGACGCTTTTCATGTTCGTCATTGTTCACTTCTTAACATTCATCTTATATTTTATCACCATTCACTTCTTTATCTTCGTGGTCATATTTGTCATCGTCACTGTTCGCTTCTTAATTCTTATCACGATATTTTTCATGTTAGTCATTCTTCACTTCATCTGCATCATATTGTTCATGTTTGTCTTAGTTTCCTTATTAATCCCCATAGTATTCTTCATGTTCGTCAGTTTTCACTTCTTAACCTTTGTGATCATATTGTGCTTCATGTTAGTTATTCTTCACTTCATATTCATATTATTCATGTTAGTCATCGTTTCCTTCTTAATATCCATCATATTCTTTATGTACATCACTGTTCACTCTTAATATTCGTCATCATATTGTTCTTTTAGCCATCCTTCACTTCATCTTCACCATACTGTTTACATTCCTCATCATTTCTTTCTTAATATCCTATCATATTTTTATGTTGTTCACTTTTCACTTCTTAATCTTTGTCATCATATTGTTCCTAATGTTCGTTATCGTTCATTTCTTAATTTTCTACATCATGTTTCCTCAGAATCG
Source organism: Periplaneta americana (assembly GCA_025594305.2). Classification (NCBI taxonomy): domain Eukaryota; kingdom Metazoa; phylum Arthropoda; class Insecta; order Blattodea; family Blattidae; genus Periplaneta; species Periplaneta americana. Next base: position 98,696,792 of record JAJSOF020000031.1, read on the forward strand.
TCATTGTTTACTTCCTAATCTTGATTATATTATTCCTTATATTCGTAATTGGTCACATCTTGGTCTTGATTATATTGTTCATCATATTCGTCAATATTCACTTCTTGATTTTGATTGCATTGTTTTTCACTTTAGTCACTTTTGACTTCTTACTTTTGATTATTTTTTCCCATTGTTCGTTATTTTATTTGTTCTACAAGTTAGTCATTGTTCACTTCTTGATCTTGATTATATGCTTACTCATGTTCGTCACTGTTCACTTCTTAATCTTGATTATATTTTTTTATTGTTTTTCTCATTGTTCACTCCATAATCTTGATTGTATTTTTCCTCATGTTCGTCATTGTTCACTTCATGACCTTTGTAGTATGTTCATGTTTGTTGCCGTTCACTTCTTAATCTCGATTATATTCTTACTTATGTTCATCATTGTTCATCATTGTTCAGTCATTGTTAATCTTAATCTTGATTATATTCTTACTAATGTTAGTCATTGTTCATTTCTTAATCTTGATTATATTCTTACTCATGTTAGTCATTGTTCACTTCTTAATCTTGATTATATTCTTACTCATGTCAGTCATTGTTCACTTTTAATCTTGATTATATTCTTACTCATGTTAGTCATTGTTCACTTCTTAATCTTGATTATATTCTTACTCATGTTAGTCATTGTTCATTTCTTAATCTCGATTATATTCTTACTCATGTTCGTCATTCTTCACTTCTTAATCTTGATTATATTCTTACTCATGTTCGTCATTGTTCACTTCTTAATCTTGATTATATTCTTACTCATGTTAGTCATTGTTCACTTCTTAATCTTGATTATATTCTTACTCATGTTCGTCATTTTCACTTCTTAATCTTGATTATATTCTTACTCATGTTAGTCATTGTTCATTTCTTAATCTTGATTATATTCTTACTCATGTTCGTCATTGTTCATTTCTTAATCTTGATTATATTCTTACTCATGTTAGTCATTGTTCACTTCTTAATCTTGATTATATTCTTACTCATGTTCGTCATTCTTCACTTCTTAATCTTGATTATATTCTTACTCATGTTAGTCATTGTTCACTTCTTAATCTTGATTATATTCTTACTCATGTTCGTCATTCTTCACTTCTTAATCTTGATTATATTCTTACTCATGTTAGTCATTGTTCACTTCTTAATCTTGATTATATTCTTACTCACGTTAGTCATTGTTCACTTCTTAATCTTGATTATATTCTTACTCATGTTCGTCATTCTTCACTTCTTAACCTTTATGATATTTTTGCACATGTTTGCTATTATTGACTAGTTAATCTTGATTAAATTATTATTTTCGTCATTGTTAACTTCTTAATCTTGATGGTATTGTTCCCAATCTTCGACATTGTTGACTTGTTAATCTTGGTTATAGTGTTTCTTATTTTCATAATTGTCCAATTCTTCATAATGAGTCATTTCATACCTTCGTTACTTATTCCCAATATTTCCACTCTAAATAAGTGTAATTTTCAAAAACTAACACCATGCCAATAAATTTCATTGTTCAAGCCATATCCTGTGCTATTTTGATATTTTTAAACTTTAAGCTTATTGTCACTTAAGAAAAGCGTACTGAAATTCATCAGAACCAACTTTCGAACATACAGATAGACAAGTAGTGCGAATCTGTGATTGGGCAGTGGAGGTGGAGCGTCTCCTCAGTTGTAGTTTACATTCCGCTCAGATCTGACTTCCACTTTTTCTCACTTGCCATGTCACTGTTTTGTGCAGTTGCCTTCATTTTGTAACTTCGTGTCTATTTCCTCTGCTTTGTTTCCAATTTTTTTATCCGCTCTCAATATCCTTCGCCATTTTTTTCGCGTTCAAACCGCACAGTTCTGCAGTTTTTACAGTCTGGATCCATTTATGTGATAGAGAATTCGGCTTGAATTGTTTTATTTCCTCGTCTTTCTGCCTCGCTAATTGAGTTTCCAGTGTTTAATATATCGTGAAGCCAGGAGTTATAATTGACTCCGAATGTATCATCTTCGGTGGGGAAGCTGGGGATGTGAATATAGAATCGATGCATTGTTCGCATGTCCAATTGGAATTGCCTGCAGTACAGGCATTTCCAAACAAAGCTGCCGACTTTCCTGACACGCTGATTTAAACAGAATTTGTGCTGTAGTCGATGACAAAACATTTTCATCTTACAGTCCATGTGGTAGTGTAAAGATAGTGGTGGTAGTGCATATGGTTGTGGCATTAGTAGTGGTGGTGGTGGCGGTGGTGATGGTGATAACTGCGAGGGACGTCCAGAAAGTAAGTTTTCATGGGGCCGTTGACAGAAATAAAACACAGTTTCATAGACAGATTTATTGGAACAGATACAGCAATTGAATCGCTATTTGTTAGAAGGGTGGAAGTCGAGAACATCCACACTTTTAACATAAATTATAAAATGTTATGTTAATTTTAACCATTTGTACTGAATTTTTTAAAGTCCTTTTAACATAAATTGATGTGTTTAAGGTAAGTGAACACATTTCAACAAAAATAATAATTTTGAAAAAAAAATGTGACTTCCACCCTTTTAACAAATAGCGATTCAATTATTGAGCTATTTTTCAACATATTCCTCACCGGAATTGAGACATTGTAGCATTGTAACATTTTGTCTTTAGCCTTATAAAGGGTGCGTCAGAAAGAACGGATGGATTTCAAACTATCGATACGCAACGAGGAGAGAGATATAGTGAGGGGGACCACGACTGTTGGGTCAGCCAGAGAATGCAGTTTCAGTTGAGAACATGGTGTTGATCTGGTGTACAACGTGCTTTCATCTTAGAGACATTTTTGAAAAATGAAGAGTCTGCGATCGCCACTCAGGACTCATTTCGACATCGGATGTCACGCTAGGATTCCAACTCGGAATACAATTTTGCGGTGGGTGGCTTCATTTCGTATCACAGGTTCAACATTAAAGAAGAAATCACCTGGACGAAATTCTATTGCACTGAGATTGTCCGAGGCTACGGTAAGATCTCGCGCCCTGCGACTTCTTTCTTTGGGACCATTTGAAGGCGTAAGTTTGTAAACATCGATCACATACACTGGACGAACTGAAGACAGCGATTCGTGAAGAAATCGTGGCAATTGCACCAGCTATGACTGTGAAAGTGATGGCGAACATCAGAAAACGCCTCGATGCCTGTATTGAAAGCCAAGGACATCATATGGATAATGTTGTTTTACATAAATAAACTGCATGTATTGGTGAATATGTTGATAACAATAAATTTTTGATTTGATGAATCTTTAAAATTTTCTTGCAATGTGAAATCCATCCGTTCTTTCTGACGCACCCTGTACATGCCTCTTACATCTGTATTACGGAAAGAAGGAAGAGGGTCTGTTAGCGGTGATGTTGCCAGACTGCTAAAACTTTCAACTTAATTTTCTAATCGTATTTTCTAACGTATGTGAAATAATGAAAGTAAATCTATTCCATTTATTCGCTTATTAGAATACAAGCTAGTATACAGGGTGATTCACGAGGAAAGATAAAAAAAATTGGGATGTGAATTCTGAAGTCATTCTGAAACAAAAAGTTCATATTAATATAAGTCCATTTTCGAACGGTTATGGAGATATGACTCTTTGATTTCACAAAAACTTCTGAGATTCCATTGTACTAACTGGCATTTAGAGACAGATAATGGACAAATTTAAAGTTCATATTCACGTATGCATACATATCTAATGTTCTAGAAGTCGGAGTCGATGTTTTCGCACATTTTCAAAGGTGCCTCCTTCTGCTTCAATGCACTGTTGCGCTCGGGCGTGAATCGCGCTCATCGTTCGGGAGAGTTGCACGTGGCTGTTCTTTATGCGGCGTGCAGCATCCGAAATACGGTCGATTAGCGTCTCTCTAGTTTTCACCTTCCTTTGGTATACCAAGTCTTTCATCCAACCCCATAGACAGTAAGTACTCTTCGATATGGTACCCTTCTGTTCGGAAAGCGTCGTTCATATTCAGCGACGGCACGCAAGGAACTTCCATCGCACAAACCATAAACATACACAATATCGGCGTATTCTGCAGTCGAAAATTTATAAGACATCTTGAAAGACACAACTTAACACTTCCGATAACTGTACCTGTATAACTACTGTACTGTAGGTAGCTGACTGAACTGCTGTGAACTGATAAGCCATAGTGCATTTGTGTTATGCTCGGAATCTATGTCATTACATCAATTGTATAAAATTGACATTTTTAAAGATCAACTTTGATCGAAGAATTATCCATGTCGTAAATGAGATTTCAGACACTACGTCATTCATTGCGATAAAACTTTGTGCCATCACATCTCTTGGTTCAAATGCAACGTCTGAGTTGACATTGAAAAGATTTACCAAGCAAAACAGGTGAATAGTTCCGCCATCGTTCGAAAACGGACCATGTTATACAGGTTTTTCAAAGTGTTGCCAAGATATCGATTTTTTTACCTTTTTCAACAACAATTTCTTTTAATTTGAATATTGCTTAGTTAATATTGGGATTTAGTGTTGTTTTAGCAGTATATGACGTTAAAAATTTAATCATTTCTTTGTTGATAATGCAGAATGTCGTTAGTAAGACGTTTACAACTATATTTTCGAACGACTTTCCGTTTACAAATCCTTTGGAGACACTTTTTTTGCAATGTAAATATTGGCGGACAATAAGAAAAGGTTGACTGTTTTCCAGACGTTGTTATCATGTTATGGTGTTTGATACTGCTAAACATAATAAAGCTTTATAAAACGACAATTTTCGTTTAGTAATACAGTTAATTGAAAATTTATGAATGATTCCTATCATATCCATTAATAATTTGGTTCTTTACCGAAACATAATATAATTATAGGTTATGTTATTTGATACTGCTAACACGATAGAGCCTTATAAAATATAAGAATGTTTGTGTATTAAGGCAAGAAATTGAAAAAAATATGATAAATGTATTCAAATGGACGTATTAATAATGGAATGGATATTTTAGTTTTGCACAATCTGTCACTCGAATATTTCAAACAGAAAAGAAATCAAAGATGTTTGGATTTATCTATGACGATTGAATCAGAAAAGATTTCTTCAGTCGAAAGTTGTTTTTATTTTTGAGACAAATTAATCTCAGATTAGAACTTTATACATGTCACAAAAGGCCAAGTTCAGCTGAAACAAGGATCAATTTAACCTCTGATCTAAGATTAAATGGTTTATACAATCGGGCCTACATCAGATAAGGGCAGGCGATTGAACATTTTAATGCTCCATCATCCGGTTTGTCAGGTTAATGAACTTATCCATGTCGCTCACAATGCAGATTTTAATATTACGTCATTCATTGCGATCCGTGACCTTGTCTCACATCTCATATCATCATCATATGGCAACGTCTGATTGACATTGGAGAGAGACGTTTTACCAAAAAAAAAAAAAAAAATGCGTCTAGCTCCGCCATCGTTCGAAAACGGACCTATGTTCATAGGAACTTTTTAACTCAAAATGGCCTAAGATATCGTATACTAATTTTTTTACCTTTCCTCGTGAATCGCCCTGTATATACTGCTTTTATATTAGAAGCAATGCTTAGTTACAATATTGGGATTTAATTCTGTTGTTTTAGGAGTATATACGTTAAAAAATACGTAATTAACACATTTTAGTTATGTTACAAAGGCAGATGTCCGTTAGTAAGACGTCTATATGCCCAATGCTATATCTAAACTTCGAGCGCTCTATTTACGTTCCACCAAATCCTTTCACTTTCGGTATTACAGTAGGTTGGATATTATAGACATTACATGTCAAAACGGTTGACGGGATTTGAGAAGGTGTGAAACAGGCTGCAGTTCACGTAAAAATATCAGACTTCGGAACGGAATTTTAACCCTTTCCGCTCGAATGACTCCATCTCTAGTATGATTTGTCTGATGATTCCATTTGGTATCCTCAGAAGTAGTTTCGTTCTTTACCGATAGAGTGCAGCACCCGCAAGTTCCTTGGCCAGCTGTTATTAGGCCCGTAACACACTTGCAGAGTTTTCGCCAGCGAAAATGTGTTGCGAGAAAATTAAAAAATTGATAACATGGATTCAAATGGACGTCCATACACTGGAAGAGATTCTCGTTCGAGGCAAAAACCTCGCGCGAGTTTCTCTTCTGGAATCGGTAGCTCAGCGAATTTTCTTGACACATTTATCAAAGATGTTTGGCATTTATACTCTTTATGACGATTGAATGTAGAAAAAGATATCACAGGTGGCGATGAATTGTATTGTTTTTATTTGAAAATGAGGAAGATGGCTGATAATTGCAGTCAGAAACTTATGGAACTTGTACGATGTCACCCGTAGGCCTATTTATATGATACACGGGATGAAAACTATAAAAACACGAAACTTAAGGAAGAAATCTGGAGACAAATATCAGATTATCTGAAAATAAATAGGGCTATATTTTATTTTTGAGATTTACTTCTTCTTCTTCTTCTTCTTCTTCTTCTTCTTTCTTCTTCTTCTTCTTCTTCTTCTGCACTTCACGGTATAGGCAAAATGTCTGTTCCGTCCTCACAGCATATCTCTCCATCTCTTCTTTGGTCGTCCCACGTCCCTCCTTCCAATCGGTCGGTATTGATACAGTAATTTTGGTAGTCTCGAATTGCTCATCCTATCTACGTGATATAACCAATTATTACGGTAGCTTTCAATTTGTTCGTTTATAGAAATTGTCTGCAATTCTGTTCTAATTTCTTCATTTTTAACTTTGTCCATTAGTGTGCAACCTTTGGTTCTCCTTAGAAAATACATTTCTGCACTTTGAATTTTTCTTTTTGTACTGTTCGAACTTACCCAGACTTCACTTCCATATAATAACGTTGGGAGATTTAATAGTATTAATTAAATATTTGAAATAATGTATCTATATGTCTTAACAGTTCACATAATTTTAATCAGAACATAGCAAAGAATCCTCTATCATATCATGAATGGCAAAAAACTGAGGTCCAACCTGAAATAACGCCTAAACGTATCATCATTCCAATCGAAACCAGTGTCCAAAACTCGCCCTTATTTTCGTAAGATACAATGTGATTTTCAGATATTTCTGGCTTTAATTTTAGGCCTACTTTTTCTTTTCAATAAAAAATATGTTCATGTAACTCCATTTCCTCATCATCTGAATACTCAGATTCAACATATCGTTCGTAAGTAATTTGTAGATAGATAGATAGATAGATAGATTTATTTGTTCCATAATATTCTTACATTTGCTTTACAGCATAGAATAAAGAACATGTCAAATTCTTACGTTTAACAATAAAATGCAATACATATAAAATGCAAATATGAAATATGTACAGAATTAATACCTTAATAACAATAATATTTTATACAATGTAATATGTTTACCATTTAATATTATTATAATATTTACACAGTACTGTGAAATGTCAAGAATTTATCTACAGAATAGAAAGTGTGAGATATTAAGTAATTTTTTAGTTTTGTCTTAAATAATGCAGGGTTTTGGCTATGATTCTTAATGTCTTCAGGAAGACTATTGAACATTTTTATCGCCATGTAACGTACTCCCCTTTGAAAGCATGATAAATTTGATGATGGCGTATGAAAATCATTCCTTCTGCGGGTATTTATACTATGTATGGCTGAGTTAGTTGGAAATTTTTCTTTATTACATAAGAGGAAATTTATTGTAGAGTATATGTATTGATTTGTTAAGGTTAGAATCTCTAATTTTTTTAAATAATCTACATGATTCTCTAGCCTTTGCTCCAACTATTATTCTAATGGCTCTTTTTGTAATAAGAATATATTTTTACTATCTACAGAATTTCCCCAAAATATTATTCCGTAGGACATAATGGAATAAAAATAGGCAAAATATATTGTCTTTAAGATACTGCTTTTTATAAATTGTTGTAACGATCTAATTGCGAAGCATGCTGAGCTAAGTTTGGGGGTTATTTCTTTGATATGATTTTTCCAATTTATTGTATTATTAATATGCAAACCAAGAAATTTGGTTGTTGATGTTTCTAGTAGAGGTATATTGTTGATAGTTGTGTCCAATGTTTCAGAGATTAAATTTGAAGTGGCTTTAAATTGAATTATGTTAGTTTTATTAATGTTTAATGCTAGTTTATTGGTTGTAAACCAGTCATAAATTTTAAGGAGAATTGTTTCTGTTTTATATTTGAATGTGACAAAGTTATTGTCTGTAATTATGATACTTGTGTCATCTGCAAATAGTATAGGATAACCTATTCCTTTTATTATGGGGCCAAGGTCATTTATAAAAATTAAAAAAAGAAGAGACCCTAATATAGATCCCTGTAGGCTACGACAATATACTTGCAGGTTATATATTTAAGTACGACAATATACTGTACGTAAATACATAACCTATAATATTTCCCCCAACGAGTGATTACTATAATCTGAAAAATGCTTTCTGCATGAAGGCAGTGCATAGATGATCATAGCGAGGTGTGATCTGTGATAGCGAGAACTCGCCAAGTGTGTGGAGGAAGGCTCTTCGCCTCTTTCTCGCAACACATTTCTCGCTAGCGAAAACTCTTCAAGTGTGTTACGGGCCTAACTTATCTTTCGTTTGAAAACTTTTTTCAGTCAATATTAAACAGTGTTGCCACACTGCAGTGGATAACCTCTTGCCTCACTTCCGCGAACTAAAATTATTACATTTAAAAAAGTGCACAATAAAGAAAGATAATTTTTGACTTGGTTGAATATTCTACAAAGAAGAACAATTTCATATTAACACCGTATCCTATATAACCTCTTTTTTCTTTCTATTAATGGTATCATAGCACCAACGACGCTTTATCTTTCACCTGTCCTAGCAGAGCCTCGGCGAGAGGTCAGATTGCTCCGACACAAAGCTGCTATCTCTTCCGGTACATGAGGCTGTGTCAAAGGCAGGAGATAAATGTCAAATAATTAACAAAAAAAGTGGCTATCTCCCCACGCAGCTACTGTACATCCGACAGACACCGCCATGATAAGTCCCTATTGCGAGCTTCCATAATTGCCGTTTTTCTGCGGTTTGGCTGTAGGTTGGATTTTATTCTTGCGAGAGAATTTCATAAAAACTTTGTAAGGCGCATATAAAAAAAAGAGAAGGTGGCAATATGGCTTCTCGTGGGTGTGACCAGACCTCCAGCGAAACACCAATATCTTTCTATAAGAACGCCCCTATTGTTATTCAGGATTCGCATTGTCTATAAACCAATAACATCTGTCGACATCCCTCTAGCGTCTGTACACAGAATGCAACTAGAATTTAGGTTTAAAAACTCTAATTTCGTTAGTCTTGCAAACATTGAACCATGGATGGAATGCATTTGTTTTGAGTAACGAATCACCCAGAGAGCTCTTTGGCGTTTTAGTCCTTCGTCGTTTAAAAAACACTTTCAATCAGCTTTCGTGTTCGATCATGGTTATATTTTTTGTTAAAGGTAAAAGAGAAGATGGAAACGATACGATAAAAGAACTTAAATGGGAAACTTTGGAAAACAGACGTAGGAAAACTAGAATAACATCATTGTATAGAGCACATCTAGGTCAGAAAGCATGGGTAGACATAACGGCTCGGTTAGAAAAGCCAACGTACTATGGTAGGAACGATCATGATTTTAAAATCAAATGTAGGAAACAGAAAACGGATGTAGGTAAATTCTCATTTTTAAATAGAACTATAAATGATTGGAATGACCTACCTGCAGCGGTCTTTGAGGGCTGTCCTTCCTTAAGGAGATTCAAGAATAACTTAAAAGTTGTATATAAAGTGAAAATTAAAATTAAGGTGACATACAACATTTAATTTTTAAGGTGACATGTATTTATCTAGGCTGACGAGTTTACTTCCTTGGTTTGAATTGTAAATTATTTAAAAATAGCGTGTAAGTGGGTCTTAGACTAGAAATGTTTAGTTTAAATATAGTTCTGTTTATAAGTATGCATAAGGATGTAATTATTTGACTTATTTGAACTGTTGTATCAGTGAAGAGGTGAGTCAGTGAAGTTATGGTTTTACAGTGCAGTGAACAGTTCCGATCAGTGATAATTTATAGCGTCAATGAAATGTGTTCTATAGTGTCAGTGAAATGTGTTACAGAGTGTCAGTGAAATGCTAAAGTGTCAGTGAAATGCCACTACAGGGAATGAGATGAGAGTAAAGTGAAAGACTATTGAAACTTATGTAGGACCTATACATAATTATGCAGGTTGTATTGTAAAATTAGGTATTTTATTTTATGTTTTATTATTATTGTGTTAAATTGTATTGTGTATTCTTATTGTATTGTGTGTAAAATTGTTTATGTGTTGTAAAATTGTATTGTGTATTGTAAATTTTATTGTGTATTGGTTATCATTTTATTGTGTATTGTTAATATTATATACCACTGCCACTGGGTGCTTGCCCACTTGCAGTGTAAATAAATAAATAAATACATACATACATACATACATACATACATACATACATACATACATACATACATACATACATACATACATAAAAATTCCAATAAAAATGACATCTTTCTCGCATAAGAATTATCTCAATGAATACAATTCGTGCTTGATATTTTTTCTGTGACTATTACACTTTTACTACGTCACACTACTTTTGACCAATAAAACGGTACGAAAGGACGTCTTTCAACCAATCATGGCTGTTTATCGCACAATTTTATCGCGTCCCTAGCATTTGTTTATTTTTATCACTACCCTCACATTTGTTTCTTTGTTTGCCAACATTTCAAACTGCACTGGTCTGGACGTCAAAAAACAGAAAATTACAAACCACTCCAGTCGATGCACAGCACTTTCAAATATGACTCGCATTGGCATTCAAGAACAAGAATTAATAAAGATCACTGGTCATAGCTGTGCATCTTCCCTGAAACCCTATTTACAAATAAATGAAGAGCACCATTCGGAAATCCTGAATAAGTTGAGGGATACACCATGTACATCAACGAGTTCACTTCTTTTACGAACACGTCCAATATAACATCAACTGAACCACCAACCACTAAAATATTCAAATTTGAAAATTGTTCTTTCAATAATTGTTCCTTTTAAAATTATTTATGTTTATTTTTTATTTCATCATCGTTAATTAAAACTTTTCTTGTTTATTTCATCATCCCTAATTAAAACTTTTCTAACACTTGTTTATATTATTTAGGTTATGTTATAGCTTCCGCTATATGATATTATGGATAGTCACGTATCAGAGATTGTTGAATACTAAGATTTATTCAAAATCATCTGTCAAGTGACGTTGATTACTGGGATCCGGATGTTGATATGGTACAATAATACATTTGAAGACAGTTGTATTTTCGTAAGTCAATTAATATTTTATTGTATTGGAGTACTTTGTTACTTCTAATCTTTATATACTTTATTCTAATCGTGTAATAGTCAATTAAATCCCACTCGAGTTTTGATTTTCTCTAGACTATTTCGTTTATATGACGTCATTGCATTTTCGACCAATGAAGTGTAATGAAATTTTGAATTCCAACCAATCACAGTCAAACTTTGCGATAATTTCTGCAGCTAGATTTATCGCTATCAATTTATCGCATGGTCGTTCTTTTGTTTAGTCGTTGTCGCCAACTGTTTCCCCGTAAATTGATAATCATGAATATATTAAGCTGCAACAACACGGTTAAACTTTTCTTTCAACTTTAAAGCAATGAATGCAACATTGATATTTAATATTAATTAATATATTTACGCAGTGAAGACCACTTTCAAAACGGCGCACCATGTAGACTCAATATCTTTATGCTTCTTAATTGAACGTACCTTTTAAACTTGATTCTTTCAATATTCTTCCCAGATTGCACGCATAGGCGATTGGAATATTGAAGTGTGTAGATGCAGCTTTAGTTCCGTTACACACTACAGCGAGAATGCGTTTGTCGAGCTATAAAAATGCTTTCGTGTAGCACTCATTGTAAGTAACGGTCGAAACAAGGCACAGCTGACATTGGTCCTGCTTCCACAGGTAGGCCTAACGTAACCTATAAAATTGTAGCCTATAACATTTGTATTGAAATTAAACAATTAATAGACGTTCAAATTTATGTAACATCATCGCATATCAAACTCAAAGACCTTGCATAGTAATAATGTCTTTGATCAAACTGCCTTCTGTATGGCGTAATAAAATTCGTGTTTTAATTAGGCCTATCTATACAGAGATGGCTTCACTGTGTAGCAACATGTCTCGCTGTGAATACATAAGCATTGGTATATAGCTGTCCCCACTGTTACTGTTAAATTAAATTATGATTTCAGCAGATACTGAAAATGTATTTGCTATAATAATAATAATAGAAAAGTGCAGTATATGTAATTAACATTGTTAAACCTGTAGGCCTATTTCGCTTTTCGCAATTGGCATTACTGAATAATAACATCGAATTTCTTTATTGCAATAATCGATATTCATCTACGAGTATTTCAACTTCACAATGTCTGAATAGGTTAAGTATTCGTTAATATACAATTATTAACATTTTGTGATCGAATTTCAGGGATATATTATTTAAATTTTTATTTTATTCGCGAAATAGTCCTAATAAATGTCACTCGAGGTCTGAGATTTCCCAGATAAATCCACTCGCTTCGCTCGTGGATTTATCGGGACATCTCAGACCTCTCGTGACATTACTACAGATAAATCAAAACCTCTAGTGAGATTACTTACATACTTACTGGCTTTTAAGGAACCCGGAGGTTCATTGCCGCCTTCACATAAGCCCGCCATTGGTCCCTATCCTGAGCAAGATTAATCCAGTCTCTACCATCATATCCCACCTCCCTCAAATCCATTTTAATATTATCTTCCCACCTACGTCTACTGTTGATAATTTAATTGACCTTCTAAACTCATTTGTTGTCATAAGATAATTTTTCTCGACTTTCGGTCTCGATACAATCATAACATACATTCGTTAAGCTCAATTAAATTATGGAGAAACTATCATCATTCGTTGTATTACAGAAGAGAGTATTTTAAAACCTGAAAACCTGCAATGTTACAATATAGCCATTAGTCTGCGAGCAACCCATGTAGCAGTTGGGATTGGCCTTTAGACCGCAAAACATGCGGCATGACTTACAGTAATAAAACACAACCGTATCACACTCCTAACATTTTATCAGTTCAGCTTAACTTATGAAACAAAAGAAGGAACAATATTATAGTTGATCGCTATAATTCTTTTGATTTCAAATGAATGCATTAATCTTTTTATTAAACTCTACTAGGGAGCGGAAGTATAAGCTATAAACCGTAAACTTCAATGGACATCCATTGCAAAAATGTATTCTCATTAATCTATTCCTCTAGGCGATTTGACTGCCAACAAAATATATGGAATAATATTTATAAGAAATTAAAAATGAATTCAATTGAGGAATTTACCTGAAGAAGGGCACATAGGTCTCTGTTTCCTTTTTTTTTTTTTTTTTTCGGAAGAACGCTTTGGAAAAGTCTATTTGTTTTTCATTTAATTTGTGTTCCTATTGAATATATCTTTAACATTCTACCTCAGAATTAACTCAAATCTTTAGATTTAAATATCTCAGTTTGTCATTGGTGCATATCTGTGTGCCCTTCTTTCGGAAAAATCCTTCAATTCTTGGAAAACAAAATATTTTCCTTTAAAAAAAAAAGAACCGTCACTCGGCGATTCAGATGCTTCAATGGAGGACCGCTATTAAACCATATTTCTAATAATATACTTACTTACCTACTTACTTACTTACTGGCTTTTAAGGAACCCGGAGGTTCGTTGCCGCCCTCACATAAGCCCGCCATTGGTCCCTATCCTGAGCAAGATTAATCCAGTCTCTATCATCATATCCCACCTCCCTCAAATCCATTTTAATATTATCATCCCATCTACGTCTCGGCCTCCCTAAAGGTCTTTTTCCCTCCGGCTTCCCAATTAACACTCTATATGCATTTCTGGATTCGCCCATACGTGCTACATGCCCTGCCCATCTCTAACGTCTGGATTTAATGTTCCTAATTATGTCAGGTGAAGAATACAATGCGTGCAGTTCTGTGTTGTGTAACTTTCTCCATTCTCCTGTAACTTCATCCCTTTTAGCCACAAATATTTTCCTAAGAACCTTATTCTCAAATACCCTTAATCTCTGTTCCTCTCTCAAAGTGAGAGTCCAAGTTTCAGAACAATACAGAACAACTGTTAATATAACTGTTTTATAAATTCTAACTTTCAGATTTTTTGACAGTAGACTAGATGACAAAAGCTTCTGAACCGAATAATAACACGCATTTCCCATATTAATTCTGCGTTTAATTTCCTCCCGAGTGTCATTTATATTTGTTACTGTTGCTCCATGATATTTGATTTTTTCCACGTATGACTTGTAATTAAATTAATATAATGTGATAAGAAACAAAGCGAAAATGACTGTATATTTACATGTGTTTGCTTCTGTTTAGGTCCTTTATCCAATCACCAAAAGTTTCCCACGTATTAGTAAACACACTGTATATCGTTTTTTTTTTTTTTTTGATCTCGAAATTGAAGGGAAAAACATTGGAGGAAGTACAAAGGCGGGACCAATGAATGAAGAGGCTGCATTGTATCCGGAACTGATAGAGAGACTTTCTACATAAAAAGGAACAGTCCAGATCTTCCTCAAAACACAGGACGCGTTACAAATGTTGGCGAGTGTAAATGAGGCCGCCTGTACTTGTTTAGAATTTGTCTGGTATTCATGAAGTCGGCCGCGTAATCCGCGTTAATTTCCCTTCATCTTATATGCTACTAATCCCGCGTGAATTTTCAGCGGATCCAGTTGATGCTGAATAGTTGATCCTATGACGCTGCATAGTTAATAACGCATAAACTTGCCACTTCCACGAGACACGTTTTGCATGCTCGCATTTCCGCAGAGAATCAGCAGAGATGCCGGGCGCAGTGGCGGCTCCACAAACGGCGCTCATCGCAGCGCTGCAGAATTTCACGACGACGTATCAACTAAAGCAGTTCGTAAACTCTTATCTTTAGTCGGTTGGAACTTACAACGCGTCTTAAAATGAAAAAAAAAAAAGAATAAATTAATATTTTAACTATCCACCCTACCCCATTATCTCCTGGCTTAAATGCTTCATGAATGATGCTTTATTGGTGTCATGTATGATGTTAAAATAACAATAAACAATGTTTATTCTATTAATTGTTTAATTATTAATTATTAATCACTTTGAGAAAGGAACAGAGATTAAAGGTGTTTGAGAATAAGCTTCTTAAGAAAATATTTGGGGCTAAGAGGGATGAAGTTACAGGAGAATGGAGAAAGTTACACAACACAGAACTGCACGCATTGTATTCTTCACCTGACATAGTTAGGAACATTAAATCCAGACGTTTGAGATGGGCAGGGCATGTAGCACGTATGGGCGAATGCAGAAATACATATAGAGTGTTAGTTGGAAGACCGGAGGGAAAAAGACCTTTGGGGAGGCCGAGACATAGATGGGAGGATAATATTAAAATGGATTTGAAGGAGGTAGGGGTATGATGATAGAGACTGGATTAATCTTGCACAGGATAGGGACCGATGGCGGGCTTATGTGAAGGCAGCTATGAACCTGCGGTTTCCTTAAAAGTCATTTGTAAGTAAGTATTATTGTTTAGTCAACTGTCCGAAGACAGGTCTGAACCTCACAAGTGATACCAAGAAGGCACCACTTATGAGACAACTAAGTCAGGGGATAATGGGGTAGTTTGGCCAGTTCCTTGCATACATCGCTGACTAGTAACATATTACACAAATCAGATTTCAGATGTATACAGACAATTATTTTTTTTAATTTGGTTATTTAACGACGCTGTATCAACTACGAGGTTATTTGGCGTCTATGAAATTGGCGATAGCGAGATGATATTTGGCGAGATGAGGCCGAGGATTCGCCATAGATTACCTAAATTTGCTTTACGATTGGGCAAAACCTCGTAAAAAATCCAACCAGATAATCAGCCAAAGCAGGAATCGAACCCGCGCCCGAGGGCAACTGCTAATCGGCAGGCAAGCGCCTTAGCCGACTGAGCTACGTCGGTGGCTAATTTTTCTTCGTCTGACACATATCGTCAAGTGAGATGTACTGTCTGATAATAGATGTGCAGTCTTACAACATAATTTTGTCGCACAGATGTTTTATAAGTTTCAGAAAGGAGGCAATGCGCATGATCAACCTACAACGAAACAAAACTAATTTTTCATATTGAAGGTATACCAATAAGCTATCACAATTTGACTATAATTATGTGTGTGTGTTCCGCCTTTGCTTATCATACAATTAAAATGATGAAACTAATAAATCATATTTTCATTAACGTTTTCGGTACCTATGTACCATCTTCAGATGTATGTATATAATGCTAATTGTTAACCAAGCCTCTAGGTGCATGTGTCGTAAACTTAAATAATCAGTGTTTTTGTGCGTATTGTGTTACATCGATGAAGTGTTGCCATGATTGAATAAATAATTGTTGGTGGAACATACTATCAGAATTAAAATTAAAATTAAATGTTTCAGTCAATATTGTGACAGCGACGTGAGATTCGAACTCACGACCAGCGTCCCGCATGAAAGCAGATCGCACAGGCTGCACGGAACATTGAGTGACGTCGCGCGGTGGAGAGAAGAGAGAGGGTGTATTACGTCACGCGACGAGTTTGCGCGCGCATCTGGTGCTGGTAGAGAGGAGAGGGCTCTGGATTTCTCTGGAATGCCATCTCTAGAGACGGGTGGAACCTTCGAGATTACGTCACTGTGGTTATAAATTACGGTCGCGAAGGAACGACAGCAGTTTCCAGTTTTCAGTTGATTAGTCAGCCAGTCAGTGAGAAAGCCAGAGCAAGCAAGCCAGTCTTGTGTACCGGAGTTCGACTCGAGTGTGCGTCCGCATCTGCGTCAGCATCCGAAGGCCTGAGTTCGAGTGCAGTGGACCGCAGTTGGAGGGACCTGAGTTCGAGTGCAGTGGACCGCAGTTGGAGGGACCCGAGTTCGAGTACAGTGAACTGTCTCTGAAGGTCTCTGGTTCGAGATACTGTGAACTCGAGTGACTGAGATAGAAGAACTGTGAACTGAGAACTGGTAGTTGTGATTTGTAAATAGTGCTTTGTAAATATTAGTTAAGATTAACAGTTCATTGTTGTGCGTAATAGTCCAAGTAAATTGTCATTGTCGTCGGTGGAGTGCTATAACGAATACTGTGTTGAGTGAAGATCCAATTGTTGACGAGAGCGTTTAAGGTGAATTGTAGAAAGGAATTATTGTTGTGGCGAATAAATTACATTGTTGTAACTAATAAAGCTCACAATATTTAAAACACTATTTAAAATTGTTTAAAAACACATGGTTTGTGCATCACTTTAAATATATGCAGTTGGAGATCACTTGTTGTACGGTGTTTGCCGATGTGAAGTTGAATGCGGCAGTTGTGGTGATCTTGTTTATTAGCGTTGAGCTAGACGTGGTATCGTTGACATGGCTATGTTGAAAGTGATGTTGTGGCACTTCTATGATAGGTAATGGTATTGGTATGGTATTGCTGTACAAATGGGTACAAATTACAGCAATACCTTTTACTATCATAGAAGTGCCACAACATCACTTTCAACATAGCCATGTCAACGATACCATGTCTAGCTCAACGCCAATAAACAAGATCACCACAACTGCCGCATTCAACTTCACATCGGCAAACATCGCCCAAGTGATCTCCAACTGCATATATATAAAGTGATGCACAAACCATGTGTTTTTAAACAATTTTAAATAGTGTTTTAAATATTGACTGAAACATTTAATTTTAATTTTAATTCTGATAGTATGTTCCACCAACAATTATTTATTCAATCATGGCAACACTTCATCGATGTAACACAATACGCACAAAAACACTGATTATTTAAGTTTACGACACATGCACCTAGAGGCTTGGTTATCAATTAGCATTATATATATATATATATATATATATACATCTGAAGATGGTACATAGGTACCGAAAACGTTAATGAAAATATGATTTATTAGTTTCATCATTTTAATTGTATGATAAGCAAAGGCGGAACACACACACATAATTATAGTCAAAACTAATTTTGTTACCTCATATAGTCCTTGTGTCCTTCTGATCATGCGCATTGCCTCTTTTCTGGGACTCGCAAAGTACCTGTGTGACAAAACGTTTTTGTAAGGCTGTACATATCAGGGAGGACCTGATTCAAAGCATAATTTTTATTATTATTGAGGTAAAACAAGTTTAGACTCTGAAGTTGTTTAGTTTAGAATTCTGCTTTCGAAAACCTTTAAAAAAATTTAAAAGTAGTGATAAAATTTTTTATAAATTTTAAGGTAGGAAACTTTTCTCAAAATCGGGTTTTTTTTTTTTTTTTTTAAGGGAAAATTCGTTTAGTGAACCTGAAAGCATTACTTCGCAAACTCAAAATCCCCTATCTCAAAATGTTCTGTAGAACATCCCTTATAGCCACCGGCGGCGTGGCTCAGTCGGTTAAGGCGCTTGCCTGCCAGTCTGAAGTTGCGTTCGGGCGCGGGTTCGATTCCCGCTTGGGCTGATTACCTGGTTGGGTTTTTTCCGAGGTTTTCCCCAACCGTAATGTGAATGCAAGGTAATCTATGGCGAATCCTCGGCCTCATCTCGCCAAATATCATCTCGCTATCACCAATCTCATCGACGCTAAATAACCTAGTTGTTGATACAGCGTCATTAAATAACCAACTAAAATGAAATAAAAATACATCCCTTATATATATTTAATTTTTGGACGCTTTTATTGAATCATCCTGTACATAGAAATGCTCATTTTCGTCCATACAAACGAGTTTTGTGTATAGAAGTACAGGGACATCATTTTATTTTTACTAATATTTTTAATATTAACCTGGCTATACCTTCAGAGAACCGGAAACACAGTTTGCTATCCTCTTCCACGACTGTACTTCGATGGTAATGGCGTAAAACACAAACAAATCACTCTACTAGGTATAGGAGGGAAGAAAAGTAGTTCATCCATTTACGTAAACTAGAAAATATCGCGATTTTGAGTTCGATTTTTTTCACTAGGTTTTTGTTTAATCAAAATACAGTACTCTATTAAGAATAAGTGTTTTTACTCACGAACTGACTTATCCATGCGAACGTATTCATTATGCAGTGTATATTATACTATCTACAGCACATTAGCGTACAATATAAAGAAAGAAGTTAAATTAAAAAATACTCTTAATATGAATATTTAAACACATTTTTGAAAATGGTGGCATTTCATTTCGATACAGGCTTCAGTTCTTTTGTGCATATTATCGCACTATAGACTATCACATCTAATTCCAATTGCCAGTTTCGTCCTTCGTACTAGTAACTCATGTTGAAATAATTCTGTACCTACTCTATAAAAGAGTACCTTACATATTGTAAATTCAATCTTCACTTCTGCCCGACCCGCACAGATAAAATTACTCAGACATGCTATTTACTGTCCGTCCAAGTGGTTATGTCGCAGGGTCGTAGAAAGGGAGGGGAAGTCACGTGACAGTTAATTACTTAACGAGGCCCTTTTATTTAAGTTATTTTAAACAGCTGTATAATATTACATATACGTCCAATTCCTAACAGAAATTAATGTTTCCAGATAAGAGCTAAGACAGCCCAGCTTTTACAGAGGAGGGAGCAGAAGCAAGTGGGGGAAATCGGAATGCGACGTAGGTAAACGGACAGTACCTGTGCGAAAATATGGTTCAATATTGAAAGCTCTTTCGTCACTGGAAAACGCGAACATATTTCTGGAACGTACTATACTCACTAACTCAGTGCTGTTTACTATATGCGGCCTTGATTCTGCGTGGTGGACGGTAGAGGGGGTGGGAGTGAAATACATTAAAAAACTCAGGTACAATAAAAATTGAAGTAAAAATAAAATGATGTCCCTGTACTATTGTTTAGAGAAATTTTACTGATGCTTAACAAGCTTTCAAGTTGGAAAATAGTCTAATCGGAATTTGCTGCAGCAGTTATTCTTCCAGTTCGTGTAGTAAGAAGGCCAACAACGGATTTTTTGCAATTTTACCAACCCCTGGCGCAACTTCGATGTATAAATTGGAGCATAAAAGAATCATTGTTGCACACTTTCATTAACTGCCTCCCCAGTCCTCTTTTGTAGCATTGCCCACGAGCACAGTGTTTCTAGTTGTTTGGGTCCCTCGCAGTGAGAGCCAGGTTAAGTGAGTTAGCAGCAGGTGCAGGCAACCCGCGTTACAAAATGGTAGTGAAACGTCAAATATTGACTCTGCTGCTGCTGGATGGCTAATTGGACATGTTAGTCGAGTCACCCCCACGGCTTGTCGAGCAAATCAGCAAGCCATTGACCGAACAGTACTGCACCCTCCCGCGGGACGCTGCCAAGATGGCACCACGACTGCGTCAGGCGTTCGAGGGGCGTTCGCATGCGATAAGACGACGTACAGCAAGTTCTTAAACCAGAAGCAGAAGCTTGAAGCCTCTACTCAAGCAAGAACTGTTTTTTTTATAAGGAGACACTTTTCAAAGCTATACAGGGTGATTCATCTAGTTTTTACGTCAATTTTTTATTTTTATTTTAGTAGGTTATTTTACGATGCTTTATCAACATCTTAGGTTATTTAGCGTCTGAATGAGATGAAGGTGATAATGCCGGTGAAATGAGTCCGGAGTTCAACACCGAAAGTTACCCAGCATTTTACGTTAATACATCTTCGAAATCAGACAGACACATTGGGTACCAGAACGGAAAAGTCGATGTAAGATTCCGATACTATAACTTCATGACTAATAACGCGATTAAAACAAAATAATCTGATCTCTTTCAGTCGGGTATACGACTACGATGCGAGCATTGCCTTCAGTTGGCGCTGTTCATGCGCGAGGCGTAGATAGTAGTAGTAGTAGTAGTTTTATTTTGTCTGGCAAAGTTAAGGCCATATGGCCTTCTCTTCCACTCAACCAGGTTTCAATAATATACATGAAATACAAAATTATGTGATAGATTACAAAAACACAAAAGTAGATACCTTTGAAATTACATAAAATATAGTAGAAAATTACAAATAGCCAAGATCAGTTACATAATATAAGGACAATATAAAATAAAGTAGAAAATTACATAAATAATCAAAATCAGTTACATAACATAAGGGGAATAAATATATATATATATATATATATATATATATATATATATATATATATATATATACATACATACAATACTGCTCAAGATAAATTCGACGATTAATTCACTTAAGATAGAGTATAGGCCCTACAGTTAATATACTAATAGGAAAATACATGTGGGTTACAAGACACAAAATGTTGAGTAGCAAAATCGAACTAAATGGCATATAGATAAAAATGATTAAGTAATATATCAAGATAATAAAAAAGGGGGAAAGAAGAGAGAGGAGAAAAAAATAACAACTTGGTCATTTAAGACTATTCAGAAACTTCCGTAAGAGTCTAGTTCCGTTCAATACAACCATTTTAAGTAGTGTGTACTTAAAAGATTTTAGAAAATGCCTGTTATTATTCGGTTGAGAAGCTTTTGTCATCTAGTCTGTTGTCAAAAAATCTCAAAGTTAGAATTTATAAAACAGTTATATTACCGGTTGTTCTGTATGGTTGTGAAACTTGGACTCTCACTTTGAGAGAGGAACAGAGATTAAGATTGTTTGAGAATAAGGTTCTTAGGAAAATATTTGAGGCTAAGAGGGATGAAGTTACAGAAGAATGTAGAAGGTTACACAGCACAGAACTGCACGCATTGTATTCTTCACCTGACATAATTAAGAATATTAAATCCAGACGTTTGAGATGGGCAGGACATGTAGCACGTATGGGCGAATCCAGAAATGATAGAGTGTTAGTTGGGAGGCCGGAGGGAAAAAGATCTTTGGGGAGGCCGAGACGTAGATGGGAAGATAATATTAAAATGGATTTGAGAGCGGTGGGATATGATGATAGAGACTGGATTAATCTTAATAAGGATAGGGACCAATGGCGGGCCTATGTGAGGGCGGCAATGAACCTGTAGGTTCCTAAAAGCCATTTGTAAGTAAGTAAAGGACCTTCTTATTTACATTGTATTACTAGTAGTCAAGTAATAATTTTGGCAGAAAAACAATGCGTCTTTCGAACGTACGTAATAAAATCTGACGATTACAAATTCTGCGATAAAATGCACAGATTCTGAACTCGAATTAGTTCTGCGTCTTTCGTTACGAAGCCTATTTATGGTTCTTTCTTTAACTTCCTATATGTACAGTTGTCATAATTGTTCTTCCTGTATGTCTTTGTTCCTTCTGAAGAATTAAACATATATTTTCACGGGAAATTAACCGCACAAAGCAATGTCCTTAGTTACGGACCGTAAGACTTCGCCATAGCAACGAGCAGAGGCTGGTCTGGCCTCCTCTCTGGAAGTAATTTGGAATGAGTCTTTTGTTTTCGCTCGTACAGTAACTATGCCCTTGTACTGCCTAAGATTTCCTGTTCTAAATTTTTATCATCTTCAGTAATTTGTGATTTGATTAATCATTGTTAATTCCCTCAAAGACACAACTACATGTGCCGCCACTGGTTGTAACTGCAAGGAATTGAAAGGATAAAAGCGCAATTAGATACTGTGATCTACTGCATAGTGTATGAACTATATGGGATACACAGTATAATTTTAATTATACAAGATTGCGCAAAAAATGTAAAAATAAAGTACAATTATTTTATAAGCTATTAGTATATCTGTGTACAGCGATTTCTACTAAACTATTGGACGGATTTTGTTCATATTCAGTATCTACGAGTCAATTTATCAGGGAATGATGTACATGAAATATAATAATTTTAGTACTAGTCTGTCTGTGTACAGCGATTTCTACTAAACTATTGGACGGATTTTGTTCATATTCATTATCTACGAGTCAGTTTATCAGGGAATGATGTACATGAAATATAATAATTTTAGTACTAGTCTGTCTGTGTACAGCGATTTCTACTAAACTATTGGACGGATTTTGTTCATATTCAGTATCTACGAGTCAATTTATCTGGGAATGATGTACATGAAATATAATAATTTTAGTACTAGTCTGTCTGTGTACAGCGATTTCTACTAAACTATTGGACGGATTTTGTTCATATTCAGTATCTACGAGTCAATTTATCAGGGAATGATGTACATGAAATATAATAATTTTAGTACTAGTCTGTCTGTGTACAGCGATTTCTACTAAACTATTGGACGGATTTTGTTCATATTCAGTATCTACGAGTCAATTTATCAGGGAATGATGTACATGAAATATAATAATTTTAGTACTAGTCTGTCTGTGTACAGCGATTTCTACTAAACTATTGGACGGATTTTGTTCATATTCATTATCTACGAGTCAGTTTATCAGGGAATGATGTACATGAAATATAATAATTTTAGTACTAGTCTGTCTGTGTACAGCGATTTCTACTAAACTATTGGACGGATTTTGTTCATATTCAGTATCTACGAGTCAGTTTATCAGGGAATGATGTACATGAAATATAATAATTTTAGTACTAGTCTGTCTGTGTACAGCGATTTCTACTAAACTATTGGACGGATTTTGTTCATATTCATTATCTACGAGTCAGTTTATCAGGGAATGATGTACATGAAATATAATAATTTTAGTACTAGTCTGTCTGTGTACAGCGATTTCTACTAAACTATTGGACGGATTTTGTTCATATTCAGTATCTACGAGTCAATTTATCTGGGAATGATGTACATGAAATATAATAATTTTAGTACTAGTCTGTCTGTGTACAGCGATTTCTACTAAACTATTGGACGGATTTTGTTCATATTCAGTATCTACGAGTCAATTTATCTGGGAATGATGTACATGAAATATAATAATTTTAGTACTAGTCTGTCTGTGTACAGCGATTTCTACTAAACTATTGGACGGATTTTGTTCATATTCAGTATCTACGAGTCAATTTATCAGGGAATGATGTACATGAAATATAACAATTTTAGTACTAGTCTGTCTGTGTACAGCGATTTCTACTAAACTATTGGACGGATTTTGTTCATATTCAGTATCTACGAGTCAGTTTATCGGGGAATAATGTACATGAAATATAATAATTTTAGTACTAGTCTTTCTGTGTACAGCGATTTCTACTAAACTATTGGACGGATTTTGTTCATATTCAGTATCTACGAGTCAGTTTATCGGGGAATAATGTACATGAAATATAATAATTTTAGTACTAGTCTTTCTGTGTACAGCGATTTCTACTAAAATACTGGACGGATTTTGCTCATATTCAGTATCTACGAGTCAATTTATCAGGGAATGATGTACATGAAATATAATAATTTTAGTACTAGTCTGTCTGTGTACAGCGATTTCTACTAAACTATTGGAAGGATTTTGTTCATATTCAATATCTACGATTCAATTTATCACGGAATAATGTACATGAAATATAATAATTTTAGTACTAGTCTGTCTGTGTACAGCGATTTCTACTAAACTATTGGACGGATTTTGTTCATATTCAGTATCTACGAGTCAATTTATCAGGGAATGATGTACATGATATATAATAATTTTAGTACTAGTCTGTCTGTGTACAGCGATTTCTACTAAACTATTGGACGGATTTTGTTCATATTCAATATCTACGATTCAATTTATCAGGGAATGATGTACATGAAATATAATAATTTTAGTACTAGTCTCTCTATGTACAGCGATTTCTACTAAACTATTGGACGGATTTTGTTCATATCAATATCTACGAGTCAATTTATCAGGGAATGATGTACATGAAATATAATAATTTTAGTACTAGTCTGTCTGTGTACAGCGATTTCTACTAAACTATTGGACGGATTTTGTTCATATTCAATATCTACGATTCAATTTATCAGGGAATGATGTACATGAAATATAATAATTTTAGTACTAGTCTCTCTATGTACAGCGATTTCTACTAAACTATTGGACGGATTTTGTTCATATCAATATCTACGAGTCAATTTATCAGGGAATGATGTACATGAAATATAATAATTTTCGTACTAGTCTGTCTGTGTACAGCGATTTCTACTAAACTATTGGAAGGATTTTGTTCATATTCAATATCTACGATTCAATTTATCACGGAATGATGTACATGAAATATAATAATTTTAGTACTAGTCTCTCTATGTACAGCGAGATTTTCTACTAAACTATTGGACGGATTTTGTTCATATTCAGTATCTACGAGTCAATTTATCAGGGAATGATGTACATGAAATATAATAATTTTAGTACTAGTCTGTCTGTGTACAGCGATTTCTACTAAACTATTGGACGGATTTTGTTCATATTCAGTATCTACGAGTCAATTTATCAGGGAATGATGTACATGAAATATAATAATTTTAGTACTAGTCTGTCTGTGTACAGCGATTTCTACTAAACTATTGGACGGATTTTGTTCATATTCATTATCTACGAGTCAGTTTATCAGGGAATGATGTACATGAAATATAATAATTTTAGTACTAGTCTGTCTGTGTACAGCGATTTCTACTAAACTATTGGATTGATTTTGTTCATATTCAGTATCTACGAGTCAATTTATCTGGGAATGATGTACATGAAATATAATAATTTTAGTACTAGTCTGTCTGTGTACAGCGATTTCTACTAAACTATTGGACGGATTTTGTTCATATTCAGTATCTACGAGTCAATTTATCTGGGAATGATGTACATGAAATATAATAATTTTAGTACTAGTCTGTCTGTGTACAGCGATTTCTACTAAACTATTGGACGGATTTTGTTCATATTCAGTATCTACGAGTCAATTTATTGATGTACATGAAATATTAATTTTAGTACTAGTCTGTCTGTGTATTCGATTTCTACTAAACTATTGGACGGATTTTGTTCATATTTATCAGGGAATGATGTACATGAAATATAATAATTTTAGTACTAGTCTTTCTGTGTACAGCGATTTCTACTAAACTATTGGACGGATTTTGTTCATATTCAGTATCTACGAGTCAGTTTATCTATTGGGGAATGATGTACATGAAATATAATAATTTTAGTACTAGTCTTTCTGTGTACAGCGATTTCTACTAAAACTATTGGACGGATTTTGTTCATATTCAGTATCTACGAGTCAATTTATCAGGGAATGATGTACATGAAATATAATAATTTTAGTACTAGTCTGTCTGTGTACAGCGATTTCTACTAAACTATTGGAAGGATTTTGTTCATATTCAGTATCTATCTACATGAAATATAATAATTTTAGAGTCTTCTGTGTCAGCGATTTTATCTATTGGGGAATGATCTACGATCAATTTAAATATAATGAAATATAATTTTAGTACTAGTCTGTCTGTGTACAGCGATTTCTACTAAACTATTGGACGGATTTTGTTCATATTCAGTATCTACGAGTCAATTTATCTGGGAATGATGTACATGAAATATAATAATTTTAGTACTAGTCTGTCTGTGTACAGCGATTTCTACTAAACTATTGGACGGATTTTGTTCATATTCAGTATCTACGAGTCAATTTATCTGGGAATGATGTACATGAAATATAATAATTTTAGTACTAGTCTGTCTGTGTACAGCGATTTCTACTAAACTATTGGACGGATTTTGTTCATATTCAGTATCTACGAGTCAATTTATCAGGGAATGATGTACATGAAATATAATAATTTTAGTACTAGTCTGTCTGTGTACAGCGATTTCTACTAAACTATTGGACGGATTTTGTTCATATTCAGTATCTACGAGTCAGTTTATCGGGGAATAATGTACATGAAATATAATAATTTTAGTACTAGTCTTTCTGTGTACAGCGATTTCTACTAAACTATTGGACGGATTTTGTTCATATTCAGTATCTACGAGTCAGTTTATCGGGGAATAATGTACATGAAATATAATAATTTTAGTACTAGTCTTTCTGTGTACAGCGATTTCTACTAAAATACTGGACGGATTTTGCTCATATTCAGTATCTACGAGTCAATTTATCAGGGAATGATGTACATGAAATATAATAATTTTAGTACTAGTCTGTCTGTGTACAGCGATTTCTACTAAACTATTGGAAGGATTTTGTTCATATTCAATATCTACGATTCAATTTATCACGGAATAATGTACATGAAATATAATAATTTTAGTACTAGTCTGTCTGTGTACAGCGATTTCTACTAAACTATTGGACGGATTTTGTTCATATTCAGTATCTACGAGTCAATTTATCAGGGAATGATGTACATGATATATAATAATTTTAGTACTAGTCTGTCTGTGTACAGCGATTTCTACTAAACTATTGGACGGATTTTGTTCATATTCAATATCTACGATTCAATTTATCAGGGAATGATGTACATGAAATATAATAATTTTAGTACTAGTCTCTCTATGTACAGCGATTTCTACTAAACTATTGGACGGATTTTGTTCATATCAATATCTACGAGTCAATTTATCAGGGAATGATGTACATGAAATATAATAATTTTAGTACTAGTCTGTCTGTGTACAGCGATTTCTACTAAACTATTGGACGGATTTTGTTCATATTCAATATCTACGATTCAATTTATCAGGGAATGATGTACATGAAATATAATAATTTTAGTACTAGTCTCTCTATGTACAGCGATTTCTACTAAACTATTGGACGGATTTTGTTCATATCAATATCTACGAGTCAATTTATCAGGGAATGATGTACATGAAATATAATAATTTTCGTACTAGTCTGTCTGTGTACAGCGATTTCTACTAAACTATTGGAAGGATTTTGTTCATATTCAATATCTACGATTCAATTTATCACGGAATGATGTACATGAAATATAATAATTTTAGTACTAGTCTCTCTATGTACAGCGATTTCTACTAAACTATTGGACGGATTTTGTTCATATTCAGTATCTACATGAAATATAATAATTTTAGTCAATTTATCAATTTATCAGGGAATGGGAATGATGTACATGAAATATAATAATTTTAGTACTAGTCTGTCTGTGTACAGCGATTTCTACTAAACTATTGGACGGATTTTGTTCATATTCAGTATCTACGAGTCAATTTATCAGGGAATGATGTACATGAAATATAATAATTTTAGTACTAGTCTGTCTGTGTACAGCGATTTCTACTAAACTATTGGACGGATTTTGTTCATATTCATTATCTACGAGTCAGATTTTATCTATTGGACGGGAATGATGTACATGAAATATAATAATTTTAGTACTAGTCTGTCTGTGTACAGCGATTTCTACTAAACTATTGGACGGATTTTGTTCATATTCAGTATCTACGAGTCAATTTATCTGGGAATGATGTACATGAAATATAATAATTTTAGTACTAGTCTGTCTGTGTACAGCGATTTCTACTAAACTATTGGACGGATTTTGTTCATATTTATCTACGAGTCAATTTATCTGGGAATGGGAATGATGTACATGAAATATATTTTGTTCAATTTTATCTACTCAATTTATCAGGGAATGATGTCTGAAATATAATAATTTTGTACTAGTCTGATTTCTACTAAACTATTGGACGGATTTTGTTCATATTCAGTATCTACGAGTCAGTTTATCGGGGAATGATGTACATGAAATATAATAATTTTAGTACTAGTCTTTCTGTGTACAGCGATTTCTACTAAACTATTGGAATTTTGTTCATATTCAGTATTGGTCAATTTATCGAAATATAATAATTTTAGTACTAGTCTTTTTTGATTTCTACTAAACTATTCGGATTTTGTTATTCAGTATCTACGAGTCAGTTTATCGGGGAATAATGTACATGAAATATAATAATTTTAGTACTAGTCTTTCTGTGTACAGCGATTTCTACTAAAATACTGGACGGATTTTGCTCATATTCAGTATCTACGAGTCAATTTATCAGGGAATGATGTACATGAAATATAATAATTTTAGTACTAGTCTGTCTGTGTACAGCGATTTCTACTAAACTATTGGAAGGATTTTGTTCATATTCAATATCTACGATTCAATTTATCACGGAATAATGTACATGAAATATAATAATTTTAGTACTAGTCTGTCTGTGTACAGCGATTTCTACTAAACTATTGGACGGATTTTGTTCATATTCAGTATCTACGAGTCAATTTATCAGGGAATGATGTACATGATATATAATAATTTTAGTACTAGTCTGTCTGTGTACAGCGATTTCTACTAAACTATTGGACGGATTTTGTTCATATTCAATATCTACGATTCAATTTATCAGGGAATGATGTACATGAAATATAATAATTTTAGTACTAGTCTCTCTATGTACAGCGATTTCTACTAAACTATTGGACGGATTTTGTTCATATCAATATCTACGAGTCAATTTATCAGGGAATGATGTACATGAAATATAATAATTTTAGTACTAGTCTGTCTGTGTACAGCGATTTCTACTAAACTATTGGACGGATTTTGTTCATATTCAATATCTACGATTCAATTTATCAGGGAATGATGTACATGAAATATAATAATTTTAGTACTAGTCTCTCTATGTACAGCGATTTCTACTAAACTATTGGACGGATTTTGTTCATATCAATATCTACGAGTCAATTTATCAGGGAATGATGTACATGAAATATAATAATTTTCGTACTAGTCTGTCTGTGTACAGCGATTTCTACTAAACTATTGGAAGGATTTTGTTCATATTCAATATCTACGATTCAATTTATCACGGAATAATGTACATGAAATATAATAATTTTAGTACTAGTCTGTCTGTGTACAGCGTTTTCTACTAAACTATTGGACGGATTTTGTTAGTATTCAGCATCTACGAGTCAAATTGTCAAGGAATTGAGTAGGCCTACATATATGCAGTGTAATAAATTATTGAAGATAAATATCTTTCTTTTGATAGAATAAATAATGCATTTTTTTGTAATGCTACCCAAGAAAAGAAATTGAGTTTTTGGTTGCATATTATATATTTTGATATATATATGTCTATCGAATAATAGTTCAAGGAAAGAACTATAAATAATAATAGAATTTTCGTCATTACTAAATTGTTGCGAATCGAAGATGCCTCATACGAAAGTATGTGTCAGTTTGTTTATAGTCCACAGCTGTGGAGTAATAATTAGTACTCTTGACCGTGAAACGAGCGGGCCTGGATTGAAATCCTGGTTGTGACAAGTTGCCTGGTTGATGTTTTTTCTGGGGTTTTCCCTCAACCCATTAGGCCTAAGAGCAAAATGATGGGTAACTTTCTGCGCTGGAACCTGGATTCAACTCGCTAGCATTATCAGCTTCACCATACTCAGACGCTAGCTAACTACAGCGTCATAAAATAACCAATTAAAAAAATTTCTTAACAAGGCATTTTTATGTGTGTCTGTTTGAAACGTTTTTTCATCCAAAAAAAAAATCTGAAAGTGAACTGGAGTTTCAAGCTAATGGGGAAGATAGGGTAAGTAATGAAATTTTATGGGGGAAAATATGAGCAACTTGACGCCTTTGGACGTCACTCTGGGCAGAGTAAAGTGTGTTAGAGTGTCATAATGCGACTGCCAGTCATTGGGATTCAAAAACCTGAAGTGTTACCACTGGTTACAGCCACGCGATCTGACAGGCGCTCGGTTCTGCATTACCCACAAGGCTATGCGATTATCATGTCTCCGATCGCGCCGCGAAATCAGATTAAATTGTCCAGAAACCCGCTCTTTCGTCACTTGGCGCTAATTCCTATGTAATGCCTGGAACACTCTGCGCCAAATTCCGATACAAGCTTCAGCAGCGGCGAGATCTTCATAAGCTAAGTTACACAGCGCATAAGCCAAGTTCATTCTGCCTTCAAGTTAAAACTCACTCTATTGCAATACATGGTGAAACTTCATCATTAACGGATACGTCCGCATAGTAGGCAATCATTCTCGGTGGTATAAACATTGGCTCAGAGTTTCCTGAGTTCATATCCTGCCAAGGAGCAATGGATTATGACAGTGATATCAAAGCAAGCGCATCTTTCTGACCTTGACGTCGTGCGCGACCATCAAGCGCTAGGTATGGAAGAAGGAAGGATTATGTAATGAATACGCAGCCTATTGGATTAAGAAAAGAGTGGTAGGCCTATACAAACTTCAAACGGAACGTGAAATTTTATGTCTTTATTTTATATGGCTATTTGCTGTTTGATATTATCTATATTGTCTGTAAAACAAAGTACCAACACCAGTTTCTTAATTTTATAGTTGTGTTTTAAACGTTAATAACATAATAAAGAGTTAAGAAGGAATATTCACATAAATTCCATAATAATAATAATAATAATAATAATAATAATAATAATAATAATAATAATAATATAGTTCGTGGCACTAATACAATGTTAAAATTGAAATGTACCGTCTATACTTATCTGGCATATAGTACTAGATAAGTATAGACGGTATATTTCAATTTTAACATTGTATTACAACTTGCTTATCGGATAAATCATACAACATGAAATAGTTCGTGGCGCTACAGCCCATGAAGAGCCAAGACCTACCAGCCGGCTGCTGGCCTCACGGGCACATGCCAAACAGAGGTGGACGATCATCCAACCAGAATGGAGGTATCGTGTGGTTAGCACGATGAGCCCCCCCAGCCGTTATAGCTGGTTTGCGTAACCGGATTTCGCTACCTATCGTAGCTCCCCAAGTGCGGCACCGGTCCCATACACTGGCCGAAATTTCATGAGAAAATTTCTTCCCCCATGAGGACTCGAACCAGCGCGTATTCCGTAACGCGAGTCCTAGGCGGGATGCCTTAGACCACGACGCCACGGCGCGGGACTAAATTCCATATTAGTAAAACTATACTATATTAAGTGAATGAAACATTATTCATAAAGAAAAGTGATGTCCCAAAAAAAAAAATTGAGTATGTCATGGTAAGTTGGAATTTATATTGATGGTATCTTTAGCCTTATAAAAGTAATCAATAAACTAATCAAAACAATATTACAGTACAAAATAAAGTTACCTAGGTAACCTATATATTTCAACTGTAACTAATATTACATAACAAAACCCTTATCGCATTATGCTAAAAGGTGCGCAACTTCCTATCATCAGAATATTAAATTATTTTCTCGAAATCTGCTGAAGCTATAGAGCTGACGTTTTTACAACGTGGGAACATATCTTTTGTTTATAATGTAATAGTAGTTCCTTTGTTAATTCATTTCCCTACAAACATTTTCGATGCGAATATTTTCAAAATTTTCAATACGTTTCTTCAGTAATACATAATATATTTACGACATATTAGATTTACGAAAACATTGTTTCAGTACCTGTAAGGCTACTAAATAAACATATCTGAAAATTTATCATCATTGTTGTTGTTGTTGTTGGACCTGTTTCTCAAAACGAGTAGGGGCAAGTAAGACCATTTTTCCCTCGCAGTGGGTATCTTTGCAGTATTGAGATACTATTTAGGCAATATTTCAAGTCCGAGAATTTTCTATGGGGTTACCCGATATTCGACTTAATTTTGGAGGAGACCTCAAATAAAGGCAAAACCAGGTAATCAACTCAGGGGAACTGCAACCCATTCCTGAACGCACCTAGTCTAGCAGAGTGCTGCACTGGAGTTAAATCGCTCGCTTGAACTCGGTCGAGTGTCGCATCCTCGAGGATACGATCGGTCGTGATACGCTCGTAATAAATAGAAGCACAGTACAAGGTCATCTCACCGACATGTCTTATCTTGTATGAAAGGCGACAGATAAGATACACATATGTTTTGCTCACACGGTAAAAATAAGGCTTTATTTTCTGCGTCAGTCAATGGAACGTACCAAAATAGGAACATGAGGTAATAAATAAAATAGTATGAAAAACTTCGATATACAGTTATTATTGCTAATTAATAATTATTCAATATTTGATTTACCACATATATAATACGATAGGTCCATACATAGTGTTCCGCCTATATACTGCGACAATGTAGAAACGTTTTACAAAATATTATTGATATAGCAGTAGATTAATAACAATATTAGTACAGAGATAACGTCACGGAAAATATAATAAAACGAATAATCATGCTGCACAACTGTTACAGACGCTAAGTTTGATACACTAATTATTAGAGATTATTATTATTATTATTATTATTATTATTATTATTATTATTATTATTATTATTACTAGCCGTACCCGTGTGCTCCGCTGCACCCGTTAGAAATAAATATAAAGTAATTGCATAATTAAAATAGGACGTTTGATCCAGGGAACATTCGTGTTTGATAGAAGGATAAATCGTTTATTATGTTACTTAATTTAAATTGTATTAAAAAAATTAAAATGCGATCATTTTGATCCAGAGACCACTCATTTGATCATAAAAATTATTTTAGGAAATACAGGAAACGAATGTACAGAATAGCCTATCAAGTTTTCTGTGCATAAGAAGCTATTTTAATCTTACCTGTCCTCGATTCATTCAGAAGTTACTGTAAAAACATTATAGCATTATGTCCATCTAGAGAAACTACACTTTCTAATGGTGAATTAATAATTAATTATACAAATCGGTTAATTTAGCTTCTGATATTACTTCATACAAACACAGAAACATTATCTGTAGGCTATCTTTCATAGCTTTCGATTGTTGCTTGTCCAAGGCCCCTTATAGACGAAGTCATTTGTTTTTTTAATTCATTACACGGCCTTAGATGGCAGTTATTTTAATTTTAAAACTCATTTATCTCATTAAATATCAGTCCTATCAAAATTTTTCAAGGAATAAAATTTATCGGAAATTATTTTTAAAGAAACTTTTGTTATGTAACATTTTTCATAAAAATCAATAATAAGCGAGATATTTCGATTTATTTAATTCAGGCCCCCTTATAACCCCCTTTTAAATAATGTATTTTGAATGCCATATAGCCTAAAATCTAAGTTACAACTAACTTAATTTATATTCCAATTTTCATCGAAATCCGTTCAGCCATTATCGCGTGAAAAGGTAACAAACATACAGACAGACATACAAACAAAAATTTCAAAAAAGCGATTTTCGGTTTCAGGGTGGTTAATTGTATATGTTAGTACCAATTATTTTTGGAAAATCGAAAATTACCAGAAAAATTTCGGCTACAGATTTATTATTAGTATAGATTATTATTATTATTATTATTATTATTATTATTATTATTATTATTATTATTATTACTAGGAAACTTGATAGAGTTCTTGCATTATCGTGATTGTATTCTCCGTTTATAATAATTACATTTACATCCAATAACATCTATCAGATGTGGCAAAAACAAAGTCACTCCTGTGTGTGTGGGGGGGGGGGAACATTTACCTACGACATTTATATTACATTTTAAAGCAAGTTTTGTAGTTGTACTATGGAGAGGTTAGTTAAACACTGCAAAGTTTTGAAATGATAAACATCTATGATGTTACTACACACTTCATCACTGTAACAAAAACGAATGTCTAACGCTCGGCTTATACCGTTCGAGGATTTATCGCTCGTGACAATTTTACCCATCATGCATGTGCGCTACCTATTGGATTATGCTGTGAACTACTTGGCGCTCGAGCGAAAACGTCTGATGCAGACCTTTGTAGTCTAGTGTCTGTAGTGTTATGCAAATCCTCTTGAAAGCCTGTAAGCTGCTTGCAGTACTATTTGCAGTATTTAAGAAGTCAAAGCTGGAGGTATATGTGATTAAGTGTTAACCGTTGTAGGCTGAGCGATGTTGAAAGCTTTCTGTGATTAACAACACTTGATTAATTAAAGCAATACATATTACACGCAGCTAATCCCTCGAGATCGTCCTCTACATGAGATCCGTTCTACCCAGCGCATCAGAATAACAGAATAATGCTGCATCCAACATCGGAATTTCAATATGTGAACCTCTACTACCCAGCAAGCAGTAGCATCGGGGATCAAACCCGATTTCCTGGAATCTTAGGGCCATATTCATAGACATTCTTAGCGCGGACTTCCGGTGGACGATCAGCGAACTAACGTTTTTCGTATTCATAAACCAGTGTTAGCTATATGATATGATAAGAATCCTGTACAAGTAATCAATCGATAGCCGGGGCTAGTTTTGCACTCTCGTAGCGCGGGCTAGCGAAATGTCTATGAATAGCACCCTAAGGGCCGTATTCATAGACATTCTTTATGGCTTCCGGTGGATGATCAGCGAACTAACGTTTTTCGTATTCATAAACCAGTGTTAGCTATATGATATGATATATGAATCCTTACAAGTAATCAATCGATAGCCGGGGCTAGTTTAGCACGCTCTTAGCTCGGGCTAGCGAAATGTCTATGAATAGCACCCTGAGGGCCGTATTCATAGACATTCTTAGCGAGGCTTCCGGTGGATGATCAGCGAACTAACGTTTTTCGTATTCATAAACCAGTGTTAGCTATATGATATGATATGAATCCTGTACAAGTAATAAATCGATAGTCGAGGCTAGTTTAAGCACGCTCGTAGCGCGGGCTAGCGAAATGTCTATGAATAGCACCCTAAGGGTCGTATTCATAGACATTCTTACGCGGGCTTTCGGTGGATGATCAGCGAACTAACGTTTTCGTATTCATAAACCAGTGTTAGCTATATATGATATGATTCCTGTTTAGCACGCTCGTAGCCCGGGCTAGCGAAATGTCTATGGATAGCACCCTAAATGTCCAGTAACGGATAATCGCTAGGTCCGTCTAGGTCTTGGGGGGGGGGGAGGATTGTGCAATATGTCAGTACCTTCAGGCGAGTTCAGAAATTTCGGGAAATTTTTCCCGTTGAAATTGTAAACATTTTATTTATTTCGGAATATGTATGATAGCCTAAGTACTTTCTTGTATTAAATTTTAACGTACCTTGTTAACATGTTTCGACCTATTTTCGGTCATCTTCGGAACTGGTGGTTGTTTGTCTTGGCGCCTCTTGTTTCCTGTGTGGGTGCGTTCGTAGTGTAGAGTCAAAGAGTGTATGTGTTTTGAAATTGAATTGTGTGTTGAGAATATCGTTGGGGTGTATTTTCGTCTGTATATTTCATATTGTTCTAGTGTGTTGAGTTTCTGGCTTTTTGGTTGGATATGCAGTATTTCCATGTCTGTCTTGATGTCTCTGTAGGTGTGGTTGGCATTTGTGATGTGTTCTGCATATGTTGTGTAATGAAGATGTATATTTTATTTATATTTTTAAAAGGTGGAAAAATTAAAATATCTTGGAGCAACAGT
The DNA here is from genome assembly GCA_025594305.2 of Periplaneta americana. NCBI lineage: Eukaryota > Metazoa > Arthropoda > Insecta > Blattodea > Blattidae > Periplaneta > Periplaneta americana. Next base: position 98,733,322 of record JAJSOF020000031.1, read on the forward strand.
AACAAATATAAATGACACTCGAAAGGAAATTAAACGCAGCATAAATATGGAAAATGCGTGTTATTATTCGGTTGAGGGGCTTTCGTCATCCAGTGTGCTTTGAAAAAAGCTGAAAGTTAGAATTTATTTATTTTCTGTATGGTTGTGAAACTTGGACTCTCACTTTGAGAGAGGAATAGAGATTAAGAGTGTTTGATAATAAGGTTCTTAGGAGGATGAAGTTACAGGAGAATGGAGAAAGTTACACAATGCAGAACTGCACGCATTGTATTCTTCACCTAACATAATTAGGAACATTAAATCCAGACGTTTGAGATGGGCAGGACATGTAGCACGTATGGGCGAATCCAGAAATGCTTATAGAGTATTAGTTGGGAGACCGGAGAGAAAAAAGACTTTTAGGGAGGCCGAGATGTAGATGGGAGGATAATATTAAAATGGATTTGTGGGAGTTGGGATATGATGACAGAGACTGGATTAATCTTGGGCTTATGTGAAGGCGGCAATGAACCTCCGGGTTCCTTAAAAGCCATTTGTAAGTAAATAAGTAAGTAATAAAACATGGCATTAAGGGTACATGTACGTGAATAGTTAAAAAAAAAAACATATTATTTCGTAACTTCACAACCATTAGAGAGAGAATGCTGAAATTTTGCTCATTACATTTATGTAATATACTTTACACATATAAAATAGTAGTTTGAAACTAAAATATTGAACATTTACTACTTTTTCACTCAGTGGCGGCTCCTGCGTATTTCTTAAGAGGATGAAAGAAGGTAACAGGACGAAATGACACCTTCTTGAATGAAACATGCTACAAATTAGCTACATGCATACATGTAAGACCAGGTAGTGTTGGGGTTGGTCTTCCCTTCTGTATAACAATAATCTGTTCTTGTAAACTGAGTTTCCTAAATTTTTCAAAATATATTATGTTTTCACTTCCATTCATTGTTGAATAATTTCACAAATTAACAATTACAGGAAATTCACCTCGCAGCATTTTTCTCGCACACTACAGCATCACACGTGTTGGAAGAGACTACAGCTACTAACACGTAATCGGAATTGTTTTACGGAAATGGAAATGAGAAATAATCTGAGGAAAGCGAGAACACTTCACCCACCCACGTGGTCTGTGTTGCCATATGTACATTTTAAAAGTTCAGTATTACATGCTTTTGAAGAATATCAGTTCTTGTAAAGTCATACTACCATTATTGTTCAAAGTTGCCGGTGCCAATTAATTTTTTATGTTAAAAATAATGTAGTTTGGAGTACTACTTTCAATTTCAAATATATTTGTACAAAACTGACAACTTGGCTATTGTCCTGTCTAGTATACAATGAATGGAAGTGAATTTCAGGGGCCAAAAAGATCTGCGATACTAACGTAGAACTACTTCCTCTTTGTTTTATATAAATCCAACTTCAACTTTCAGATATCCTTGAAAGTTTCAAACCATGAATAGTAGCCTATATAAAGTGCAATGAATAATATTTTTTATTTATAATTTAAAAAAGAGTTTACATGGTGTCTTTCATGCGTTGCGTTAAAACTGTTTTTATTGTCCCTCCTCCTAGATGTGTTATAGTCTGGTTGAATGCAGCATCGTTAGATGGCAGCGGTAGCGAGCTTGCTGCATGACCAGTCGGTTTATATTTCCCGCCCATGCTCTGATTCAGAGGAGGATCTCCTCCCTCTCCGTTCATTTACTTGCTTTAAAACTCTGCTTCTTTCTCTGGCCGCTAGTGCGCTGTTGTCTATGTGTGTTAACTGCAGTAGAGAGGAGGAATGGAGTGCCTTTCCTCCACACAAACAATCTCGCATCTTTCTTACAGTTTTCTAGCAGCACATGAGCGCGCATCGTTTAAAACTCGTTCAACCGAGGTTTTCTTATATGGTCTGTCCAAAACTACTTCCGACCTGACAAATGGCGCCTTTAGCATGTTACCATGGCAACCATTCAAATCAACCAATCACGAGAGACGCGTAACCATGGTAACGGGACGGTGTTGCCGTGTCTATGTTTACAAGTTGCACGTGAATACCACGGCCTAGTGGTGGATACAGTCGCCCGGAATAACTTTGAGTTGGCTGGTTAGCGCGTGCTTTGTGTGAATTAAAAATATTATTTAGTTGTATTATTGTTTTAGTGTATCGATAATTATTGTGTTTAAATTATATTACACGTATTATCTTCGTTGTTATTGGTGGAGTGTGTGACTAGTATGTGTCTTCTAGTTTCTGAGAGAGTTTCTAAACACGTGACTTGTGCAATGTCGGAAGGAAGAAAAGGCAGGCGGAGAATAAAAAATATTGGACAAGGAACCCCGTTAAAGAGTCAAGCGCGAGAGATGGTGTGTTTTGTATGTAAGCGAGTATTTTGAGAGGGAAAGAGATAATGGCGGGCCTCTTTTACATTTGGCGCAAGTCGTAATGAGAACTGCTGCTTGTGTTAAAATTAATAAAAGCACTTTTATCGATATTGGAAAAGAAAAAGGCCGTGTAGATTTTTAATCATAAATATTTTTACAGTTTACAATTTTTTCAACGCCTTTCTAACAATATTACATTGAAGAGTACCGGCACTTATAAAAGTAAAGGCTTCATATTAAATTTAAAACCTGTTTTTACAGTTTACACTCCTTTCGACGCTTTTCTAACGGATTACATTGAAGAATACCGGTACTACTACTACTACTACTACTACTACTACTACTACTACTACTACTACTACTACTACTACTACTAATAATAATAATAATAATAATAATAATAGACTAATAAAAATAATAATGTACACAAATTTTAATGCCTAGTGGTCATCAAATTGGTTAGAAATGTATGTTTATGTCATCCGTTCATTGCTGCACTCTATCGCCAGCGCGCTCGCTTACACGAAAGATGGGCAACATGACAACACTGCTCCACCTTCTCTATAAGCTGCCGCCAAGTCGGAAGTAGTTTTGGTCAAGGTATAGCTGTGAACTTAAAAATTATCGAATCTTCCTTGAATTTCAAGGCACATATTTTATTTGGTATTTACTTTCAAAAGAAGAAAAATGTGAGGAGGACATTCCTTCCTTCCCTCCCCCGACGAACCGCCACTGATTTCACTATATTTAGCTATCCTCTACACTTAACAAGAAACTGCATTCTCGTTACCAGTTTCAGTTTACGGAGTATCGGTAGGTAATCTTGAATTACTAGAGTCAAGACTGTAACGGATTCTGGTCACTGCAGCCGAGGTGTAGCTGAACCACAGTTGTGGCTAAAGAAATCGCCATCTAGTTGTTGAGGTGGGCCGCAGTCTGCTCGACGCTCAAACAATGAATCTTCGCGTAATTAACTTTCTCGAAGTGGTATTCGAAACACAGGATGTGCACTAACTTCAGAGTGATACAGAGTGCCTGTAAGATTCCTTTCCCTGCTTTGCGGATTGTGCTGAAAACAAAACTTGCAATCATAACGATGTTATAAATGCTGTTCAGTATAGAAAAAAATATTTCATCATTGTTATGATTATCATCATTATCATCATCATGATAATACTGCTGTGACGTCACACTCATAAGGCTACTATAACCACAGTGTCACCACTACTGTCATCATAAATACTATGTATGTCGTTCATATGTGATTAACAATTTATCTTTTCATAGCATTAAATAATATTTACTCATATAAGAGTAAAGTTTTCTGTCTGATGCTTTTCCAATTCACTGTGGGCTAAAGCAAGGAGATGCACTATCACCTTTACTTTTTAACTTTGCTCTAGAATATGGCATTAGGAAAGTCCAGGATAACAGAGAGGGTTTAGGATTGAACGGGTTACATCAGGTGCTTGTCTATGCGGATGACGTGAATATGTTAGGAGAAAATCCACAAACGAAAATACGGAAATTTTACTTGAAGCAATTAAAGAGATGGGTTTGGAAGTAAATCCCGAAAAGAAGAAGTATATGCCTATGATTATGTCTCGTAGCCAGAATATTCTACGAAATGGAAATATAAAAATTTGAGATTTATCTTTCGAAGAGTGGAAAAATTCAAATATTTTGGAGCAACAGTAACAAATATAAATGACACTCAGGAGGAAATTAAACGAAGAATAAATATGGAAAATGTCTGTTATTATTCCGTTGAGAAGCTTTTATCATCTAGTCTGCTGTCAAAAAATCTGTAAGTTAGAATTTATAAAACAGTTATATTACCGGTTGTTCTGAATGGTTGTGACACGTCTTGGTCTCTCACTTTGAGAGAGGAACAGAGATTAAGGATGTTTGAGAATAAGGTTCTTAGGAAAATATTTGGGGCTAAGAGGGATGAAGTTACAGGAGAATGGAGAAAGTTACACAACACAGAACTGCACGCATTGTATTCTTCACCTGACATAATTAGGAACATTAAAGCCGGACGTTTCAGATGGGCAGGGCATGTAGTAAGTATGGGCGAATCCAGAAATGATAGTGTTAGTTGGGAGGCCGGAGGGAAAAAGACCTTAGGGGAGGCCGAGACGTAGATGGGAGGATAATATTAAAATGGATTTGAGGGAGGTGGGACATGATGATAGAGAGTGGATTAATCTTGCACAGGATAGGGACCGATGGCGAGCTTATGTGAGGGCGGCAATGAACCTGCGGGTTCTTTAAAAGCCATTTTTGTAAGTAAGTAAGAGTAAAGTATTGGCTACGGCTTTTTAGATGTGCAAGGGCTGATAGTAATCCATATTTCCGTAGGTCAATTTATAGTTAATGCAGCAAACAATAAAAGTATTTTGAACATTAAATTCAATAAAGCTATACGGTTCAGAAGACGTGGAAAATTTTCTAAAGACACCATCCTCCTTCATGACAACGCCTGTATTAAAAGAAAACAGTAGTAGCTCACTAGTGAAATAAGCAGGAGAGTTTATGGACGTAAACCTACGTTTTTCAGGGAGGACACTCCATATGAAATTGACGACAGAAATATTTTGAATTTGTTTCGCTCATTGAATTAATGAATGGTTTAATACAGTGACGGACGTGAAGTCTATGTACAAGGTGTTCCAGTAGAATGTGACGGTTTTCATGGCCTTATTGTGGGACAATCAAATTGAATTAACGGACAACACTTTTAATGGGAACATAGTTGTAGAATGCAATTTATTAATATATACTTAGGCCTATTTAAAAATAACATTTTTAAGTGATCTCCATGACAACGAACACATTCTTGGAATCAGATCTGAAAACTCATCATTACTTCTTTCAGCAAAAAAAAAAAAAAAAAAAAAAAAAAAAAAAAAAAAAAAAAAAAACCACGATCAGTGGCTCTAATTTTATTATTTATATTTTCTCTTAACTGCGTGGTCTATTACGTTACACTTCACTTTTCAAATATCGCCATAAGAAGAAGTCCGCTGCCGTAAGATCAGGAGACCGTGGCGGCCAAGCGATATTTCCAAATCGTGAAATTATGCGCCCAGGAAACAAGATTCACAGACAATTCATTCATTCTCCTGCAATGTATGCTGTCGCCCCATCCTGTTGGAACCAAAACTCATTATGGTGACCTATCTCAGGTAGTTTTCATTGTGCATCAGTAAATAGGAAAGTAATTTCAAATTTCACCATCCTCTCCCCTTCCAATACTTACTTACTTACTTACTGGCTTTTAAGGAACCCGTAGGTTCATTGCCGCCCTCACATAAGCCCGCCATTGATCCCTATCCTGAGCAAGATTAATCCATTCTCTATCATCATATCCCACCTCCCTCAAATCTATTTTAATATTATCTTCGCACCTACGTCTCGGCCTCCCCAAAGGTCGTTTTCCCTCCGGCCTCCCAACTAACACTCTATATGCATTTCTGGATTCGCCCATACTTGCTACATGCCCTGACCATCTCTAACGTCTGGATTTAATGTTCCTAATTATGTAAAGTTAAGAAAACAATGCGTGCAGTTCTGTGTTGTGTAACTTTCTCCATTCTCCTGTAACTTCATCCCTCTTAGCCCCAAATGTTTTGCTAAGTACCTTATTCTCAAACACCCTTAACCTATGTTCCTCCCTCAAAGTGAGAGTCCAAGTTTCACAACCATACAGAACAACCGGTAATATAACTGTTTTATAAATTCTAACTTTCAGATTTTTGACAGCAGACTGGATGATGAAAGCTTCTTAACCGAATAATTACAGACATTTCCCATATTTATTCTGTGTTTAATTTCCTCCCGAGTATCATTTATATTTGCTACTGTTGCTCCAAGATATTTGAACTTCTCCACCTCTTCAAAAGATAAATTTCCAATTCGTACAATATTCTAGTCACGAAACATAATCATATACTTTGTCTTTTCGGGATTTACTTCCAAACCTATCTCTTTACTTGCTTCCAGTAAAATTCCCGTGTTTTCCCTAATAAGATCTGTTTTGTGAAGGTTTTTAGATTTGGGCGCAAATAGCCATAATAGCTGGCGTGCCCATTTTAAACCCCACTAACTAACTAACTAACTAACTAACTAACTAACTAACTAACTAACTAACTAACTAACTAACTAACTAACTAACTAACTAACTAACTAACTAACCCCTTCCAATAAAACTCTGCGTACGAAGCAAACATATTGCTGCCGGAACCCTGATAGGGTTAGATTAACAGCAGCTGAACTATTTATCCTAATGAATCTGTATTGTTTGTATTGCCTGTACTGCTTAGCAACGAATTCGATTACATCATGTGGGTAACTCGTTTTCCTGCCACGCGCACTCAAATAACGATAGACATAATTATCTTCAGCATTTTTGTTTTCTTGTCGGTCCGTGACCGACGGAAGGACGGCCGCCTGGGCATCATTTGTTAGGTTCCCTCCGACTCGAGCGAACAGTTTGTAACAATCGTACGGCGGCCTCGCTTCCATTTGTCAAATTGAGCGCGACCCTCGCCTCGCAGTCTCGTATTCGTTGCCTGGGTTCGAGTTTCGCATCGTCGCCAGGAATTGTGTTTCAATAAATGAAACACCTGTACTTGGTTATCGTGTTAAATTGGACTTCTAGTAATCCCGTTTAAAACGCCTACAAGGTTTCGGTTTCACGAATATGGCCAGTTAAAGCTTATCTCGGTCGTAAAATGTAAACGCACTAAAATCAAAGATCGGCCGCTCACGATACAGAAACGGATAAGGTGGAGTTTCGTTTTGCGTGGAAACACTGATGGGGAATCAAAGTAGTGTGCTCTTTGGTCTTTCGTATTTATATCTTTTCTTTCATGATTAACTTCTAGGTCTTTACAGTTCATCGAGAAATAAATAGCCCATAAATCAGTTGATAAAAATGCATTATTAACGTAAACAGGATTCATTATTACAAACGTAAAGCCATATAGATAACATTTATTACGAAGAGATTGTAAAAAATGTTACCAGAGTGTAGTATATATAGTCACGAAGCTTGAGTTGTGAGGGTGCCAGGAACAATAGACTGTGGTGGTACTTACTTACTTACTTATTGGCATTTAAGGAACCCGGAGGTTCATTGCCGCCCTCACATAAGCCCGCCATTGATCCCTATCCTGAGCAAGATTAATCCACCCTTTACCATCATATCCCACCTCCCTCATATCCATTTTAATATTATCTTCCCATCTACGTCTCGGCATCCCCAAAGGTCTTTTTCCCGCCGGCCTCCCAACTAACACTCTATATCCATTTCTGGATTCGCCCATACGTGCTACATGCCCTGCGCATCTCATGCGTCTGGATTTAATGTTCCTAATTATGTCAGGTGAAGAATACAATGCGTGCAGCTCTGCGTTGTGTAACTTTCTCCATTCTCCTGTAACTTCATTCCTCTTAGCCCCAAATATTTTCCTAAGAACCTTATTCTCAAACGCCCTTAATTTCTGTTCCTCTCTCAAAGTGAGAGTCCAAGCTTCACAACCATATAGAACAACCGGTAATATAACTGTTTTATAAATTCTGACTTTCAGATTTTTTTACAGCAGACTAGATGACAAAAGCTTCTCAACCGAACAATAACACGCATTTCCCATATTTATTCTGCGTTTAATTTCCTCCTGAGTGTCATTTATATTTGTTACTGTTGCTCCAAGATATTTGAATTTTCCACCTCTTCGAAGGATAAATCTCCAATTTTTATATTTCCATTTCGTACAATATTCTGGTCACGAGACATAATCATGTACTTAGTCTTTTCGGGATTTACTTCCACCCTATCGCTTTACTTGCTTCAAGTAGAATTTCCGTGTTTTCCCTAATCGTTTGTGGATTTTCTCCTAAGATATTCACGTCATCCGCATAGACAAGAAGCTGATGTAACCCGTTCAATTCCAAACCCTCTCTTGTGGTGGTACTATATCGCATTATTTAAGATGTGCCTACTTTCATTCTTTCAGTCGATAATTAGATATGCCTTAATTTTTTGGGGAAATGGTAGCAAAATTGGGAGTGTCTTGATTTTGCAAAAGAAAGCCATTAGAATTCTATGTCAACCAAACTAGCTTGAACATTGTCGAACTCTTTTCAAACAATCACACCATTAATTGTCATAAATTTATATATATACGACCTGGTCCTTTACACTCGACAAAATATAGACAATTATTCATTAAGAGCCAATATACATGATCATGAAATTAGAAATAGTGAACAAATTGATATTCCATACTGTAGATTACATAAAACTAGTACAAATTTTTCTGTCATGGGGATAAAATTATATAATAAGCTTCCCAGTCAATATTATAAGTTACCAACTAATAGTTTCAAAGCTAGATTTTATAATTGGCTTTTAATTAATCCTTTCTATTCTGTAGATGAGTTTCTTAACATAAATTCATACGAAATTGTTTTTTAATAAATAAAGTTATTTACATTTATTTACAATTATTACATAAGGGTGAAGTGTTTTCATTAATTTTAGAGTTTCAAAATGTTTTGTGTTGTCATTCTAATTAGTGTTTTCAAATGTATGTTTGTTTTTTTTTTTTGTGACGAAGCCTATCACTGTATGTTTAATGGCTTAATAAATTTAATTGAATTGCATTGTCTCTAATGAGGCGATATTAGCGATCCTAGTGATGAGCAACTTTCTATGGATGCATATTTATTACGTATTGAGCTTCGTAACTGTATAGGGGAGAGTCGGGTAATATCGGACATCGGGTAATATCGGACAGTGAGTTTCTTTCATCTACCACACGATGATAGTACCTGATTGACATGGTTACGTTTCTGTGATGTCGCATAGAAAAACGTAACTATGTCATTCAGGCACTACCATATGGTGGTAGATGAAAGAAACGCACTGTCCGATACTACTTGATGTCCGATACTACCCGACTCTCCCCTATACTAGACTGTGATGTTACTAACTTGGAACGAAATGGAATGGACTGTCGAGAGGGGGGGAACTATGACCCAGCACTGCGGCCTTTCAAGATCTATTGCGCTAACTCTCAAGCTAGGCTGTGTAGTAACGGTTAGCACGTCTGGCCGTGAAACTAGCGGGCCCGTGTTCAATGTCTGGTTGGGACAAGTTAACTGTTTGAGGAGGTTTTCCCTCAACCCACTAAAAGCAAATGCTGGGTAACTTTCGACGCTGGACTCTGGACTCATTTCGTTGGTATTCGATTTGTTCCAGCACGATTCAGAATCGATTCTGAAGTGCCTGCTCATGCGCAGTACCTCAATGTGCGTTCCAACAAGACTAGAACTGATTCTGAACCGATACTGAACTCCCAGTTTCCTGCTCCAGCGTGCTTTAGAACGCGTTCAGAACGAGTGAAGAGCAGGAAATTGGGATTCTGAACTACTTATTTTACGTAGAATTAAGTTCGGAAGCTGAATATAATTTTAATATGAGAAGAAACTCCGAAGGCCGTGAAAGAAGAGTTCAAGAAACGTTCCAACAACGATGCGCCAGTTGCTGCTAGAATAAACCTAATATCACCTTCATCTCACTCAGATGCTAGATAAATATAGCAGTTCATAAAGCGTTGTAAAGTAACCAACTTAAAAAAAAATACACCGGCTGACTACATCAAGGTTCGCCGGGTACCCAAGTTTCGAACAGGCAACCTCAGTTGTCCCTAGGCCAGCCCCCTTCGTGCATCGCCAGCCAGCGTTCGGGAAATTCTATGGAATGATGACGAAATGGAGAAACAGTGATTTTTTTCTTTTGGCGTTACATAAAGAGCTTGGTATATGAAGAGAAAATTGAGAATGTGAAACATTTAAAGAACCGTATCATTGAAGCCTGTGCTAAAGTCACCCCCAAAATGCTACAAAATGTTGTCTTTAGATTCTCAATTTTCTTTTCATATACCAAGCTCTTTATGTCTCGTGACCAGAATATAGTACGAAATGGAAATATAAAAATTGGAGATTTTTCCTTCGAAGAGGTGGAAAAATTCAAATATCTTGGAGCAACAGTAACAAATATAAATGACACTCGGGAGGAAATTAAACGCAGAATAAATATGAGAAATGCCTGTTATTATTCGGTTGAGAAGCTTCTGTCATCTAGTCTGCTGTCAAAAAATTTAGAATTTATTAAAACAGTTATATTACCGGTTGTTCTGTATGGTTGTGTAACTTGGACTCTCATTTTGAGAGAGGAACAGAGATTAAGGGTGTTTGAGAATAAGGTTCTTAGGAAAATATTTGGGGCTAAGAGGGATGAAGTAACAGGAGAATGGAGAAAGCTACACAACGCAGAACTGCACGCATTGTATTCTTCACCTGACATAATTAGGAACATAAAATCTAGACGTTTGAGATGAGCAGAGCATGTAGCACGTATGGGCGAATCCAGACATGCATATAGAGATCGGAGAGAAAAAGACCTTTAGGGAAGCCGATACGTAGATAGGAGGATAATATTAAAATGGATTTGAGGGAGGTGGGATATGATGATAGAGACTGGATTAATCTTGCACAGGATAGGGATCAACGGCGGGCTTATGTGAGGGCGGCAATGAACCTGCGGGTTCCTTAAAAGCCATTTGTAAGTAAGTAAGTAAGATCCTACACGATTGCCTAGATTTGGCACCTACTATTATTCTAATTACTCTTTTTTTGTAGTAGGAATATATTGTTACTATCTCATTACCGAGTGGAAGTATGCAAAGTATATTGTTTTTAAGATATTGATATTTACTGTCTCTTGCATAGATCTAATAGAAAAACATGCTGAATTTGGTTTGGGGTAATTTCTTTAATACTGATTTTTTCAATTTAACACATTATCGATTTTAAGCCAAGAAATTTGGTTGTTGTTGTTTCTTTAGGACATCATATTAATTTTTGCTCTTGAAACTTGCGATGTTAGATTTGGACAGGATTTAAATTGAATTATGTTAGTTTTGTTATAATTTAATAGGCTACTAATTTATTGGCTGAGAACAAATCGCAAATTTTGAGGAGAATTGTCTTCGTTGAAGACTGGAATGTGTTAGAGTTATTGGCTGTAACTACTATACTTGTGTCATCTGCAAATAATATGGGATGACCTACTAAATTGAATTTCAGAACACACACTCTTCTCGATACAGTCATGAACACACCCCACCATGACAGGAAATCAGAAGACAGCGCGGGAACATATTAGAATTCAGAAAACGATGGATATAACATCAAAACCAGTCAATCAAGTAAAACAACACGACAAGTTAAATATTAAAACAGTGAAGTTGTTATTTAATTAATCTTTATAACTTAATTGTTCATCGATGTATAAATCGCAGTGTGTAAGAAATGTGGAGATCTTCTTTTTCAGAAATTTATCTTGCGTGACGTACGATTCTCTTCCTAGTTGTCCCTCGAGAGACACAAACGTTACGCTGAGTCTAAACGCTCAAAGAAGCTTTCCGTGAATCGCGAAGCACTTTTCTGTTACGTAATTTGCCTTGGCAAGTCTGTCCATTCAGATGGAAACAAGTGACAGTCACAGCTGTCAAGGCAACGACTCCGTTCTTTCTACACAGCACCTTCTTCAGTAAAGAGATGTAGTAATTCAGTTGCATTTGGAATGCATATGAGAGTAAGAAGTGCGGTTAAATTGTGCAACAGTGACAGTAAAGTGAACAGCGTCCACTGGGCTATTGTTCCCTGTTTCCAGCGAAGTCAAGGTCGTATTTTGTTTTCCTGATGCCAACCTTGTGATTACTGTAATCCACTTCCGTGTCGTAATACTGCCAGCGGATTGTATGGATGAATCAACAGCGAAATTACTTTTGTACACACAGTCAAGACTATTTGTAGATTTAAGAACTTGCGATCATTTAACCATCATCATTAGTAGATGTAGAAACCCACGACCTTCTGAACCATAGAACTACTGGGTGTTCATTTCAAAGTGTGTCATGACGTCACTGTTGTTGGGTCACCGATTTGAAGCGAGTTTCAGTTTATATGTTAGAGAAATTGCCTATTATTTAAGGCGTTCTTCAATCTGAACTTGAGAACGTGTACGGTATTTGAACGTCGTAGCAACAGATGGCGGTCTGTACGGTCTGTGTGCTACCATAACCTCTTTCGAACTGTGTTTTGCGCCGGCAAGTCGTACGCAGGGTATTTGTTATCATCGGTTGCGTACGGTAACATTCCACAACACAAATCAAATGCTCCGTGTCCATGTTGACCGTCGAAGTTAATGTCAACAAATACGCAAGTAATCGTCTTAACCCTCTCCCCATATCCCGACAGTACGTATTTCCAAACAGTTCACATTCCTGCCACTACCGGCGTTACCGTACGTATCGGCACGTACTCTTCAGAATGAACGCCGTACTTGCTAGCCAACTTCTCTGCCTCTTAGATTATACACCTGAGCTGCGGAAGTGTAGGAAGATTGAATTCTCTAGGCTCATCAGCTAGCCACATGACGGCATGCAGCGAGCCAAGACACATTTTGGACTGAACACCCAATATATATCAGCGTGAACCTATGTAATGTCATTAATTTCAGGAGGTTATTCTTTGAGATATTTCAAACAAAAAGGTTTAATGCAATTTTGCTCGTTTTTGCTGCCTTTTCGAGAAAAGAATTGTTTTATGTGAAATATTTCACGGCATGTTTTGGAAAACCATAGATATAATTCCCAATATGCTCAGTCAATTTAAGAGCAAGTAGTCTACTATGGTAATAAATGATTGAAAGAATTTCAGTTTTGTCCTTTAAATGTGCAGAAATTCGATGCGAACAAATGTTACTTTTCGTTCAGCACGGAATTTTACAACGTAACATACAGAAAACAATGGAATAATATTACTGCTACTACTACTTACATACAAATGGCTTTTAACGAAGGTTCATTGCCGCCCTCACATAAGCTTACCATTGGTTCCTATCCTGTGCAAGATTAACCAAGTCTCTATCATCATATCCCACCTCCCTCAAATCCATTTTAATCGGCCTCCCCAAAGGTCCTTTTCCCTCCGGCCTCCCAACTAACACTCTATATGCATTTCTATATTCGCCCATACGTGCTACATGTCCTGCCCATCTCAAACGTCTGGATTTAATGTTCTTAATTATGTCAGGTGAAGAATACAATGCGTGCAGTTCTGCGTTGTGTAACTTTCTCCATTCTCCTGTAACTCCATTCCTCTTAGCCCCAAAAATTTTCCTAAGAACCTTATTCTCAAACACCCTTAATCTCTGTTCCTCTCTCAAAGTGAGAGTCCAATTTTCACAACCATAAAGAACAACAGATAATATAACTGTTTTATAAATTCTGAGTTTGAGATTTTTGATAGCAGACTAGATGACAAAAGCTTCTCAACCGAATAATAACAGGCATTTCCCATATTTATTCTGCGTTTAATTTCCTCCCGAGTATCTATTTCTTACGGGCGCAGTTAAATTGAACTTATAATTGTGATCGAGTTTAATAATTTAATTTAATTTAGGTATGACTATCAATCAATAGTATTTATTATTATGATTATTATTATTATTATTATTATTATTATTATTATTATTATTATTATTACATAATTATTTTATTGGTGTTGTGAAGATAAAAAGAATTGTCATTGTGTTATATTAATCATGTATTATATTGTCTTGTGTTGTAGTATTGTATTGCTTTGAATTGTATTGTATTGTATTGTATTAATTATGTTATATTCATAGAAATGTAGTAATTTTCTATCATACTGGTTGAGTGGAAGAGAAGGCCGAATGGCCTTAACTCTGCCAGTTAAAATAAACCGTTTACTGTTGCTCCAAGATATTTGAATTTTTCCACCTCTTCGAAGGATAAATCTCCAAATTTTATATTTCCATTTTGTACAATATTCTGGTCACGAAACATAATCATAGACTCTGGCTTTTCGGGATTTACCTTAATAATAATAATAATAATAATAATAATAATAATAATAATAATAATAATAAAGCTCTATTTTCTACTCTATTTCCTGAAACAAATGAAATAAACCCCAGTCCTATAACTCGGAGAACTTTTTTCTTGCCTGAGAAATGTGGGGCTATTTCCAACGTCCGATGGGCTCATAATGGCATTCTATCAGAGTGAACTGGAAACCCTCTTTTTTTCTTCAAGTTCTCTCATGTCCGAGCGACGGTTCTCTGGATTACTTGACGCAGGAACTGAGCTGTCATACGACGCTGCGTCCTCAAATCGGATTACAAGCGCAGGTCGTCCGGAAAACAAAACACAATCTGTGTGCGTAAACCTGCCGCCCACCTTGCTGCAGATCACAGTTCACTATTGAGGCTTCCACCCTCATGCGAGGCGCGCGGCTGTTTCTTGCGCGCAATTATAATGCGATTGTTATCAGGGTCCTTCCATTTGTCGACAAGTTCTTGCGGCTCAGACAATGGCACACCTTCGCCTCACTTCTGAACCTGGCTGCTCTCGAAACCATTTGAATATCAGCATTGCTCGTGTTAGCGAGTGCTTCGCTTTTTCTTCTTCCTTTTATATGTTGGTAAAGTCAGTCCCTACCGTGAAAAATGCATTAAACTGAGTTCCTGCCAAAAAAAAAAAAAAAAACTGTATGGGTGAACTGATTCCCTTACAAAAATGGTGTGTAGGTAAACTCAGTCCCTGTTAAATTCTGTCACGACAAAATCTTACCTCCAACTTTTTCCAGACTTGGAACTGGAAATCAACTACTACAGCTATGAGTTGGTGTGACTAAAATTGTCATATTTTATGGTTAAAAACACTGTTGGCGAAGTGCATCAACGTTGATTAAAAACGCAGTAATCATAGATTACGAAACGATGGTTAAACAGTAGCCGTGGTTAAAATGTAATTTATGTGCACCATTCATAATCACCGATTACTAAAACTTGGCTAGCTGACACCTCATTTAACCAGAGTAAAGTCTATGACGGTACATTGTTTCTACAAAATGACTAAAGGAAAGCATCCATACCGCTGCAAAGATAATAGTCAACGTCTAAAAACGACTGCGCTCACTATGTTCTACATCGAAATGAACGTATCCTACATTTTCGCGTTGCATTTGTTTGCCTTTGGGCGCTGTTATATTTGTGAGTTCCATTTCTTTGTTTTTCAGTACTTTTAGGTTAAAATCGTACAAAATGGAAAATTGAATCCAAAAATGATTATATCCCAATGTTAGGTTGAAGTATCGATAGACTTAATTACTAGATTTAAATGTAGGCCTATTATATAAAAAAGATGGAATATCCATAAAGGAAAAGGATGCAGAAAATTAGTAGGAATGTGTGTACGATCTTGGACTACACCAGGGAATTGTGCATTATCTAAGATCCATCCATAACCTCTCTTTGTTCAGCCAGTGACATAGAGAAAGAGATACTGGTATTCGAGTATTCCCTCTTAAAATACAGAAAATAATAGTTACATAGAATCGTAATATAAGCAGCCGATCAGTAGGAGAAATATGATTGTTCTTGTGTTATTTCAATTGATCCATTTGTAGATTTTGATAAACGAAATCCCTCCTGAAATTTTCTGTCACCTAATTGCTCGCAAGAATTCTCTCCTTCCACTAAAGATCCTTCACGCTCACGCTCTATCCAAGTAATTCAAGTACTGCACAATAATAATCGTCTTCGAAATAATCACCTGTGGTTATGGCCGCCATTTTGCTTTACTTGCTCTACTAATCGCTGGTTATCTCCTTTAACCGCTCATATTTGGCGGGTTAGAGATTACTGTGGTTAACTTCCTATTTAAGTCGTAACCGAGGTCGATCCACCGTAAAAATGCTTAATCGGGGATTAGGTCACAATTTTAACCTATGGTTACACTAACCGACGTTGATGCACGTGGGCATGTGTGATGAAAACATTTTATGCACGATCGGTTTTTTTTTTTTTTTTTTTTTTTTTTGCAGATATTATTGTCAACGTGCTCATAATTTGTGTGTACGTTTTGTAAGCAATGTTAGTAAATATGATCACATTACCCCATCCCTGGAAACAATAGGTTGGCTTAAACTAGATAAGAAAAGAAATTTACATTTACTTCTCTTTCTCTTCGAAATCTTGAACTCTTCTATTCCTTCGTACCTGTCGTCTCGCTTCACTTACCTTTCTTCCCACCATAATCTGAACACACGCTCTCGTCGTGAAACAATACTAACAATACCATCCCATCGCACCTCCTCATACTCATCCTCTTTCACAATAGCCCTGCCAAGACTTTGGAATTCGCTACCTGCTAGCATCAGGGACTGTCGAAATAAAATTCAATTCAAACGCAAACTTACTAGGCACTTGGTCAGTAATTGAGACTCGTTCAGACATGGTTTCTTGTAAATAGTTCTCTTAATCTATCACAAAATATTTCAATATCCGGTAATTTCATCACTATAGAATTTTGTTATTGTAGGTTTAATTTGTAATTCAGTAAATACAAAAATATTCTTTGTTCTTAACTTCTATGATAAAATGTCTAGCTTTCATTAATCAGGTATTCTTGTCGCACTTTAATTTTTATTGTAATTGTAATTGTAAATTTAATATTACTTGTAATTTTATTGTTCATGTTATAGTTGTAATCCCCTGGTAGAGGGGCAGAGAAGACCTGGCGTCCTTATCTCTACCAGGTTAAATAAATAAATACTAATACTAATACTAATAAGCCCGCCATTGGTCCATATCCTGAGCAAGATTAATCCATTCTTTATCATCATATCCCACCGCCCTCAAATCCATTTTAATATTATCTTCCCACCTACGTCTCGGCCGTTGCTAACCACCAGGATCGCTAATATCACCTCATTGCAGACACTGCAAAATAGTACCGGCACAGTCTATTGTTTCTAGCACCCTCACATCTCAAGCTTCGTGACTGTATATACTAGACTGTGATTGTATACTCTTCTTCTTTCTTTTTTTTTCTGACTTGTCTCCAAGGTAACAAATTTATATAATTCGCTGGCTAGCCATTATCCATCTTCAAATATTTGTGACAAGTGCTAGTGAAGATGTGAAGTAGCTTCTTCCGATGTCAGTGGCGAGGACAGTGATGAAACTTCGGCATCAACACCCGTGCACAGTTCCAAGCAGCCCCTGGACGAGGGGTTTGGGGCATAAAGAAGGGGATGCATGTGACATTTCAGAAATGTCACCGCGCGATGCATGTGCCCGGGGTAAAGTTTAGAACCATAACTCACCTTCAAGCACATCCCAGTCTATGATTTATGATGATGAGCAACTTATTTCACCAGGGAATGTCCGGATTCCTATGTTCGATGCCCTGTGAAGCTTTGCGAAAATGTATCGCATGTTGGGAGCGAATGTGCCTATGAAAACTCAGCTGGTCCATCCTCACTTCTGACCCAGATCGAAGGCATTTAAGTATGCTTACAAGTGATAGGCCTAAATCAATAGATTTACCGGCATGTAAAAGAATTCCTGCGGGACAAAATTCCGGTACGACGGCGACGCTGATATAACCTCGGCTGCTACGAGCGTCGTTAAATAAATCATAGTTTTTAAATAAATGAATACCAAATGAAGCTATGTTGGAAAGAATGGGTGAAGAAAGAATGATGCTGAAACTGATCAGGAAGAGGATAATTAGGGATAATTAGAGATCGGATAATAATAATATTTATTAGTATTGTTATTAATTTATTAGTAATTATATTTATTATTAATTATCATTATTGAGTGTAATTAGTTACCACTGCCAACGGCTATTTAACCATTTGCAGTGTGAATAAATACAGGGACATCATTTTATTTTTACTAACATTTCTAATATTAACCTGTCTATACCTTTGGCTTAAAGGTTGTGAACCGGGAACACCGTTTGATACCCCCTTCCACTGGAGTTCGATGATACTGGCGTAAGATACAAACAATTCACTTTACTAGGTATAGAAGGGATGAAAAGTAGTTCATCCATTTACGTAAAGGAGGAAATATCGCGATTTTGAGTTTGATAATTTTCATTAGGTTTTTCTTTAATCAAAATACAGTAAAATATTAACAATAAGTGTTTTTACTCACGAACTGAGCTGTCCGTTCGGACGTATTCATTATGCAGTGTATATTATACTGTCTACAGCACATTATCGTACAATATAGAGAATGAAGTTAAATTGAAAAATAATCATAATATGGATATTTAAATATATTTTAGAAAATGGTGGCCGTTCATTTTGATACAGGCTTCAGTTCTTTTGTGCATATTATCGCACTATAGACTATTGTACCTAATTCCAATTACCAGTTTCGTCTTTCGTACTAGTAACTCATGTTGAAATAATTCTGTACCTACTCTATAAAAGAGTACCTTACGTAGTGTAAATTCAATCTTCACTTCTGCCCGATCCGAAAAGATAAAATTATTCAGACATGCTATTTATTGTCCGTTCTAGTGGTTTTGTCGAGGGTCGTAGAAAGGAGGAAATCACGTGACAGTTAATTACTTAACGAGGCCTTTTTATTTAAGATATTTTAAACAGTTGTATAATATTACGTAGACGTCCAATTCCTAACAGAAATTAATGTTTTCAGAAAAGAGCTAAGACAGCCCAGCCACAAAGGGACGGGCAGAAGTGGGTGGGGGAAACCGAGATGCGACATAGGCAAAAGGACGACAATACCTGTGCGAGAATATGATTCAATATTGAAAGCGAACATATTTCTGGGACGTACTATACTCACTAACTCAGTACTGTTTGTGTTTACTAAGACCGTAAGGCGACTTTGACTGTATACGCTTGGTTCTGTGTGGAGAACGGTTGGAAGTTTACTAGTAGAGGGGGTGGAAGTGAAGTAGATTAAAAACTCAGGTACAATAAAAATTGAAGTAAAAATAAAATGATGTCCCTGTACAAACCTACATATTAATATATATATACATGCATATTAATTATAATTAATAATAATAATAATAATAATAATAATAATAATAATAAAAAAATAACAATAGTATAATAAAATTAAAATGGAGCATCCTAAATTCTCAGGTACACAAATAGATTTAGTCTGTACCGAAGAATGGAGTGTTTTTCCTTGTAGTGCAATGTAATGGTGGTGCCACTTGGTTACATGATGATTTCGTGTGAAAATATCCGAGAGAATCTTCTGTCAAGTAAATAACAAGCGAAGTTATTTGGGGTTAGATAGGTGCGCTTGCAGCTTTCTTAGTGATCACATTTTGTCTCTAGAGCGATGTGTTAAAATTCTGAGGTTATTTTGAATGATTTAGGTAAGTTTTGTTCTCTCGTGTGTTGTACGTAGGGGAATCAAAGATTCACCATACATAAAATCTATTTCACAGTGAAGTGTATCATAGTACAACGTCAAATATTTACTCATTAATTCTGTATTTTCATGAGGCTGGTATTTGTTATCTCTGCTGTCACAGGAAAAATATACACTCAGGCAGCAGAATCCGGTTTTCGCACAAGAACTATCTAAACGAATTTCATACGTGCAAAATATTGGATTGTGCATAAGTTCGTACCGTAAATAAATACTTGGTTGCTATGGAAACATGGACAGCAGATGCTATGAACTTCTGCACCAATACAATAGTTTACACCCGTAATATAATTTCACTTCTACACTCATGTTTCTTGTTATGAGAAAATTTTTCGACCTGCGGTCTCTAAGTAATTTTCATGACAAAAATTAGTTTAGCTCAATTAAATTACCGAAAAACTACCAGCACTTCTGAAGCTACTGTAGATGATCCGGCAAATCTTTTAGTAATTATTGTATAGTATTATTATTATTATTATTATTATTATTATTATTATTATTATTATTATTATTATTTATTTATTTATTTATTTATTTATTTTCGAATATGTGCTTTAAGATGCAGATAATATCTACCCTGAAAACCAGTAGGAGCAACAGTGTGATATAGGGGTGTGCAACCCCTCGCCGCGGGCTATTGTCACCCTGTGCACGTCGTAACAGAACAAGTGGCAATGTTCTATGGCACAGTGAAAGCACTTGTCAGGCGATGGCGTCGGAGCGCTCGTCTATATCACAGCACTTTTTCGTGCGTGAGAAACTTTGTTGGAGGCGTCTGAAGAAAATTTACTGATCATTACACCCGACGCATTCCTCCCTGCTGTCAGCTTTCGCCTACACTTTTGTTGTTAAAGTCCCTGAGCGGTCCCAGGATATTGTTATTGCTAGGCTTAAGAGAATCAGCAGTACGTAAAGATACACTAGCATTTCTGAGATTAGTATATTCCAGAAATAAACGTCAAATTAAAATCGGAAATCTTTTATCAACAGTAATCTCACTAGAGGTTTTGATTTATCTAGAGAAAATCAAAACTCGAGTGGGATTTAATTGACTATTACACGATTAAAAGAAAGTGTTTAAAGATTAGAAGATATAGTACTCTAATACAATAAAATAGATATTAATAGACTTATTAAAATACTTCACTAATGTTAGCTTCAAAATGTTTGAACGGAGCCGCCATTTTCAGTCAACTATCTATCCGGGAAACAAATTACGATCACAAAGCACGTTTTATAGTACCGCAAAGAATTTTCAGTTTGAAATGTTAGCAATTAAGAAACAAATGCTATGGAATCAAAATTAAACAAATGCTAGGTGTGATAAAATTAAACAAATGCTGGGGAAGTGATAAAATTGTAGCGATTCAGCCATGATTTATTGAAAGACGTATTTCATACCGTTTTATTAGTCAAAAATAGTATGACGTAGTGAAAGTGTAATAGTCAAAATAATTATTTAGTATGCTACAACTAAAGGATTGTTACAAGGATGTTTTATATCACCATTACTTTTTATATACAGGGTGGAAGGGAATCTATTACATTAACTCACGGTGATAATTACATGAAGTCAATGCCTTATCCATGTTTTAATTAAAACTCTCATTTATAAGTCACTGAACAAAGTTTATAATTAATATGAGAAATAAAACATGAGACAGAATAATTTTAAAACAAATTATTGGCTATTGAAATGTACTTTTGGCGTGAAGCGGCAAGAAAATCAAGAAGAGAAAAATCAAAGAACTAAAAAGTCAAGTCAAACTTGGATGGATGACATAGGCCTATTCCCTAGAAGATATCTTATTGATAAAGATGGCTGAGGATAGAGATTTGTTGAGGAGCAAAATTTCTTTTTGATGAAGGATAACTATTGTATAGTAGAAAATAATAATAATAATAATTTATTTATTTATTTATTGATATTTATGTGCTGGACAACAGCCATTGGCCAATAATAGTCTAACACAGTGATACAATTAATGCATTAAAATGAACAACTATGGTACAAATTAAATACTTGAGTTAACAACAAAATAAAGAACATAGATTACAATAATTTACAAGTATTAATACTATAGAATATTAGGGAAAGGAGTTGATTCTTACTACCAATTTGTGTATAAGGATTATACAAATAATATTAGCAAAGACAAATCGAATCTGAAGCTCCAAATTTAGACGGGGTCTTTGCATTTATATGCAGATGATCAAAATTTTGATATATTCAATAAATGGACTGCAAAGGAACTTATTTAGAAGATTGAGATGGGGCATGACTTTAATACAACAAGACCAAGACAATTACTTTTAAAAACGGATCTGTATATAGTAGGGATGAGACATGGACATGTTTGAACGGGCACATACTGGAAAATGTGAAACATTTCGTATATTTAGGGTTACTTTATCAATTAAGAAACAATGAACGGGAGATGGACTAAGCATGTTGACATAACGAAACGCAAGTGCGGGGTAAAGAGTGCGGAGGTATTTAAATTGATCACTAAAGTGCCAGATATTCCTGCGGCAAATTGGAGGAAGTATATGGATCTGTGGTTAGGTCATCTATTGTTGTATGGGGCGGAAATTTGGGGTTGGGAAAATGTCGGGAAAACTAAATAAGGTACAAACGGACTTCCTCAAAATAATACTTGGAATTGCAGAAGCACAGATGACTGCGAGGTGCTAAAGGAGTTTGGGCTTCAAAACAGAAGTAAATGAAAGTCAGGGTGATAAAATACTGGTTAAAAATTATATTTGGGGATCAGTCCTTATCGGTAGATTGCTATAAAGTTCAACAAAGGAGGGCTGGGAAAAGGGATGGGTTTATAAACTGCAGAGAGGGCTGCATCATATAGGAATGGGATGGGTGTGGGAGAAAGGAGAGAATATCAGGAGGAATGTATGGCGTAATGTGAAGAGGCGTTTAATTGATAGAGAAAGGCAAAGATTGAGCTCCATGTTCGGAAAAGTCCTCAACATCTACAATCAGAGCTCATGCTTAAGGGGAGGTGTGAATACATAAATTCTTGTAAAAGACAGTAGAGCAGGTTTAGGTGGCTAAGATTGGGGGCATGGAAGGGTAATAAAATTGTCAACGATAGAAGGAGCGTCTTTGTCCGCTTTGCAAAGAAAAGGATTCTTAAATACATATTTTATTACTGTGTGTTGAATTGGAATTTGTACGGAGAAAATATTTACCACCCTTTATTCTAAGTCATTTATTTAGTTTTATGTCTTGACCTCATGGGGAATTTAGAGAATGGGAACAAAAGACTGGATTGTTCCTCTTGAAGGCTAGAAAGATTAGAACTGCAGCTGTTGAAGTCTGCGACGCGAACTGAGGAAGGGATAATAGTATACACCCAACTTACACTTTTAGGTCTTTTATGTTAGGATAAATTAAAGAAAAGATTATATAATGTGTTTTATTGTGCCATTTCCATTTTAATATATAGAAGTTGGATGTAATCATGGGTGAGGGAGGGGAACCTACAAAGAAGAACTTGTTTCTGGTACAAAGCACGAACGGTCAGAAGACCCGTGCATTGGATTAGACAAAATTATGATAATATAAAATATGTATGTATAATATTAATCAATAAATCCATCTATCTACATCTGAGACCGGCGAGGAAGATTTGGAATTTCTAATACAGAAGAGTTTGTGATGTCTCATGTCCTTCATAGGAATACGAAGGCTGACACTGTTTAAGAAAGATTGACAATTAATGTCACCTTTAAGGACCTTACACAAGAATAAGTAATCGAGATCATGACGTCTGGCATACAGGCTTCGACATTTAAAGTGCTCGCATTTTTATCATAGTTATACTCAGAGTTATTAGGCAGGAATCTGTACGGACATAATGAAATAAATTTCCTTTGAATATTTTCCAGTTTTGCCTAATCAGAACTAGTAATAGAGTTCCAAACTACAGATGCATATTCGAGTTTCGATCTCACTAATGTATAATGTAGTATTAAGAGAGAGTCAGGTGTTGAAAAACAATAAGTAATTGACCG